>CM017188.1:8231335-8638835 GCA_004837865.1 Musa balbisiana | reverse complement strand
TCACGATTGGACAAGAAAACAAAATCAATATCATACATTTTTACAGTAGAACAAAAATAAAATTTTATTAATTCCTAAGTGGTTGGGTCAGAGAAACATGCTTGTTTGATCCTCTGCTCTTTTTTTTTAACCTGACTAATTATTTAGATATTTTAAAAATATCAAACGGGTATTCTGATACGATTTAACGGGTTGGATAGCGCAGGTTGCTAAAGAATCCGACCCGCTATGGAATGTATAGGTGATCTTTCCATCGCGTGATAGTTTGGGAACCGTTTGATCTTAATCCGACGGTAAATAAAAAGCCCCAACTCATGGTTACGTTCCCGATCCCTAACCTCACCTCCCGATTACCAGGTTACCGCTGCCGATCCGTCTCCGCCTCCTGCTCTTCTTCCCGTCATCGACGCCCGCCACCTCTTGTCGCCGGCGAGAGGCTTGCCGCCGTCCCACTTCCGCCGCCGCAGTCGCTGTTCTTCGAATCGAGGACACGCGGCCGGAGTCGGTGACGTTGTCATCGTTCCACCCTCCAGCCGCTTGGATTTCCAACAAATACAAGGACTTGCTTGCTCGTCCGACCATCAAGGTGCTATTTTTTTTTCTTTCTTGTGGCCCCAAACGACACGAGTAGTGATGTTTCTTGGAGAAGAAAGAAAACAGATTTGTGGTTATTGGGCAAAGATTTGAAAGCTATTTGATCATAATTGTACGAGCATGATCTGTATCAAGCGATACATCATTTTTTAGCCTTGAATTTCGTCATAATCCAATGAATTCGGGCAGCTTCTCTCTTTGTGTATATGTCATCGAGTTGCCCTAGGAACTCTGCAATGATTTTATAGTTCATTCATCGAGTTTGACCTCAGAGCCCATCAGATACTTAATTCAGTAAACAACCCAACTAATGGCCAGATGGTGGGATGGGATAGCAATTCTTAATTGGAGCTCTGGGTGAAGATCGATTAGAGACCTACGCTTGCAAGCGTAATGAAGTTTATCAAGGATCATGTGATGAGGTTTATTTTATGTGGTGCATTTAAGTCTTCATATATTAAGCGCATAACAAAAAGGATGAGATAAGATGTAAAAATTACATCCAACTTTTATACGCTTTACGAGTTAGCAGTAGTGAATCAGTTGTGTTTATGAACACTTGTTTTTAGCCTATTTATTTTTTCTTCTTCTAGGAGTTGAGTTAATTGCTTCAGAGATGGGATAGTTTTTGGTCTGTGATCCTGGAACAATGGAGGGAACATTAAGCGAAGATGATGGATTGATAAGAGACAGTAGTATGGATCTTAATGACAGTACGAGTGATCCTCACATGGCATTAGCACTTGGTGCTCTTGGAATTGAGCTGAACTTGGATGGTCCTGACATTGGGGAACCGTGTATCGGAATGGAGTTTGACTCGGATGAGGCTGCAAAGGAATATTACATATCTTATGCTAACCGTGTGGGTTTTGGGGTCCGCATGAACAAATCACGTCGCTCGAGGAAGGATGACACTGTGATCATGCGGCGCTTTGTGTGCACAAGGGAGGGGTTCCATTCAAAGAGGGTAATCTATGATGACGGCAAGAAGAAGAGGAAGCGAGGGACTACAAGGGAGGGCTGCATGGCAATGATCGAGGTGATTCGTAAGGATCATGGCAAATGGGTTGTCACGAAGCTCATTACCGAGCACACACATATGGTGGCATTCCCTGGTAAAGTTCAGCCTCGTGTTGACAATTCTATTATCCAAAATAGTTCAGGTTTGTTGCATGCAACATCTAGTGGAGGATTTGGTAATTTGAAGAACTTCAATAGAGGAATCAGAGTCAATCCCTTTGGGGAGGGAGGAGAAGCTGAGGGCCTCTTGGAGTATCTAAAGAAAATGCAGGCTGAGAATCCAGCTTTCTTCTATGCAATTCAAGTTGACAACAACAATTGCATGACCAATGTCTTCTGGGCTGATGCTAAAGCTAGGATGGCTTATCAGTATTTTGGTGATGCTGTGACATTTGATACAACATATAAGAAGACAAAGTATATGATGCCGTTTGCAACATTCAGAGGCGTGAACAATCATCTGCAGAGTGTTACTTTTGGGTGTGCACTACTCATGGATGAAACTAAGGGTTCGTACGTTTGGCTTTTTGAGACATGGCTTTCAGCCATGGGAGGACGCCATCCAGATACATTAGTCACCGATCGAGATAAGGCCATGGAAGGAGCTATTACAAGGGTATTTCCAAATGCGCGTCACTGGTTTTGCAACTGGCACATCCTGAGCAGGTGCAAGCAGAGGCTGTCTGATGTTTATCTAAAATATGCTACCTTAAAGAGGGATTTGAAAGAGTGTATTAACCACTCTGAAACAGTTGAAGAGTTTGACACTCGGTGGGAGTTGATTCTCGATAAGTATAACCTTTGGGATAATCCATGGCTGCAGTCGCTGTATGACGTTCGGCAGCGGTGGGCTCCAGCTTACCAGAAGGGTACATTTTTCCCTGAGTTATCTGCATCTCAGCGATCAGAAAGCTTGAACAAGTTTTTCAAGAGAAATTTCAATTCAAAAACATCCCTCCTTGTATTTATTGCACGATTCGATCAAGAGATGGCATCTCAGTATGAGAAGGAAGCTCAATCAGATTTTGCTGCAGCCTACACTAAACCTCTTCTAAGAACTCCATCACCTATTGAGAAACAGGCGGCCGAGGTTTATACAAAAGAAATATTTGACAAGTTTCAGGAGGAATTTATCGAATCACTAGGTTATTATGTTGATAAAATAGAGGATGGCCCCAATAACAAGTACAATGTAACCAAGGAGGAGGACAATCGTAGAGCCTACATTGTCATTTTTAGTGAGCCTGATAAAAAAGCAAGCTGCAGTTGTTACAAGTTTGAGAGTTCTGGCATTTTGTGCAGGCATATATTGAGGGTTTTCTTTATCGTTGGTATACGTGTTCTTCCGGAGTATTACATCTTGAAGCGATGGACTAGGGATGCTGCAAGTAGTGTCATACTAGACGAGCGAGCTACTGAGCCTGGACTTAATTTCCAAGATTGCCTAGTTGCTTGGTATAATGATCTTTGTCTTGATGCTGTCAAATATGGAATTGAAGGGGCTATGTCTTCTGAGATATACAAGGTTGCTAAGGCTGCACTTCAGAAAGCCTTAGCTGAAGTAGTTGCTGCAAAAAACACACAAAGAAAGGGACAACAGAATATGCAGAGGTTTGCACGGATCCAAAAGATGCAATATAAAATGCCACTCCCAAAGTTACAGACAAAGAAGACTCCTGCAAGATCAACTCAAGACGAAGTTGATAGAAGTAAAAGAAGTGTTAAAGATGATTCTAGGTATTGACTATCACTGCACCGTGTATTTAAGTTTGTTCCTTATTAGAAATCAAATTGATTCCTTTTTCTTCATTTTTCTTTGACTCTTAATTGTTTCAGAGATGCAAGTGTTACCAGTATGAATGGTGAAGCACACTGAAGAGTGATGCACTTTTATGGTGATTGTTCTCATTGATATATGATAGATTAGAACACTAGATCTTCTAACTTTGTTTCGAGGTATGGAATGAATTATGCTGTCTTGCTTGATATCTTGTTCTTAAAAGAATAGGTTTGGTCATGATTAATGGGGTAACTATCTGAGTCTATTCATTATGCATGATGTTTTAACATAAAATGTGCTTCAATTGGAAGGTTTCTTTAGCTATTTATATTCTTTAGCCCATATATGTTAGAATGGTTGTGAAAGTCTTATTCTTCAAGCTCTTAATTCTAGAATTATATGACACTCTGTTTCTGAACAAATTGTCTCGTCAAGGGAATTGTAGTTGCCCATACAAGTTGTGTTTTGTTAGAAACTGCTTTCTTAGAAGTAGTTCTTATGTTAGGTGGACTTGGATTTAGTTCCTGGCTGTGTAAATCTAGTTGCAGTTACTACATGAATCTTTCGGGCTAATTATAGATTGCTTCATGTAGTTAGTTGTCTTTAGCATCTTGATCCCTACATTTTAAAAAGTTGGATTGACATCCCTATAGTTACGAAAGTGAAACATCTAGGTCCATTTACTCTAACGACATCAGTTTTACTAACAGAAACACGAAAACAAAAGGGTAAAAAGGTAATTTTAACGTTTGATGGGAACTCGGTGGAGGTGGATGGTAGCGTTGCCCCCAGCTCACGTGCTCCAAATCCCCAATGCCAGCCTCCTCCATCCTCCACCACAACTGTCGTCATAGTTGGTGGAGTCTACTCTGGTGCCCATTAGCTAGCCGCTAAATCTCTTGTCGCGGCCAGTGGCTCCCGGGTGTGCTACCGCGCTAGGTCTCGTAGCCGATGGTGAGGGCCTCATCGTCGTGAAAGCCCCCGACCACGACGAGGGCCAGCTCATCGAAATTGGTTGCATCCGTGGGTGTCAGGGAACGATGGCTGATGGGCATCGGTGCGAACTCCACTAGTTGTGACGATCCAGATGCAAAGCATCTGTGTCAACGTCGATGCAGATGCAGAGCGGTGAAAGGGTTGCTCGTCGATAGATGGTGTCAGAACTGATGTGGCAACAGGGGAGAGGTAGGAGCTCTGGCAACCCTAGCTTCGGGTCGAGGCTAGGATCCGCCCAATGGGTCAGCGACGCCACCCTTCTCCACGAGGAGCGCGTTGCTGACCTCATCACCATTCGCCCCACGTCGCGCGGCATTTGCGTTGGCGCTAATGCAGATGTCGAGTGGCCTTTTTGCCGCTCGGTGACTACGTCAATGTCAACGCAGATACAAAGGGGGAGGGGTCAAGGTTGGGATTCGTCCAACGGGTCAGCTACGAGGCGGCCACCATCTTAGTCGCAACGTTCGGTTGTGGACTTGGTGGTGGCGGATGGCAGTGCCGCCCCTAGCTCACGTGCTCAAAATCCCTGACGTCGGTCACTCTCCATTCGTCGCCACAGTCGTCATCGCAACTAGTGGAGTCTGCGGCGTTGTCCATCAATCGTCGGCCCTCGGCACCCACGGATGTAGTTAATTTCGATGAGCTAGCCCCCATCTTGGCTAGAGGTTTCACGACGATGAGGCCCTCACCGTCGACTACGAGGCCGAGCATAGTGGCACACACGGAGCTGCTGGCCGCGGCAGGAGATTTGGCGGCCAGCTAACGGGCACGGACTCTGTCAGCTGCGGCGACGAATGGAGGGGGCTGGCATCGATGATTTTGAGCACGTGAGCTGGGGGTGGTGCCTTCGTCCGCCACCACTGAGTTCGTCATTGAACATTAAAATTACCTTTTTACTTTTTTGTTTTTGTGTTTCTGTCGGTAAGACTGACATCGTTATGGTAAATGGGCGTAAATGTTTCACTTTTGGAATTATAAGGATGCCAACGCAACTTTTTAAAGTGTAGGGATCGAAACATTAAAGACAACTAACTATAGGGGATAATATGTAATTAGCTCGAATCTTTCATGTGAGCTTGTAGCTTACTAATATGCCTGCCTGCTAGTTGCTTGCAAACATTATCATGCAATCATTTTCTGATACCTGAAATACTTCATGAAGATTTTAATTCGCTTTATTCCATTTTAAGATGTCTCAAGTTAATTTTACCATCATCGTGCCGTTGGAATAATTTTATCGCTGTGCATGTTTAGATTCATCCTTAGATTCATCCGACAGTTTTGCATCTAAATTTTGGACCATTATTTGTTTGATTTACAAGTGTGCTTCACCGGTTTTGTTTTCCCTTGACAGTGCACTTTTTTTTAATCACTGGATTTTCGTGTAACCAAATTGCTTATAGAGATCCGAGAAAATGCAATAGCACCCAATTTGTTTGATGGAACAACTGATACAAATTCTTGGAATCTGTTCTGATTCTGTTTCTAATAATTGGATAAAACGTTCTTTTGCACTCAGGCATATATATATATTCTGATGACGACTCAGAGACAGACGGATGTCATGGGCACGATGCAAAGGTGGATAGTTTTCAGAATATTGCTGGTGTTTTATTGTAAAAAGCTATCCTTGTGGTATCTCATAACTAGTTGTTGTCGGTGAAAGAAAATTTCCACCCAGCGTGTCTGCAAAGATATATTCTTCCCTTTGTTCATGGATGAGTTGATAGCTTTTGCCACTGTTCATTTTACTTTTTTTTGCTTTTGTTGGAGAGTGTTATGTATAGGCATCTTATCTTGATTGGGGGATAAAAGACTGATAATGATGATTTGGAAGGATCAACAACAAACGCACAGTCAGTCAAATGACTGATAATATGATGAGAAAATATTTCTTTACCATTTGCTAAATCATACATAAATTTTTTTTTTCTTTTTGCTACTTCTCTGCCAAGAAACAGAAATATATTTTTGTCTAAGTAGGGAACTTTACTATCATCATGTTCTCTTTCTCTCTCTCTCTATTACATGAACTTCATCCCGAGGATTTCATTTTCATCACTCACCAACTCAATCGTGCATGTAACAACGTAGTGACCTACAATAAGCTTCCCCTGTACAAGGAGGAAGCACACACACATCCATCTCAACAACACAGAGATCCATCCTTGTCAATCTTGGGACAATCTCACCTTGACAATTGTGTTGCTGGGAACTCACTGTTTGCCAAGATTCAGAACCGAGACCAAGTCAGATTATCTATGATTCAAATTGATGATGGACTTGGGGACTAACATCACAATTGTTGCAAGTGAGCCTGTGCTTCCCTCCCTCCAGTAAATTTGACAACAAAATGCAGATATCCAATGCATTCATAGTTATCACACTAAATGATGGATCGATTACATGTCATTCAACCTATCAAAATTTTAAATTCCAACATACCATGCAGTAAAGCCAATTCCTTTTATCTTAATTTTGACCATATCCTACTGGTCTACATCATAAACCTACATGCATTATGGGTGTGATTTTACCCTGATTCCAAACTAATAAGATACCGAGTTTCTTGTGGTTTCAGAATATTACAGATCAATCTCCTTCAGCAAAACTTCAAAGCAGCTTCCAGCTCCTTCTCATCATCACAATTGTAACCAAGCAGATATGCACGTGCTGTCCAAAAGAGTAGAGTGGGCATGGTCAATGAATTTTCCCAGCATGAAACTAATCTAGCTTCCTAAACTCTAAATCCAATAGAACTGAAGCAAACTAACAGTCAAGAGAAATAAATAGAAAGAAAGGAAAAAGTAGCAGTATCATTTATCACCAAAACGACCGGATCCCATGAAAGGCTCTGCTTCATCTCCCGCACCATCTTGCTGTTGCTCCTGAAATTTCAAAAAACAAAAGACCACCGGTTGCTCAGTTACATGAGAGGACAACCCCAAACAAGCCAACAAAACTCCTTCGGATTAGGCAGGCAGAATCCCACTGCCAGTGCCACATCGTGTGCTCGACTACATAATAGGATTAAGTAGTACATTGCACACCCGTAAATCCAACTACTTCAAAAGTTGATTGCTTGCTATTATACTTCTTATTATATTTGCACCTCAATTTTCATAGTATCTATCTATACCACTGAAACCGACAAGCTTTAAATTACGATGAATAATAGAAAAAATATAATGTATGAATGATACAAGTCGCTCCAGCTCAAAAACATCATAAGTGAAAATGTAATAATAATAATACATGGCTAAATTGACGAGCTAGGTTTTCATAGTTGGTCTTATGGAAATTTTGCTTCCCTCAAGCTAGGTTAAAGTAATGGTTTTACCAGGCTTAGATGGCAAAGGGTGTAGGAGGTTGTAGGAAGCAGGAAAGTCTTGGATTGGGATTCAGAGAGGATTGATTTGTGATTGAGAATAAAAGAGCAGGTTGAAGAAAACATGTAACGATTAAGAATATTATTGTCATCATGCTTGAGAAAAACAAATTTCAATCATTTTCCAGGATATACATTGAGTCTTAGCAGCAAGACTGTTGCTAGATGAACTGTCACCAACAAAATTGATTCTCTAAATGAGTTGTTGTTTGAGCAAAATTTGCAAATCACAAGCTTTTCACGAAAGTCATTTTTAATAAAGTTTAAAAGTTGCTAGATACCTAGATCGAGTATATAAGTTATAAGGAGATGATATTGGCAGTCTTATTATTTTTAGGGAGAAAAAATTTATAACACTTACATTCTCAGAGGTAACTGATTCCTCTTCAGGAGAGAGCAATCTATCAAAGCAGTGACCAGATATAGTGCATACAAACCCACCAGACTGATCCAAGACAACTTCCCGGCAAGCATCATCACAGACTACAAAGAAATAAACCTCAATCAGGTGGCAGCAGACCTTGAAACAAAGAAAAAAAGGGGGGAGGGGAGGTATTCATACCATGCACACGACCGGTCCTCTCACAGATAAATACATCTCCAATTTGGGAGTAAGAGCATGTATTTCCAGAACATATATGACCAATTGCTGCTGCATCATCAGTTAAGCCTCTGCGGCTTTTCCAAATGGACACTTGATCAGCCACTGTTCTATCAAGCATAACTCGATCATCAACCTTAACAGAGCAAAAGAACAATTAGCTTTTTTGAAATCATATATTCCAAGTCCAGCCCCACAATGACAGGAGGCTATATTATACCACTCAGCCATTTCATGATATGCAGTTGTAGTTCAAAGCAAAATGACCATACAATTTAAAAAGACAAATCAGAAGACAGGGTCCTTTTACTTGTGATGGAAGAGGTGCTTGGCTTCGTTTTGCTGCCTGCATTTGAATGTAGTACTCCCTAAACTCCGATGGTGTGTTCCATACAAATTCGTTCATGTCATCTCGATCACGCTAAAGAAAAAGGTAGTTGGTTTCAATAATGCTATCAAAACTAAATATTAAATCAAGACCTCATACCATAATTAGTAGCAGACAAACTAGAGCAGAGACTAAATTAGTGAAATGTAAATACATGATGGTACATCTTCTTGACCATTTTCTTTTGAAGGTCTGAAGTTCCTTCTGATGCACCCTCAAAAGCATGAATGTGTTTAAAGATGATGGTTAATATTTCAGGTAAAGCACAACCATGCAAGTTCTAAATAGTTGGTTGCCCTCATGAAGATAGCAACATGTCATAGTTGCAGACATAATGAATATTCACTCAAGTGAATTTGTTATAGCCAATTTACAAAACAGACAATTCACTCTCTGGATCTCGTCTAATACTACTTGGAAGACCTGATTTGTTCAAGTGAACAAAGGAATCTCATCGCTTTCTTTATTATTTCTGTAAGTTACAACTGCAGGCCAAGGCTAGTTACAATTAGGAAGCATGAAAACAGTTCTTGTGGTTTCAAAACAATGTGAAGTCAATAACTTTAAGGTGATTAATCAAACAACTCTGACATCTGCCAGATATGTATCAGACAGGAAAAAAAAAGTGTCAAGAGGATGTTCTTCTATTTCTTATAATGAAACCAAAGAAATAATTTTTTTTTTGCATAAATTGATAAACTCTTAGAATCACTGAGAGACACACATTTGACGCTTAAGCCCTATCCATCGAGTTAAGATACTCTATTGTAAGAATTAAAATACTGGTCCAATATTGGTTTCGGTAACTTATCAAACTGATATAATACTGATATAAAAAA
The DNA here is from genome assembly GCA_004837865.1 of Musa balbisiana. Classification (NCBI taxonomy): domain Eukaryota; kingdom Viridiplantae; phylum Streptophyta; class Magnoliopsida; order Zingiberales; family Musaceae; genus Musa; species Musa balbisiana. The sequence continues at coordinate 8,629,229 of CM017188.1, read as the reverse complement.
TAAAAAATGATATATTTTGTTTGGTATCAAGCTTTATGTTTTGATACCAATACTCAGACTGATAGATACTGGTTGGTACATAATGGTCCAACCAATATTTTAAATCCTCTCCTTCTATATAGTGTTGCCATTCTATACGTGCTATGTCCGTCACACTTTGAATGCATGGAAGGGCAATTTCCGGCTTTGGGGTTTGTGCCTGAACATATGGATTACAGTTCACCAATTAAAAGATAATAGCATGGCGAAGAAGATAAAATCTGGACCTTGACCTGAATATATAGCTTCTTCCAAGCACATGCACGAAACTTCCCCTTTGAAGAATCTATACCCCATCGCATGCAATACCTGCAAATTATTCAAAAAAAAAAGAAAATATAAAAAAACATTTTGCTGCAATCCAATATGACAAACTTCAAAAAAGAGGGGAAATGACGAGATTTTGCTCACAGGCGGCGCCAGAGGCTCTCATCTGAGGCTGCAAAACTCATGAACTTACAGACGAGAGCACACGAAGTAAGGTCCTGCCATTGACAACAAACGAATCAATCCAAGAAACCAACTAGAACAAAGCATACGAGGGTTTCTTTTTGGAACAAAATTGAGAATTTCCACAAGACCTCGGAAGAGAGGAACTTGAAGATGTGATGGAAGAGCTCAGGCGGTATCTTGCTAAAGATCCCTGTTTCAATCTGCCTAGGACGAAGAGGAGGAGGCGGCGGCAGCCGGGAATCGTTATTCCTAATCTCCTGCCGCGAGCTCTCCTCCTCGATGCGCGGCCTCTTCGACGCCCTAGCCGACGACTCCTCCTCCTGAGATCATTCCAACTATTAAAGCGCGTAAAAGAAGCCCTAAATCGGATCCAATTCGTCCCACCACAGAACCCTAGATATCGCAAAGAAGAAGAGGACCTGGTCACCGGAGAGGATCTCGGACTCGAGGAAGGACGCAAGTACGACGTCGTCGTCGTCGTCTCCGCCAGCGGCCTCCCGATCCGCCATGGCTGACCGGAACCCTAGAAAAGAGATAAGAGACGAAGGCGAGACGTGCGAAGGATTCGAAGCCGTCGGTAAACGGAGAAAACGAGAGGGCGATGCCTGCCCGAATCCTGCTTCCTTTACGAGCATGTGTTACGCATTGTTATATCAGATCCTGGCCGTTGGATGAGGTGCCATCCTGACCGGTGAACGGGAAGGAGACGTTCGATGTCGCCCGCATGATGGCCGCGTAGGAATTGACCGTGCGCGATCGACAGGAAAATATCAGACCGACAGCCCGGAATGGGCCCGTCATCAAACAAAATTGAGAGGTTAATTTGTAGGTTGGCAGATTGGGTCCTGCAATTGTAATTGGATTAATTTCGCCCAAATCCACTCACTAGAAACCTGATGAGTCCGTCCGTTATGGCCGGCCGGCCCACCTCCCGGATTGCTCCGGGCATTCGGCCTTGTGTGCGCTGGCGCCGACCGCCTCTAAGCTGCCTTGCCTATTCCATATGCAACATAACCTGCACCAGATAAGGACAGATCACAGTTGTACGGAAAAACCTGATTCCTGCAATTCCACAGTAACCAAAGAGCATTAGCTATGACTGAATTCAACTCACTGCTTGGAGGAAGTCTCAAGGTTCATTCCCTCATCCGGCCATTGGCCATTGGCCATTGCTCCATTCATTAAAACACTCAAATCTCACTTTGAGATTGTCTTGGATCATCCCCCCAAGTTCCAAGGCAAATCTACACTAAGAAAAAAAATACATGCTCACAAGAGTCCTTTGCAACTTCGATAACCATGAGAGTCTTTTCCATAATAGTTTCCATGAAAAATGCTTATCATTGGGTCTGACTTTGAGGCATCACATGACTTTTCCATCCCTTCCGTTCCTCATTTATGTCAAAATGTACTCCTCCAATGAATTGATATAAACTTTAGGGTGACTACTTCAGATCCACACTCTATTTCACCATATAATAAAGCAATATCTTATTTCCAAGAATCAAAGCACCCTTCTCTGGCCACCCAGATTCATATTCGTAGCTAAGATGAACCAGATATAGGAAATCCATTCATTTGGTTCACTACCTGACACCTCAGTATTATCACCAAGGATTTAACATAAACAAGAACACTTCAGCATGGGAAAAGAGTTGAATAATCAGCTGACAAAAACCCTGTTCTGTACATGGAAGAAAAGAATTGGATAAGACTGAACAGTAAGTATGCATCAGAGCAACAAAGGGAGATTAAAGGAATAATGTTTGAACATTCTTGTCAAGGCAAAGACAAAAAGAGCATAGGGAAACAAAAGGGAGAGTAGAGGTTTGCATCAGATATATAACAAAAAAGAGAAAAAAGAAACAGCAATATTCTTCTCTCTTCAATACTCACCTTTGATTTCCAAATGCTCCAAGTCATCTCTCAAGCACATAAATATAAGTCAAAGACTCCAAGTATACCTTCATCAATCTAAATTAATATTAGTCCAAAAGCCATTACTTTGGCTTTATGGACAATCACATATGAATGCCTTTGGCTCCTGTACCAATACTTGTCACCATGATAAAGTTTTGACATCTGTAAAACCAGATGTGCTTGTCAAAAAAGTAGTAGAGCAAGGAGCTTCATCAAATTAGAAACATGAAAACAAGATCCTAATTGTCTCCCGTGCAGCACCATGTTGATCCTAGAATTAGCTTGCAAAAAGAGCAGCCATGAAGAGAAGTACAGGAATAACACAGTAAAATCTCATCCTATTGATTTAAATTTTACTACCTTGTGAAAACACATTGGCATCATTATGGTATTCATAAACAAGCTCCCTTCCATTAACATTTGAATATTCACAAAAAATTTGTTTAGGACGGGTGAGATCACAGTTGAATTATCAGCATACTAACAAGTAAAGCACAGATCTTGTATATATATCTTTCTTTGCTTACTCTCAACCATTGGATAAACATATTGAAACTCAACTGGATATATAAAGAAGATGATTCCCCTAACAATTTTGAACAGCATACTCATATAAACAAAGTCTAATAAAAGAATACAGAGAAACCCAACAAAGTTTTCACCATCACAAACAATATGCTGAAGCAATTATCTGTCCTAGAAGAAAAATATGAACTTGCTTACAGCGGGCAGTTCCACTAGCACACACTTCCGTCAAGCTAGTAAAATTTGACCTAATTGGCTGCTGTAAACAACAAAGAGAGTTGCAATATATATGTATATACATATACATACATACATACATACATAGTTGACCCCAGTTTCAGAACTGGCGGTTCCAGTTCAGCTGCATTTGAAACCGAACCGATTCCGGTTCAAGAGCCATCGATACTAGCTCGGTTCCAAACAGGAACCACCAATTTTATTTTTTTATTTCAAATCTCTCAAAATGCCCCTCCAACTAGCCGTTTATTAATCTATTGGCATGGCATCATTTACAAGAACATTTATTCTTTTTAATTTTTCTGCTCGATTCCAACCGAACCGGAACCGCCGATTCAGATTCCAATCCGGTTCTTGGAAATTGAACTAGAACCAAACCGAACCGAACTGAATCACTCCGGTTCGAAACCGGCAAATCGTTGACCTGGTTCAGTTCCGGTTTGAACCAAAACTGACCAGGGCTACCCAGGATCAAGATGAGAGAAGCCAACATAATAATCCCTGTGAAACAGCCCATGCATTAACGCTAAGGACAAGAAAGCAAAAAAGGCATGATCAAAATGGAAACTTTATACACCATCCAACTGGCCATTTTCACAAAGCAAGTTGACAGGTTGCTTTTGTCGTAAATTGAACATTTTCAAGTAATAGCAAACTGAGAAACTAAGAGAGTTTAAGTGAAGAAGAAATTGACACTAGTAGATAGAGAGTCAAGTAGATGAAGCAATATCCGGATTATAAGGCCGATCATACACGACTAAAAGGAAGAAGGGAGCTGGAAATCGACCTGAAGCTGGCGGACATTGATGTACTCTCAGATCATCTTCACGGCCTCGGTCGCGCGAGATCTCCGGGACTCTGATGAGCCTCCTCATAGCCGGAAGATATGTAGCGGCTTGGTGAAGCCTCCGCAGACTACGATTCCACCGAGGGTCCTGCAGCCCCGGAAAACCCTAGACATGGCTCTTCCCCTTCCCCTTCTCTCGCTTTGGATGTGATCGAGGGGGCAAATATAGACGGTGGTGCGACCGAAGCCTCCGACTCGCGTTCTCAGGGATGGACGAAATCGGACGGTCCGGATCATCTTGGCCCCTGTCGAACATCACCATGACGGTTCCCTCGCCCGGTAGGTAGTTTATGCTGGGACCCACATAAGATACAAATTGGAGGTCCGATATGTGAGGATCCCAACCCAGATCCGATCATTACAATAAACGTTTGTTTCTTTACTAGAATGTCTTAAATCGAACCGGGTCCCATCTCTTCAACCCGCATGTATAACTCCGACCCGCTCCCTTTCTCGATCCCACAACCAGAGCCAGAGGCGGGCGATGCGTGCCCCAAGCAGAAGCAGAGGCAGCGCTCCTCCCGTTCTCCGTTGCCTCGTCTTCTTCCTCCCCCCTCCGACTCTTTCGCGCTCTCTTGAGAAACGGAAAACGCAAGAATATAAAGAAAATAACTCCATCGGCAACTAGCATTCTTTCAAGCGCAACACATAGCTCCCGCCCATGACGTGCTTGGCGCCGCAGTTCAAGTCCCCATCCTCTTCCTATGCGATGCACAATTCAGGCCCCCTCTCTTCATTCCTTTCACCGTAAGCGGATCCCCTAATGTAGCTTCTTTGCTTCCTTTGAAACTAATGTATTTTGCCCCTTAAAGACGTCTTCTGCTTTTACTTGGATTACCTTCCTCTTGCTTTTCTAGCGTCAAATCTTCGGCGACTTCAGTGTACTCGTTGCGGCTTCGGTGCTTGTTGAATTGCCTGAATGAAATGTGGTGGTGAAATTCTGGCTTGCTTGTTGTCAATTCAAGTATTGCCGCTTATAGTTAATTCTTTGATCTCTTGATTTTCCCGAGTGATCGAGGCTCTTTGTTTTGCTTATTTTCTCAGCACTGTGCTAATCTCAAGTAAAAGGCTCAGATTTTGAAAGGTGTAATTCGATCTTTAATGTGGCTTTCTTGATTTTAAGTCATGCTCTATCGGTGACCTCTTATTAGCGGACTAATTACATATTACCCCTTATAGTTAGACCTCCTTAGCATTCTGATACCTGAACTTATTATATTGAAATATTTATAATTATGAAAGTGAAACATCTAGGTCCATTTATCCTAACGTCGTCGATTTTATTGACAGAAACACGAAAATAATGGGCAAAAAGATAATTTCAATGTTCCAGTTAGTGGTGGTGGATGACGATGTCATTAGGGTCCGCGAATGGTTGCTATGGATAAGGAGACCGACGACGAGAGATGAGGGCCACTCTGCATTTGTGTCGATGCTGACGTAGTTGTCGAGCAACGTTGCTCGACATCTGCGTCGACGCTAATGCAAATGCCGAGTGACTCTTTTGTCGCTCGCCAACTGCATCAACGCTGACGCAGATGCAGAGCGGCAAAAGGGTCACTCGGCAACTACATCGGCATCAATGCAAATGTAGAGCAGCCCTTATCTCTCGTCATCGCTCTTCTCATCCATAGTAGCCACCTATGGCCCCTAGCGGTGCCATCGTCTGCTACTATCAACGCCATCCACCATCACCAACTGGAATGTTGGAAATACTTTTTGCCTATTACTTTTGTGTTTCCGTCAATAAAACCAATAGCATTATAGTAAATAGACCTAGATGTTTTACTTCCATAACTGTAAGGATTCTAATGTAAATTTGTCAAATCCAGGGATCACAATGTTAAGGAGATCTAACTACAAGGGGTAATATGTAATTAGCCCCTTATTAGTTGAGCAGAAGTGAATGATACCTAGGAGATAAATGAGAAATCTTGGTCTTCTTTTGTTGCTTGGCCTTGATGAAAAGAGTTGTCATTGATGCAAGCGATGATAATGATTTTTTTAGAAACCTAATAACTGCTGTTGGCAAAGTAGTGACCATCTGTATAACCAATTGCAAAAAGCTCTGGCATGTTTATGCAACATGATCCATTCTAGAAGCAACATCTTGGAATCTATTGGAACTTGCCAGTAACTGAGATAACCGATTGGTAATGAATATTCTTGTAGTTACAAAATTCAGTCCTCATCCTATGAATCTGGATGTACTTCATAATTCATATACTCTACACAATCTCTGAAAGATCATGTTTCCTTCCATGGAAAAAATTGTTGGTCTTCCCAGTTTTCTTTGCACCCTCTAAAATTTCAACCAGACAACTTATTATTAATGAAATTATGAAGCATAATGCACCTTCCATCATCGTAGTTGTTTACGTCTGACCTTTTTGTGTGTAAAAGTTCAAGCAATATGCCCTCTTTATATGCTGATTTCCATATCAATGTTGTGATCTTGCTCATATTTGCCATTGTGACTAATTGCAACCTAAACTTGTATCCTCCACCACAGAAACTGCAGGTGGCATCAAATTTTCACTAGAAGTGGCTAATGAACATATAGTTTGGAACTTCTATCATTTTTTAAGGTATTAAAAACCTATATTTTTTTAAATTTCATAAGATAGAAGTAAATTAGTGGGCTTTGGCTAAGAATCTGTCCCTTTCCAGCAGCTTTTATATAATGTTGGGCGGATATTCTGGTGCATTTATATGCAATGGAATATTGGAATTCCTTTTAGCTTGTTGAGAACCTCAGGGAACTCCTTAGGTGTTTGTTTAATTACGAAAGCCTTATTATCTTCCAAGTGAATTGCTATGTCTATTAGTAGTTGCTTTTGGCAATTGGACGTGAGCAGGACATAGTGAAGTTGGAAAGACTCCAAGAGGAGCTTGTTGAATGAAATGGTGGTCAACCAACAGTTGCTCGACAGGCAGCTTCTGCTGTAGTTTTAGAAGACTCTAAGGAAGCTATTATGGCACATATTGCAAGGATAAATCGATAAAGAGTAGTGTACGGCTTGTTACTTTTATTGCAAAAAACTATCAGAATGCAGGGGCCTTCAGGATCTTGTTCAGGTGCCTGGTTCTGCTATCTAGGAACTAGTTTTCTTTATTGTTGGTTGTAGCTTCAGCATGTTGGTCATGAGTCCAATCCACGGGAATTATGTAGAGGCCTGGTAAAGGGTGCTAAAGAGCTTGATGCTTCAAAGGGTTCAAGTTTTTAACATATACACATTGGTGGATCAGACAATCTGTTTACAGATCTCTTTCAGGACATTTTATTTCAAACAACACATTCACACGGAAACTATATTAGGATTATTATTTATTTTTCTAACATTAGGATGAACTTAAAATTTTTTGTTGATTCTGCATGTGTTTCATTAGAACATAAGCAGATAAATAACATACAGCATGGAGAACGAGTGACGGATTGATTACTGCTTTTGACTTCATATGTTTTTTTATGTTTGCTTGATGAGTCAAACACCAACTTCTCATCTGCTGTATACACACTGATTTTTTTTCCCCCCTCTGCCTCCTAGCATACTTAGGAAGATGTTGTCTTCCCATTTGCATTGAAACAGCAGATTATGAAGTTGCAGTGATAGCAGGGTTGTCTGTTAAGAGACTTTAAACAATATTGCTTATGCCAAAGGCTCCAAGATCTCTGGACCAGAAGATTGGAACCAATATTGCTTACCTACTACAGCATATCTATAATTTGGTTCTGTTCCCAAATCCTGTGCCATCGAAAGTCTTTCAATTTGGTGGATCTGGTTGCTCCGTTATGTAGGAATCCCTTGCTGATTCTGAAGCTGTGACATCAGAGGACATTCTCAACAAGCAATTCACGGAGGATCTGAATCAGGTGCTAGACATTGAATCCTAGAGAGAAGCTGATTGTGAGATTTGAGGTTTGGCCTGGAAAATGGAAGAATGATGACACTACAAGAAACAGGGGAGTTGATGGCTGTGCGCAGGGAGAGGATTCAACAGATTGAATCCTGTGCTTTTAGATAAATTTGAAAGCAAGAAGAGAATGAAGAGTCTGCAACGGTATCTTTCCTCGTAAGGTCTGCATCTATCCCATACTCCATATCCGTGAGTTTTATATCATTCAATCTCATTTTATATACAAGTTTAATGCATCGCAAATCTTTAACTTCCTTTTTCTTCTTATGAATTTAGAGTACCGATTTCAAGTATGAAAATGTTGACTTAGTGTTTGGCGGATAAAACCGAAGACATTTGCTCGGTGATAAACAATTGTTGTGCATATTCATTGACATTTTTATTCGGTTTTCGGATTGCTTCAGTAGAATTTCTTGTCATTCATAGAATGCTACTATCAAAATTTGATCAGTAGTTCTGCGCATGTTTACCTACAAGAGTGCCATTCGCATACCTTTACTAACAAAGCAATTCTCACAGGATGAGAAAGCGGGCAAGCTTGAAGTCATCGATGGATTATTATTTGTATTGTCCGGGGAGCTCGAATCAGTGGTTATTCTGCACTTGGAAAAAGAGAATAATCTTTTGCTCATCGCTCATTGTATCTTCCTCTTGAGTATGATCAGCTGCAGAAGACCCTGTCTTCTTCCTCATCTGCGTTGCAGGTGGTGCAGTGCGAGGTAGGCGACGAGCCGATAGCCGACCAGCATAAGCCCCATGATGCACACGTCGATCCAGATATGGCCGAGTCCGACTGACTTTATTGCCGGGTACTCGATCACCGGGCACATCAGTCCGCTCGAGCATTCGTAGGCGTCGTGCTCGGAGAACTGCACCCCCAGCAGAAGCTTGTAGCAGTAGAAGCTGTAGCTCAAGTACTTGAGCCAGACGATGAAGGGCGGTATCTGCTGGACGTAGTAGCCGCCGGCCATGAGAAAGACCAAGGTGGTGACGGAGGCGAGGGTGGTGGCCTGCTTGACGTCCATCAGGATGGCGCCGACTGCGAGGCCGAGGCTCTGCGCCACCAGGACGCTGAACAGGACGACGAGGAGGGAGAGCAGGAAGGCGACGGGGTCGGACCTGAGGCCTCCCATCCAGTATATGATGAAGGTGAAGGCGGTGGGGAGGGCGAGCTCCATGGGCAGGTCGCCGGCGGTGCGCGCCAGGAAGTAGGACGAGAGGCGATACATGCCGGAGGCCTGCTCTTTCCTCAGCATTGGCCGCTCCTGGGGGAACGTGAACACCGCATTGTAGAGCGGGAAGAAGCCCCAGAACACCGAGAAGAAGAAGATGAGTGCTGTCTGCAAGACAAAGACGCATGCAAGGATCAGAGAAGAGACCGAATCGGAGGAGAAGAGGAAGTGGTTCTTCCTCAAACGCTTTCTCACCCGGTCTTGGATGTGGGACGTCGGCGTGTGCCACCATAGGAGGCCTCCGAGCGTGGCGACACTGAGCACCTGGAAGATCCTTAGCTTGTTGAAAGCTTCGTGCCTCCTCTCCTTCAACCCTCTGCTGAGCAGCACCGTGAACTGCTCCCACCAGCTCGTGCACCACTGTTCCCGCTTCACTGCATCGATCAAACACCAAGCAGTTCGACATCATTCCCCTGCCCGAGAGGGGCTTGCAGGCAAGTAAACTCTTCGAAGTTGCTCGGAATAGCTTACTGGCATTAGCCATCTCTCTGGTGTATCCATAATTGTTCAGGTCCACGGCGCAGAGCTCCGCCTTCAGCCGGGTGGCGATGTTGCGGTCGTACGCGCCGATCAGAGCCTCCTTCACCGCCTTCTTTTCCTGCTGCAAGCCGCCGCTGCCGTCGCCGTTCTCGCTTGCGTAATTCGACTCCGGTGCGATTCCTACTCCATGCTAGAAATCATTAGCAGCCATCATAGACCTCCAAAGTAGCGTTAATCTATGCCAATGCAGCAATGCCTCCTCGCTTGGGATCTTAATTCTCCCATACCATTTGGCGAAGTCACAGTATGGCAGATAAAAGCATCAAGTGTTTGGATTACACGAAGCCAAGCACGTGTCTCAGCGATCTTGGGGCCCCGCCATGTGATCGGCCAATGGGAGGGTGCCCTTCCTAGCTTGGTGTCTCGGCCGAGGCACCTCGATCTGGAAGGTCTGGCCTCACTCATTAACTTCACCCATCGCTTGCATGTAGTCGGAGTCACGTGGCATGCAAGTGACATAAAAGTTCAGGCCTCTTTCTTTTTTTATCCCATCCATGGGAGGTTGCATGTCATATCGCCATGCACAGGTACATACACTCTCTATGATTTGCTGTGCATAGGTAGGTAGATAGAGATAAAAATGACTGAAGTAGAAACGACATACATGGACTGCCAAACATGTGAACCAAATCGTCAACAAGCGTTTCAGAGACCGATCAAAGTGTGGTGGGGGACTACTGACCCGGCAGGAAGAGAGAGAGAGGACATGGATTGCAACCAAGCCCACTTGGGTAGAAGACATGCGGAAGTGATGGGCATGGGCCTCTGAGAGAGAGAGAGAGAGAGAGAGAGAGAGAGTGTGTGTGTGTGTGTGAAATGATCAATCATCAAACAGATCACTATCCTTACCCAGTCCACCAAGCACTTTTCTCTAGTGGCAAGCTTGGTGTGCCCATGTGGCCCCCTTCACGTGGTGTCTCCACGTCCCCACCGTAAAATGATGTCCACCATGCGAGGCATATGCCCCGTTACGTGGGCTCTTATGTGGGCCTGAAACCGAGCCCATAAGAAGTGTTTTGATAGAACGTACATACGTACCGTTGGCTAGATCCAGTAGAAGGTCGGCCGGGTTGACGCCGTCGATCGGCGACGCGAAGCCGACCATGGCGAAGTAGTCGACGGCGGCGGCCGCCCGGCCGTAGTATATCGCACTGCCCTCCGACAGCAGCACCAGCTTGTCGAACATACGGTAGAGCCGGCTCGACGGCTGGTGGATCGTGGTGACCACGGTGCGGCCCTTCTCGGCGGCGAGCCGCTTGAGCGTGCCGACGATCCGGGCTGCGGTGGTCGAGTCCAGACCTGACGTCGGTTCGTCCAGCAAAAGCAGGCTCGGATCCACCAGCAGCTCCAGCCCGATGCTCACTCGCTTCCTCTCACCGCCGGAGACTCCCCGGACCCCGCGGGCCCCGCCGATCATGCTGTGGGCCACCCGGCTTAGGCCCAGCTCGGAAATGACCTGTTGGGCCTGGTGAGCCTTCTCGGCTCGGGTCAGGGTCCCCGGGAGCCGCAGCAGCGCGGTGAAGGTAAGCGTCTCGGTAACCGAGAGGTGCGGGTAGAGCACGTCGTCCTGGGCCACGAACCCGGTGCGGCGCTTGATGGCGCCGGAGAAGGGGTGGCCGTTGTAGGTGATCTTGCCGGAGAGCTTCCCGCCGAGGCGGCCGCCGAGGGCGGTGAGAAGGGTGGTCTTGCCGCTCCCGGACGGGCCGAGCATCGCCAGCATCTCCCCCGGGCACACCACTCCGGTGATGCCATTCAGTATGGCCTTCTCCGCCGGGCTGCTCGACCTCCGCCACCAGCCTCCGCCGCCTACTTTCACCTTGTACACCACCTCCTCGAACTGCAAACCCGCAAGAACAGCTCCGTAACCCAATCCTACATATAGGAGGAAGAAGACACGATTCATGACCGACGCAAGATTACCTTAAGAGTGATGGGAAACACTGCGGCGGCCTGAGGCGGCCGAGGGCCAGGATGAGCGGTCCTCGTGGGGTATGGGACGACAGTCGAGTTGACTGTCGTCTGGTCCATGTTGTGGCCTTCGCCGGTCTCTGGCTCAGCCTTGTGTGGCGTCATGATCGGTAAAGCGGTGGTGGTGGAAAGCAGTAGTAGCAGGAGGAGGAGGAGGAGGAGGGGGGGGGTGGGGGGGGGGGGGGCGGGGGGGGGTGGTGGTGGGGAGTGGGGGGATGCGGCGGGGGCGTTTGTGGTGATGGTGGAGGCGGTGGTTTGGATGGTCAGGGAGAAAGCACGCACAAAGGCATACTTATAAGAGAGAGAGGCCCACCAATATGCCTTGTTGCACTCACTTTGACACAAGAGGGACTCGAATGCTTTGTTAACACTTGGGAATGGAGATGGTGGGATGGAGTTAGATGCAGATGTGTTGTGCAACCTTTGGAAGATGGGTCAGCAGCACTTTAATGGCGCTGCATCCGCAGAGGAGCAGCAGCACACGCACGTTATGATGGGAGGAGGGGGTTAATGGCGAAGCATGCATGCAGGCATGACATGCATCATGCGATCGATTAGGCTTCCCGCATGGGGCGGTCACCGCCGAGCCCAAACGCCTTTGCTCCGTCTAAACGGAGACTCGGACGCAACCATGGCGAAGACCTCACTCTCTCCCTCCCTCACCTTTATGTGATTGTTTATGGGACTAATGGAGTCCATGTGGGATGGAGACGAGTGTCCCAACTGCTTCCTGCAGTCCTACTGGAGAAGAAGAATAATCTTCTTCTTCCTCCTCCTGCCTGCCTGCCTGCCTACCTGACTTTAATGTCATATTAGTTGCCGGTTCGTTTGTTCTCAGTTTCCATGGGCACAGTGCTTGTCTGGAACTTTTTGCGTAGAGCTCACATGGTGAGCTTCCTGCTCTCCCCAGAGAGGAATATAGTGGTGTGCATGCACCGAAAAGAGGAAGGAAGCGATGCGAGCAGGACATGGCGAGGAGGAGACTTCCTCTGTACAGCACTCTGTCACACAACGAGCACATGCCACCCACTCGACCCACCCCAGGAATCGCACACGGTAGGATGTGTGTGTGTGTGTGTGTGTGTGCAGGATGAATTGTTCCTTTGCTTTGGAAAGGGAAACGGATGGAAGAAGGAGAGCAAATGTGAAGGAACAAAGGGAAAGGGAAAGATAGATAGCTTGCTTGCTGCTCTTCCCTTTCCCACCTCAAGATGAGGCTGAGGATGAGGATGAGGCTGAGGCTGAGGCAGCAGCAGCAGCATCACAGTTCCCTTTCTTCTTCTCTTCTTCTTGCTTTCCCACGAAACAAGCAAGGAATAATAATCTGGAGGAGGAAGATATGGTCACCATAACATATAAAAATCCCACAATATCTCGATGCGGGGATTCAGAAATGATTTAATTGGAGCACGAATCCTGACTGCAGCGACCACTATGGATTCGGTTGCAGCTGCCATTAGTACTATAAAATTGGGCAGCACTTTGCATGCCCAACATGGGGCCTATGTGTAGGCTCCCATGTTGCCTTCTCCTCCTCCTCCTTCTTCTTCTTCTTCTTCTTCTTCGTGTGCTACAATCACATCTGATGCCCTAAACCCAACAGCTCTAGACCAGACCCACACTTTGTTTGACCATGGTCGAATTCGAAGTCCATAGATCGGGTGATCATGAACCCCAAGACTTTTATATTATTAGGAAAGGACTCGATATATGTGTTAAGGATCGAATCAGGTGATCACGAATCTCAAGGACTCGATATATGTTTTAACATTTGCTCTCACGAAGAAGCTGGTTAGGACTTGACACATCGCAAGTGCTCCTCCGAGATGCCTTTGCTTCTCTCTCTCTCTCTCTCTACCTCTCTCTTCTCTTTATTCATTTGGTTTAGTTTACGAGACACAACACGTGGCAGCACAGTGAGATTGTGATCAGCCGCCCATTGGCAAATTCCCATCTCCCACTAATCATCCTTCATCTTTCTACATCAACTTTTTAGTTTTCATCCTCACAAGCCAATACATGTATAATTGTGTTGCATGGTTCCTGTTCTTTTGTGCTTGTTCATACTATAGCTAAAAGAGGTTTGCAGGCATCTGCTAGATTCTCTTGCTTTTTTTCTAATCACAAAATGACCAATTATTTACCCCAAAGTGAGAATTGGATACACAAGCAAGCAAAGTTGATCATACCATCATCTGTCACGGACGAAGCTCACTAATAAATCTCGAGGAATGTTGTCAGGGTCCAAACTATGATGTGAAGGGATGAGGAGCCATGTGCTTAGGAGGCAAAAGGCCTCCCTCCTATAGGAGAAATTTAAGTCGAGGCTGTCTCATGTGGATCATTAGACAGGCTTGGTTTAATCGAGTAGGATTGTGGAACGCCAGCATGGACTGCAAGCAAATTGACTTTAATCAAAGTGGTTGGGTCTTAAACAATTAATATGCATCTTAAACCATTGCTGGCGTGACGGCTAACTTTGTTTATGCATGAAAAAAGATGCTGAGATCAATTTCATGTGAGAGTATCTCAACTCCACCAATCGTACACCGTCCAGATTAAGTTCAGGCTTTTTGTTCTTCTTCTTCTTCTTTGAAGGCAAGCCATAACCTCTCTTAGAATAATTCTTTCTGGAATTTGATGCTCATTCACGAACACAGGCCGACATTTACCCTAAAAGGTACAAGTTGATGGAGTTGCTTAGCATCAACATCAAACACAAGGGCAACGATTAGATGGTGATTTGAATGCTGAGAGAAGATTAGCAGCAAACCAGTTCTTCACGGTAAACTTTTTTTTTTTTTTTTTGTTGTTGGAACCAATCTCGATATGCTTTGAGCAGTTGTTTATGTTGCAATTCGATTCACCAAGACATGTTGCATAATACAGGAGGGTTATGAGAAGATGAAAGCAACCGGTTCAGGATTCATTCCCTGTGCATGGATTACTGACTGCTAAAGCTTTGTTTTCTGCAACCAGAGGGGGAACAAAAGGTACACAGATTCTCTTAACGAGAGGTCCAATCATTATTTCAAAAGACTTACATAGAACAAAAAAAAAAAAAAAACAAATTTAGAGATAATAAAGATACTACTGGTTTCTATCAAAAGACTCCCATGGAACAAAAAATAAAACAATCTAGAGATAATAATATGCTGATTTTCATCTGATTCAACCCGGTGATTTCTTCACCATTTAAGGAAGAGTATTTTGTTAAAAAATCCACCACTAGATTGAGCAAGATTTGCAGCCACTGTATTTTCGAACAAAGAAACCTGAGAATTAAGGATGCAGATGAGATGTATGTTAGTAAGGCAGGATAAATGCTGTGAATGTACAGTGCAGCGGTCCGAAGATTAGTTTTAAGTTATCGAAGGTGATGATATCGATGAGACAATTGTTTATCTCAAGCTGAGTGCTTAATCACACATTTGCAATGCTGCACTGGCCAGATTCACAGCCATGCACCTCTTTGCAGATAAACTCCTAGGGCCAAGTCACCCCAATGTCAAAAAGTTTTGGCACGATGTTATGGATTTGTAGCAGTCCTCTTTGAATAAATCTTTGAAGCAATCAAATAAGAACCACCAAGCATCATCTTTCTTGCAGAGAGAGTGTTGGCAGTACCATGAACAAGATCTGGTTTGCTTAAGAGAACCTATATACATAAGTTATCTTTGAAGGATAGCCACTAGCATGAACCACTTTGTTAGATGGAGATGGTCTTGGGGAACTATGCATGCTCTTAGTTTGATGCCTAAACTAAGTTATCTTTGGGAAAGTGGAAAAGGTTAATGGAATCCCACTATAATGATGCTGATGATGATCCTATTAAAAATTCTACTTGGAACAACTAGCCTTTAGCCTTTGGCAAAAGGTCTGAGAAAAGGGTGCCTATTTTTATTCCAGGGAATGAATGCATCACTCATCATGCACAGGTGCTCTGGTTTTTGCTGCAAGTAAAAGTTTTGGTGGGGAAGATGCAACATGATTTCTGTCTGCATTTATCTTTTGCAAAGCTGTTTATGAACATTGCAGTTGGTGATCTGGTTTCATGATTAATTGGTGGCCTGGTAATCATTAGTCTCAAAGAACTTTGTTGTCAGGAAATGGCTCGATGTTACATTTGATTGATCTCCATCTAAAGCAACTCTTCCATTATGTGCTTGCTCATTCATTGTGGCAAACTTGGATTCACATGTGTCTTAGATTGATCCATCCACCATTTGGTGCAAAGCTTGAAGGAACATGGCTGTTCAGTTGCCCAACTTGCATGACAAGGTAAACAAATTCATGATCTCAATCAATATGCAAGTTGACACATTTCCACACCCCTTTGTACTTGACATGGCTATGCCCAAGATGGTTAATATTCCTTTTCTCATCTAGCCAATCCATTGTGGTATCACTTTCTCCTGTGCCTTGGACAGTCCAGTGCCTTTAGGACATTGTCCATCTGACATGATGTCTCATGGATTCTGTATCATGGAAACTGGTTATGTTGCCTTCCTACATGTGATGCAATTCTACTCATTCCAATATTCAGAGCATCTGCTTTATAAAGGTCATATCTTTGGTTGGATGATCTCTTGCTGTCCCTACTGGTTGAGCTAAAACAATGTGAGAATGATGCAAAGCTAACACTATGACCAATCATGTGAACAAACTGAACAGACTTGGCATCCACTGAAAGAAAGAATTCTAGATGATAACATCAGCCGGAAGAACAACAATGTTGTTCTGCTATGGCCAAACTCAGATCAGTTAATATTTTCCAGATTGACCAGTGGGAAATCCTTCATCAACTTGAGCCTGGTGGTGGAATGACATCAGATTGCTGGAAAAGCTGACAGAAAGATCTCAAGTTTAGCCCCTCTGCCTTTATTGGAGATGTCTCATTCCATATCCCTCATGGTGTACTTCACTACCTTAGTGGATGTGGCTATTCATGCCTCAATGAGTGGACCTCAATAATGTCAAGTGTGCATCTCCTTCGCATCACTAAAACATTTACTAGGTTTAAGATTGGAAAGATCTGGTAGCTCTCTATGGGAGAGTTGAACTATGGAGTGCGCAGGCAGTGAGCTGTGGGTGTGTTCAGATACTGTTCCACTTTAGATGACACTTTTCGTCTCTGACCAGAGTGCAAACTTAGGTTGTTGATGGGTACTTTGATGTAGATAGTTGAAGAATTAACCCAGAATAATCACATGACTGTGGCAAATCAAACCAGCTTCTCTCCAAGAACTTGTTAGGCTCCTTGGCAATCCCATGAATGGAGAGATGAGGATCACTTTGTTCTGCAATCATGCACCCATCTGTCGGCAGGAACTCACCTGGTAAGTGCTCACAAAGGTCTCATAAGACGTTAGTCATGCACAAAAAAAGGAACTATAATCTGTAGCTTTGAATGATATAATTGGGTTGAACTAGTTTTTACAAATAGTTTAGAATGATATAAAAATGTGATTGCAAAGACATCCACAAGACCCTGCCTCTTGATGCATAAGTCAACTGGATACTGATTCTTCCACTCATTTCTAAAACCAAGTTATCTAGCAAAGATAGATGATCAGTGAGCTAGCTTCTTGGTCAGATTCCTACGGATAAGTGTGAGTTTGAACACTTCAAACAAAGAGAGAGAAAAGCATATGTACCTAAAGAGGTTTGTAAGCCATCAAGGCGCTTTCTTTCTTTCTTTGAATTATCTGCAGCTAACTTTATGGAATTGAGTTCATAGAATTGATCCACTTTGACCTCCGAAAACCACATTTTTTCTCTGTTTCACACATTCAAGCCTAATAGGGCACTGATCATGCATATCTGTGCTGATGTACAAATTGACAGTGGAAAAATATGCATCAATTGAGAAGGATTGATTGATTCGCATAGACTGGCATTGCCAGCCATGTATTCCTTACGCGTCTTTGGTTTTTCTCCCTTTAAAACCAAAGATAAAATTGGAATATTTTCATCAGCAATATTCTCAGCATGCTCTTTAACAAAAGCCAAAGTATCATCCATCTTTCCCCTTACTCTACTTCATGACTAAGTTCCATGGTGGCTTAAACTTGTGGTCCTGCCTTTTGATCAGTGCTTAAGTTGCTGCAAGAGAGCAGGAAAAAAAGCTAGTGCTCTTTGATGTGTTATGTTCTTCGCTGGCCCAAGGAATTTGGCAGTGTCTTCTACGATTCGACAATCAAGCAACATACTTAGAGCATTGATTGATCATTTGTATGCTGAACTGACAACTCTGAGGATCAAATTTCACATCATCTTCGACCAACAAGGAAAAGAATACTAGTGCTTGGGAGATCATTACAATTCTTTGTGCATTGCTATCTCATGCAACATTAATGCTTTCTTGTTCTATCTTATCTTGTCTTAGCCCAGAACCTTTGCATAGAATTGATAGTTTGGACTGTGGATAATGCTGAATGATTCCTCTTGTTGAAGGGGTTGTGCCAAGTGATCTCCAAGAGAACTGTCAGCCACAAGTGATGCCATATGATCCATGGCTGATGCTCCAATTGTTCATTAAAGCTCAGTAGTCACTACCATGCCCCATATCAAGGATCATTGTCAGCTCCAAAAGATCAGAATCGAATCTTTTGCCTTTTGTTATGGATAAAAGCTTGTGGTTAATGAGAAGAGATGTTATACTTCAGTGGCACACATGGGCTGATGGATTCTTCCCTAGAATCCACACCTGCTGGGTCTGATAAAAACCCATTTCTGATGCCTCTTATGGTCTTTCCCAATCATCAATTTGCCGATGTTGGCAAATCAATTGCGAATCAATCTTTGTAATCATAATTACTACGACTCGCATGATCTCAGAAGTGACTGAACAAGATGCAGAATACAGCTACCGCTCATGCATTATCCTAGTAGTGTGGTACTTGTTGACCTTTTCTGAATCAAACTGCAGATGTTCCAGTTCTGTTGGAGCTGATTCAGGAGGAACTGCCCCTTACAAACTGAATCCAAGATCAAGTTAAATAGGCTTGTTAATCCATCTGATCTCTCCATGTATCAGCCCATTATGAAAACCACAAAGCCCATTCCAGATCATGATTGCTTCTGAGTGAGCAAAATAATGATTCTGGAGCGTTGAGGGTTTGCAGAAACACTGCTGCTGTGCTTCATACGTGCCGATATAAAGCCTTTATGAAGTACACAAATCTTTTCATATGTTCCCTGCCTGAGGTGTAGATATATGCAAATGGAGCTCTGCAAAGCATAAAGATCAAATTTAGACTTTAGAATTCTGTCACACACTCACAGTGACCAGTTCTTCAAGAAAAAGCAGAGAGTGAGAGAGCAAGAGAGAGAGAGAGAGAGAGAGAGAGAGAAAAGAAAGAGACATATGAACACTATGAAGTTGATGCCACTACTACACACCCTTTGAAGGTAGTGAGCCACTTTAACCTTTATTGAAGCACTACTGCTTACATGTTTCCCTGGATAGCACTTACCCTGGTGATCAATGTCGTTCTGACTGTCTGATACTGCAGCCAGCAGCATGCAACAAGGTTGAAGTCTCCACCAGGTAGAGCAGATTACAATGGCATGAAAAGAGGCTATCCTGTTTCAAATGGAAGCCTGATCAAGGTTGGGAGTTGACAAGTCATTCACACAGCTCAAGCAATTGAAGCTATTGCGGTAGGTCGCATGGGGAAAAGCCACTGTGAACAGGAGTAACAGAGAGCATCTCAGGTGTGAGAAAGCAGAATCAAACAAGAAGCTTGAGAAGAAGCAGAGTGGCAGGTGGGTCAGCCGGAACGGAGAGCGAGAGACAACATCATAATGTGAGAAGATGACCACAAGGCATGCATTCTTACTTGTGGCTGTTCTTGTGACTTCATCTTCCATCTGTCATGCAAGTGCTTTCAAGTTCCAACCCAGTGTTTCCGATCTCCCTCAAAGAATTGTCAATCTACAGAGATATCAGCATCATTATGTTGGAAATTAAAGTAAACTTTGTATTTAGATAAAGGGTTGGTTTAAGATTTTCAGTAAAATTATTCCCATCAAATCAAGTTAGAGTGTAGTCCTTATAATATAGATACCTAGTCTTATCAAGAAAGATCAAAAAAGGAAAGGCACTGAAAGATTTAGGATTTGAGAGACTAGAATAATTGAGAAGATTAGTTCAGGATTCTAAACTCGATCCGATAACGAATGTGCTAAGTAGCTTGGCTGGTAAAAAAATAATTGTTTGGCAATATGGTTTAAGAAAAAGCAGATCAGAATGAAGGGATATATTTACAATAAACTTTGTAGAATTGTCAGCTAAAAGCCCATCTGCATTTTTTTTGGGTTCCATTCATAAGGTACATATATTCCTTGCAGTGGGTTTATGATATATTCCTTTATGATTTATTCCTTTGGTCATCTTTACTGGCTTTATTCCTTGCAGTGCCATCTCAGGAAAGAGAGAAGAAAAAATAGATATATTCCTTGCAGTGGGTGAAGAACAGGATTCATGATGGGAGCTGCAGCTTTCAACTATTGGCATCTCATGAAAAGAGAAAAAGCTACTGCACCTTTGGAACTCATCAAAACTTTTGGCATTAAATATCTAGATTTTTATTGGAAAGTTCAGTCAAGTCAATGATATCCATTAGCAACTGCTAAGATTTACATCACCACGTTTGGCAGTGTGATTCCTTGCAAATGCAAACTATTAATACAAAAAGAACAATCAATCAGAAGAATCAACAATAAGACACAGACTTAGAAAACAGTAAATATAAAATTCACAAGGCTTATGAAAAAAAAAATCTAATTTTTAATTATATATTAATCATAAAAGATAAGAAATAAAACCCTTCTTTAGTCAAACTTTAGCTCAAAATTTTCTTTTTATCCTAAGCCTCTCTAGAATTAATAGACATTCAAAGTGTGATTTTTTGTTTCCCCACATCACACACATCAAAATCTTGAAACACATAGGGCATATATAACAACTTACATCGTGTTTTAGATAGAGACAGAAGAAGAGGAGAGAAACAAAATTGACGTTGAGCAATAAATGGATTTATCCTTTAAAACCTAAAATTTATCGCTAAGGGTTTTTGACCTACCATTTAACTAGATATAACATCTTGTAAAGAACTTAACAGCGGAAAATTATAGAGATATTATGATTTGTTGTTGTCATCGCTGAGAATTCTAATTATAAGAGCTCTTTAAGGATCAAATTAAACCCAATTTTTAACCCACCAATACAGAGATTTTTCTTTTACCTTAAATTAATTCCTCAGATCAGAAGATGCTTAATGAGAGCAGCGGCGACGTGCAGGAGAAAGAAGAGAGGAGGAGGAGAAGGTAAAACCGCCCTTTTTTAGGGTTTCCACTCTTCTTCTTGGGTCGCAGGCGAAGAGAAGATGGCGGTCGGAGACCCCTTCTTTTAGGGTTTCCTCTCTTCTTCTTGGGTAGCAGGCAAAGAGAAGACGGAGGGCGGAGACGGGCAACAGTTGGGGGGAGGATCCACTCCTGCGTCTATATCATCGAAGCAGCCCTTTCCCATCTCCGCCATAGGAACCAGCCTTTTCCCATCCCGCCGCCGCAGTAGCGAGCGCACGGCGGTCCGTACGGTTAAGGACTTGGACTAATTAAAAAGTATTATTACGCCCCTTAGTAACATCCGAATTTAAAATATTTATATTAAAATCTTTATAATTATTAAAATAAAATATCTCACTCTATTTATCATATCATCATCAATTTTACTAAAAAAATATATAAATAAAAAATAAAAAATAATTTTAACATTTCGATTATATTTTTTTAGTAACAATGACGATTGAAAGAGGAAAAACGATAATGTGAGATAAGACAAAAAAAGAAAAGAAAAAGAATGATGTAGATGTCGACGTTCAACATTTGTGTTGACATTGATACAAATGCTGAACGTTCTTTTTGTTGTTTTGCATCTATATTAGCATTGACGTAGTTGTCAAACAATGCTAACATAGATACAGAGCGATATCACATTCCTCACATCATTATCAATACCGATGTAAAGCAATATCGCTCTACATTGACATCGATATCAAAGCGTATGTCGAGTGATCCTTTTATTGTTATGCATTTGTGTTGCTGTTAAACGACCCTTTCGTCGCTCTATATCTATATCACAACCAAGCGACGCTGACACAAAACATCGACATCTGTATCGTCCGCTTCCTCCTCGTCATTTGCGTCACCTCTCATCATCGTTCTTCCTCCTCATCTACAATAACTACCTGTGACTCACAATAACATCATCGTCCACTACCATCAAAAATACTAAAATTATATTTTTTATCTATCGTTTTAATGCTTCCATCGATAAAACCGACAATGTTAAGATAAATAGAACTAGATATTTATGATTATAATAATTGAGATACTAAAAAAGCCTAATTATAATTAGCCATCAAAATAAATAAGATAGTCGAAGAGATATGCCAATGAAACATTATTATCCTTAAAAAGAAGTCATATTTAGGAATGACAATCGTGCAAACATTCAGATGATCGTCTTATAGGTTACCGAAACTCTCAACTAATAATCCCAATCCATATCCGATCAAGAGATTCCAACCTGCTGACATGAATTGCAGCATCGTCGAATAACGATCAACAGTAGAAGGGGCTTCCATCAAAGCAGAGGAGAAATCCAACCGCAGTCATTCGGATCGGGTTGTCTCGACCAACTTAGGAACAAACAGAAGTCTTGTTTCCCCATTCTCCATCATATTACTTGTTCTTCGTAGTAAACAAAAGAACTCGACCTATAATAGATTGTTTCTTTAACTGCTTCATGTCACAGGCTCATTAACTTTGTGGAATAATATGCAAGCAAATGCTAAATACTCACGATCCGCATCCATCAAAGGAAGCAGGAAACATTAGCTGGATTAAGCTACATTGCATGCTCGATGCATCTGCAGATACTCAACTTTGGAGTCTTCGACGGACTCACAGGGCTTCAACTTCTCATCCCCGCAAAGGTGTCTTCAACTCTACATCTCTACTACAATTCGTACAAGATGAGATGTAGAGTTATACTCGAACAATGATGAAAGGATAAGTGACCTCCAAAGGAGCAAGGAGAACATACAACATTTGTTCTTCCTGGGCCAAACAACTGGAAAACTAGGAGCTTGCTTTCAGGCACTACAACTTGCATTAGTCATATAAATAGGACCATTGACACCAGAGATGCAGAATATACACTTGATTACATT
This sequence comes from Musa balbisiana, assembly GCA_004837865.1. Taxonomy (NCBI): domain Eukaryota; kingdom Viridiplantae; phylum Streptophyta; class Magnoliopsida; order Zingiberales; family Musaceae; genus Musa; species Musa balbisiana. Next base: position 8,606,310 of record CM017188.1, on the reverse strand, counting down.
TTTGATGAAAACATATCCATGTAGCAAGTCTTCAATCATCAAGCTAAATCAGAGGAAGCATTAGAAGGTTGTAACAAAGAGGCAAGTTAGTTCTTCAGTGGCCTATATAAGTTGTTAACAACTATCAAACAGGCTACTCTAAACTCAGGGAAGGCTGCCAGTAAAATATGTGAACAAAGATCAAACCAAGGCACAGACATCTCAGTTCTAGTTGAATGTAAAACCGAGGGAGATTCAAAACTTTTTTTTTTCTTAAAATGACGTAAAATGAACATCATACTTCTTGTGCATTAAGTGACATGAGAAAATTGTTTAGAATGCATAGTGAGAATTGTGACTAAAAATGATGTTTAGGGATATACGAAAAATAACTTGTGCACAAAAGGTGCAGATTGTGCTCATCATGCAACAATTAACAATAACTTGTGAAAAATAACATGCATAAAAGGGATATACGAAAAATAACTTGTGAAAAATAACATATAATACAATCTGCCTGAGAATAGTATGCATGCATACATTTCTGACAAATACATGCAACAATTAACAATAACTCCCAATATTGTGCTCATCATTGAACAAAGGCACTAAGTTGTGAACATAAAAACAAAATCCCACCAAACAGAAACAATGGAACACCACCACATTTGTTCCTGAGGTGTTGCCGGAGATCAAGAAAACTCCAAACTGCAATCTGCCATCCGATTTACCCAGCAATATAAACTCCAGGAGTGCACATCAATCATCTAACTGTGCATAAACCCCAATTCACGTTTTCATCTATGTAAGGATCGGGCTATGACTAAATCTGAGATGATAAAGTTGATAAGTGTAGCCTAAAGACAATTAATGAGACAACCATGGAAGACCTGAATCATATAACAGACCCATCTACCAGGGAAAAAAGAACACTCGAGTTAGATGGACATATTATTAGATAAACACCTAGCAAGTCAAGCAAGACAAAAAAGTAGAAGCCAATTACCAGATAGTACTATAAAAAAGAACTAAAAATAGAAAACAACAATCATAACTTGCATCACATATTTCTCACTTCAAATCCATTTTAGTTGAGATTTTGGAAGTGGGTGGTTCTGAGCAAAGAAAAAGCTCATAAAATCAACTGCAAAACTGCAACCATGTTGAAAGCATGGGGCATTTGATGCAAACTTTTAAAAGAAAAAGGAACTGGACCCCATGCTGGTCCAGTTTTGTTTTTCAGATTGGACTCACAATTACACTGGAGGAAAACCCTGTAGAATAATCAGGCTTTTCAAGCAAAAAAAGAACCTATCAGTTGCAATAAATCTATTTGTCTTCTACATTTCTGGCAAAATAACAAGTTTCAAATTTCATGACACGTCAATCTAATTATTCCTCCTATGTTATCAGTCTGCCACACAAACAAATGCCAGTATGCCACTTAGTTGCTGACATCGTCAAACCACTGTCTCTTCATCTTTTATTTCCCTGCAGTCTAATTCTTCCTTGGGCTAGAAGCAACTGCATCAAAAGCATCAATTCTTCCGACACACTGCAAGCAAGAAAGGAAGTGAAGAAAGTAAAGTCCATGGGCGAATGGCGAGGCAAGGGGTCTTTTAGGGTGCTCTCCAAAATCTTGATCCCTTACCAATGATCAGTTCATGTTTTTGCCCAGCAGATGGCACTCCAGATGGTGGTAAATAATTTTGAGAAGATTACCAACTACATCCTTTCAGGATTTTCTCAATCCAGAAATTGGATCCCTGTTATCCATCCATCTGTCCTGTTTACTTATAATCCATAACAAAGCAATAAGCTTTATCTGGAAAAGATGTGATATTGAGATTTCATCCCTCTTATTTTGCATGAACCTTTCCATAAAATTAAATTCTATAACAAATTTACAGTTTCATAATCCCCAAAGTCTGTTCTTTTAGTGATTTTTATTATACAATTTCTGTTAAACCTTATAATTTTTAAAATTAGCATAGCATCTTCATGTCAGGGATCAAAATTTGATTTCTGTGATTCCTTTGATATCAAATTCAATTTTTTTCATGAGTTGTGCTTTGTTAATTGTAAGCAATATTGATGTTGTTTGCAAAGAGGATCAGACTAAATGTTGTTTGTGAAGACATGACTAAGTACACTTCAGACCATTGCAGAATTTTGTTTCTTTGATCATTATACAACCATAAATATACTTACTGTTTTTAACTACTACTTATGCAATCTGAACAGTCGAACCACCAATCTGACCAGCAACCCAAGACTTAGCCAGGTCAATAATTATTATACCATTATTATCATAATTATGATACCGGTAAGTAAGCTAGTAAGGCGTTCCCAAAATGTGCAAAACCAAACTCCTAAGTTGCATTAAAATACAAATCCTAAATTGTAAGGAATCTGGAAAAGAAACAAGGTAAAGCATGCCAGTAGAAATTATGTCTATAAGAGTAATATTTAGCTAATATTTAACTTTTGCACCTAGGTCAAAAAATGACAAGTCTTCATACCACTTGCTACTAGCACTACACCATGGTCCTAATAATTCTGAAATAATTCATCAAAATTCAGCATCTGATATAGATGTGAAAGGAACCAAAAAAATGAGCTACTGATAAATAAAAACCAAATTGCTTCAGTATCTGAACCAAATGAACTTAAGTTGTGACAAGAACCAACAAGAGAAAATTGGTTAAAAGGCTATATATAAGGCCAATGATATTTTGGAAATTGGTATGCAACAAGTTTCAATTAATTTTGGCCAAAACCAAGTACAACCAAATCAATTTCAGTCAACCGCTCAAAAATGGAGTACAGAAAAACTGTCTAAAACTAGCCAAAGCTCATACCAAGTTAGTTTTGCCCAAACAAATCATCACTCAACATGACACCAAGTTTATTTTTCACTGAAAATGAATCACTTCTAGATAAATTCAATACTATCCATTCCAAATTCAAAATTACAAGATGCTTATGCACCAACAACATCTGAGAGTCACAAGCACCACCATCTAACTATCAGCATATATTTACAAAGCAATTCCACTCATCATTGTTCAGAACTCAATGAATAGAGCAGTCAACAGATACTTCACTCCAAAACCAGATTATCTCCTCCATTACTCTCTTCGCGGCATTCTTCTCTTTCACTATCTAGTTGTAATCAATTTTCTCAATTTAAATTATAAGTTTTGGGTCCCAAGAGACTAATGAATCATATATTATTCCATCATTAAGCTCTCATAAGTGTAGTATCACTAATTAAATCAATAATATCAAATCTTTTGAGATCCCCTCCTCCACCTCTCCTAGTAGCAACAACTTGAATTAACTTACCTCACCACCAAAATGGTGCATTGTATGTTCTCTTTGGAAAAGTTCAAGTCATCTGAAATGGTTTTCACTCACGTTGTCAACCAAAGAAATTATCCCTATTCAAGGATTTTAATCTTGGTTCATTTCTAGTTTCGACAACCAGTAAGACTGGTATACCGGGTGGTACACAGACCTACACTACTTGGTCTCATCGAAAAATAATAAATTATAAGATATCCTGATAGCTACCAATATTATCCATTATTGATGGCTGGACCAGTATATACCAATATGTACTTCCAATCTCCCTAATTGCTCTCAAATGCAAAACTTCTAATTCTATCTTTTCAAGAAACCATGCATATACTATAAACTGGAATAAGCATTCGCTCTGATTCTTACATCAACATGTCCACCAAGATATTTTATTTTGTCAAAATTATCCTTGGTATTAATCTTCGACTTGCATAAGCTTCACAAATTTACAAATTTTTCTCAAGTTATACTATCATTTCTCATTTTGGAAAGTGTTACGGCTTTAAGTCCATGACAAACCAAATTTTAGGTCCATGAAAATGATTTCTCATTTTCTTTTCATTTCTAATAGGCATGTTAGATCTTCCTCCACCTTTCCTCAAACCAAATCTAAATTGCACTAACCAACCTTATCAGTGCATTTACAAGTCTCATTTAGATATGTTATAACCACCTCATGTATTTTTTCCTTATTTCAATTGTTGAAAATGCCTTATATAATTTTTCCTCATTTTGTCCTCGGTTGAGATTTGAGACTAATGCTAATTGTTTGAAAATGCAAACATTGTGAATTCTACATCCATCTCAACAGCACTATATTCTTTTCATATATGTTGTACCCAACATTGAAATCCATAGATTATGGCAAGCCATAGAAGTCAAAACTACCTTTTCAAATTTTCAGATTTGTCTAAGATGTACAGGATGATTGCACTACATTCTCAATGCCCCTATTCACTGTAATGAACCCACTCTAACTCTATAAGTGATAATTTCTTCCTCATCCTCTCATGTTGAATAATAAATACAAGATAAATGATAACTTTTGCTGTTACGAACTTCGTGGTCCATTCATATTCTTTTCTTGGTTCATACTGAAGTCATTCTTCATGTACTCAAACTAGGTCCTGCTTAGTCTAAAACCCTTTATTGCCAAGGTTTGTCTCCCAGGCTAAAGTAACTTCCTGATAGCTGCCGAAGTGTTCAATGCCTAGAAGCTAAAGTTTATCCCAGACACTTTCTTTCCGCTCTTTAAGAGAGACGCATTTCTTGTTTTTTTGGAAATCTGCCCCAATTTGGAGCAACTTCATGAAATCACTTTCCATACAGCACTCCCCTTGGCCATTTCCTCACTATCACAAACAAAATTAGAAAAACTGCAGGGAATTTTTTATGTGAAAATTTGCATATCCCAGAACTTATCAGAACTGGAAACTAATCCTAGGGTTGTATAACAACCCTAGAGATTTTCCACAGCTATGTTTTGATATTTTTTTAAAAACTTGCTCAATCAAACCTAGAGATCTTTACATGTATAACAACCATCATGAATATGTAATTAAGCTAAAGTTGCAAGCAAACGAAAAGCATCACAATTATATAGACCAAGCAAAAAATAGTCGTGACCGTTGCCTTACGACAATGTTAAAACCAAAACAACCAACTTGAGAATGTAAATTGCAAACAAAGAAACGAAGCAAAAGAAAAAAGGAGCGAACATAGACAAAATGATAAGAAATCATTGGCTTTTCTAGTATGGCCAAGTAAGCATTAACAATTACCACCATACAGCCACAATCAACTATCATTATTAGACAAACTAACAGTGCAAACTAGAAATTTTTTATTGAATACTATGCACAATGCTTGAACTCCGGATGCTCCAGCCTACAACTAACAAATTGTCTATCAGTTGTCAGGTACTAGAGCCTGGTCAGGCTGGTTTGTGCATCAACAGCTGGGCATAAAGCCACAGTAGCAATCCTCCCACCATATATATGGACCATGGAGTCATATAACAAAGAAATTGTACACAAAGGCCCACATGGTAACATGCACTTACATATGCAAGTGGGGCCAATGACAGGAAGATCTTAAACATGATGAATTTAACTGCTTGGTTATCCTATGCAACTTCTTGCCTTTCCAGATTAGTATAAGAGAGACATATTTTCTTACCGGTAAGTACTTAAGAAAATAACTTAGCCTGTTACCTTATTAACATCAAAAATTGTAGCATTAACAAACCAAGGTCCCAAATTCAATTGGAGCAGTTAAAGATAGGGTAGATGAGCAAAAAACCAGTAACTTTGGTGGTTTGAAACAAGGACTGCAATTTTGTGCCGACCAGCTGTGCTGGTATTTGGCTGATCCGGTATGTACCGATCTGTATTAGTGTACCAACACATGGTACGACAGATCATGTTGCCAGTTACAAAAAATGCTCAGAAAATCTTTGAAAATACATGAAAATTAGGAAAAACCATAAATTAGGGCATTTTAATTAGAACTAAATGCAAATTTAGTTATATTTCAATAAAAATATCTAAATAAGGAATAGCGGATTTATCTTTTCTGGACGTTTATGAGTAGCTTTGTGGCACGTTTTGAACAGTTCTTTCGTTGATATTGAATAAGATTGAGAATTTCTAAAAAAGAGAGAATGATTGAGTGAGAAAGAGTGTTAGAAAATGTGAGATTGAAATAGGGTGAAAGAGGGGAGGAATGGGGTTAAATGGGCCTTGGAACCAATTCAATCTAGCATCTTGATTGATTTCAGTCTAAATCCGACCAGTACCAATCGGTACAGGTCAGTGTCGATCAAATTTCAACGAAGGATGTAGCATTCGATACGCCCCCAAAATTGCAATACCGCCCAATATATGGTGGTTCACATTCCAATTAGCTATCGGATCGATACGTACCGCCCATACAATACCATTTCAAGCGGTATGTTAAACCAAGGTTTGAAAAGCATCATGCCTAACTTTGGGACAAAATAACAATAATAGCAAACAAAAGCAATATAAATCTCAAATAAAAAATGATAAATATGAAAACAATATTCAAAGAATTATAAAACCTGAAAAATGGAAATCAAAATTAATGTAGAACACTTTATTTTATAAAAAAATATTGAGGAACAAGTTTCTGAAATTGCAGCATCTCATTCGGATTGTTGTGTTGAAGCAAGGTCTTGCATACTCCTCTCAGACTTCAAAACTCGATGCAAACTATTTATATGCATACACATGAATTGTGTTCTATTGGTGCTATTAGCACCTTATAACCCTCAAACCATGACCATCATGTGGAACATTAAGGTGATCCTACCTTCGGTCAAACAGAGCAACATAATATGCTTATAGGATTGCATTAGTGGCCAACAATGATTGGTAAGGTCAGATACTGGTGACAAATATTATCTAAAGAAATAAGAAAATAATTGATACACTTTCAATTTTAGGAGGATAGTTGTCCAAGTTATGGAGCTTGCAAAACCTTTTAACTTGCATCAACCCATGCACTTTTCTTTCAGTTATGACTGACTACATAACAGCAATAATGATCTTGAGAGAAACTTAAGCAGGCAACCATGTATGACAAGTTTAATAAAAGTTCATGCATCTCACGATTTTGTCTGCGCAAAGTGCAAACCAAACAGGCACTAAGTGACATGCATAAACATGGAGCATTTAAACATCCAATCCCTGAAATACTAGATAACCAACACAACAAAACAGAAAATGCACCTTTGTCTTTGCAACATTGTTGTTATTATCATCAAACTTATCTTGATATGAACAAAAAAAGAACAATATGGTAAAGCAACAATGAACAACTCATACATCTGAGCAGTGAAGTCAATACAAAGGCATCACTATGCTTTCAGCAATTTCTGGAAATCATTTCAGTTTTGGCAAAAGGAGCCACTTTTTAACAGGATAGAATAATGAAACTACAGAAATAGCTTTCATACAACATTAGACACTTAACAGCAGCAATGTATCAGCAAAATTTAGCTGTTGATAACATCTATCAACAAAAAGTTAAAAAAGCTACAACCTAAAAATTCCCAGTAAGATAAAGGATAAGACCATGACAAATCACTAAAAGAGCAGAAAGTTAAAAGGAACTAACGGATTTCCCCATCTTCGCCAAGTTCTCCATCTTCAAGTTCTTCATAACCATCATTACTCCGAGATCCATCTCTATCTTTCTTATGCCTCTTGTGCCGATTTTCAGTATCAGAATCAGAAGCATAAGCATGCTGCAAAATCACCAGGTTTGGATTTCCACTGGTCTTATTAATTTTACTTTTGCAGCAAAAATTTTTCAGAATACATGAAAAAAGATAAATAAAAAACTAAATGATACTTTTCTGGTACCTTTCGGGATTTCTTTCGGTCACTACTATGTCTCCTGGACTTCTTAGACTCCTCTTTCTGATCCTTGTCAGAGCTTATATCATCTGCTTTGGTGTGATGATGTTTCCGGTGTTTCCTTTCTTTGTCTTTGTCCCGTTTCTTGTCCTTCGAACTATGGCTATCCATCACATCAATGATATCACTCTCTATTTCATCCTTTCTAGCCCGATCCTTTCCTTTTTCTTTTTCACGTTCTCTCTCTTTTTCCTTTCTCTCTTTCTCCTTCCTTTTCTCTTTCTCTTCTCTTTCCTTCTCTTTTTTTGCCTGTAACGCAATATTTAGATGTGAGCAAACCCTTATTTCTGATGTCAATTGAAATAAGCATAGCATTTGCAAGTACAATTGAAGTATGACAATTGAAAATTGCAAAATTGATGATTCTTTTTTTTAGAACAAGTAAATCACCAATTTTTAAAGCATAAACATCTCAAGCCCTGACCACTAACCATTGTTTCAACCATCGTTTTCAATTTCAATGTGTACCACCCAGTATGGGCAGTACATACCGATCTGTGAGTCTCTCAGCACACGGACCACCCGCCACTGAGCGGTACCAAATTTTTGGCCCCATATTGGGCGATATGGGGCTGAATCGGGTGGTAACGGTCGAAATTTCAACCGTTCATGACCTGTACCGGACAGTACCAATCGATTTCGACCATTACCAACCTGTACCGACGGTATCGATCAATTTCAACCGTTACCGACCTTTTAGCTATTTTAGGCATACCACTCAGTGCACCTTAGTACGTACCATACTAAGCAAGGCTCGATATGCCGATACGGACCGAAATTGCATATCTTGGTTTCAACATCCACAATTGACAAGTTATTAAATGGAGCTTCAATGATGAATGCAGATACAAAATTACAGAATAAGGATATGAAGGACCTGGACCTACCTGGGTAAGATGTGTTGCTCAATCTATTTTGTTTTTTCTATTGGCTAATTAGAGTTATCATAAATAAAAATATGTTGCCGGTTTCAAACTTTGCGAGGAAAGTCCTAAATCCTAATTAAAAATAAATGAAGTTGAATGACATCTTTGCCCTAATAATCTCCCATCAACAGTACATTAAACTTGGAATAGTAGCAAGGAGATATCAAACACTAAATTCCTAAGCAACTGCATGAAAAAAAAATTTACTGCAGCAGCCCCTCATACAAAAAAATCAATATCCATGAATAAAAGGCTCATTTTGATTAAGGTGCTAACTGCTTCTACAGGACATCCTGATGACCACTTGCTTGGAACCATTGATAAAATATATACATGTAAATCAAAAACACATTCCCATAAGCACACAAAATATATATAGTAATCAATTTAACCAGGCATTAAAGTGCAGCTTCATAAAGATAACTATTGCGTTCTGTTATCACCCTCTCTGAAAATACTGTAAAAAAAAGCATTTAAATTAGTGCATCACAAAATTTTAATTGGTTTTGCCAATATGAAATAACTGCCATCCAGTATCTACGAGTCTACCGGTAGGAGAATGAGAGGAACCGACCACCTACAGCAACTAAAACAATTTAAGAACTACCATTCCACACAGGGATGAACACAAAAACTACCAACTGAAATAAGCCTCTAGTACTTTAGCAACCAAAAAGTGACATCCATTAGGTAAAGAAGTCTCAACTATAGTTTAGCGACAAAGTTTAACACATAACAATCATGAACCCAAAAAATACTAATTACCTTTTCGTCTTCCCTCTTGCGTTCTTTCTCTTTCAATTTTTCTTGCAAGTGAGTAACATACCCGTCAAAAACCTCTCTTCCAAAATTGTCGTCACCAATTGACCTTATAACAAGTGGTACCAAATAGCTATGATAACAGAAACTCAACCATATTTGACATGAATAATAAGGAGACTTATCAGCACTGAATACCTATATTCCTGACTGTCTTCAAAAAGTGATCTGCATTGCTCCCAATTTGAAAATGCAGTTATTTCCTTCAAAAAACAAGGAAGTCAAGATAAACTAGATCTCAAAAATCAAAAAATTGTTCAGAACATGGTGCGAGAGTACCTTGATCGAGTATAACAGATCAGAGAAATTATCTGCAAGACGTTGGCGCTTTTTAGCATCTTTATCCTCCTTTTCCCGAACTCTTTCCAGTAACTCATCAAATACCAGCTACAAAAATTTGAAAAGCATCAAATCAAGTCTTATACCATACATAAGGCATCCAAAGTAGATAAATGATCAAGACACACCAAGGCCAACATCAATTTGAGGCGAAGACAAAGCATAAAAAAGGGAGTTTGAGGTGAAATAGTGCTTTCTTGTAAGCACAGCATTGCAAGCAGCTGATGGTGCTGAGGAATTGGCGAATGGCAATAAAAGAATAGTGCTAATAGTCAATGTTAATCAATCTGGGACATAAGCAGAAGCGAAAAAATGCAATTCTGAAAGGACATATGATAGAAACCAGATGAGAAACTTTTAGTAAAAGTAAAACCCATACTTTATTTTTCAAGAGTTCCAGCTATTATTCTTTCCTAAGGTGATCAAATGCTAGCTTGATAGGAACAAACACCTTGATTGATTGACTATCACTCACAAAAAGCATGAAAACAAATAAATAACAAAAGCAGAAGATGAGAAAATTACCTTCAAGTTTATCTCAGATATTCCTCTCAAACTATCAATACCTGCAACAGCAGTCTTTAAGTCCTCAAATGTCCATGATGAAGCCAATGTAATCTGGAAGAAGATATTCATATCATCAGGAACCTCCTTTGAATCAAAGCATGAAGGAACAAAATAGTAACAGATTACTTTTCCGATCTTCATTGCATCTTTAATTTGAGCCTTGTCCTCATGATACTGCAAAATAGAACAACATACAAAAATAGTCTCAAGATACACGTTCTTTTAGAAATTATAATGCTATGATCATTAGCATCAACAGAAAAAGGTCCTCCACTGAATATCAATCACAGCATTATTCCTGACATTAAAGTAAACGGTTGGATAATAGGATAAAACAAGGATTCAAACAGATTAGTTTGCTAACTGGAGCTAAGAAGTTCGCTAGCATAATCGAATCACACTTTCAATTTTTTTCTATGTTAATTTTTTATTCGTAATTTAATTTTAACCATGACATGTAACATAGGGCAAAGACAAAAATAATTGATTAGCCTTAGCAGTAAACGAAAATTGGACTGAGACAAACATTGAATGAGGTCTACCCAATACAAGATACAGCACATAATAGATTAATATGAACATCAGCAGCTGTCCCACAAGGAGAGGTTTGCTGCTGACACCTACCCATTTCCTCTTCCATAGCAGAGCTATAAAAGGAAAAGGCAACAGGGCACCATGAACAATAAGATCAGAAGTACACAACAGACTATGACTGAGAAGCAAAAAACGAATTATTCCATTTGGTACGAACATACTACCTATAAGAAAAGATCCAAATTACTTTGAAGCAATTTCTTGATTATTAAGCATTAATTTTGAATTCTTCCTATTTATGTAGAAACTATTTAAGTTAAACAAAAGATAAATAACCTGAAGTTTGATGACTTGGGAGCCATGCCATGGTAAAAAGGTATATGCCCTTGTATCATTTTATGGCAACCCCTATTTTATAGTGTTTTAGTAGCAGATACAAGTTCAGGTAGTGGTGCATCAATTCCATTAGTCGTAGTAACAATGAAACTAACCTAAAAGGCAAGATTAACTTTCGGTTCATTGTTTCTGTTAGTGATTACCATGATCAGTAATCCTCTTTAAGATTTCCCAAAAGAAAATTGAATATTAGATCAAACAAATAATGGTATTAAGAGCAGTAATGCCACATGAAAGAAAGAAATATGGATCCAGCAGAAACGATGAAAAACAAATAACACTACAAGAAAGAGGAGAGTTCAATTAATTCCCCTTCCAAACAATTTTGAAACAGTATAGACCTCATAAGATCTCTCTGTATTAGTGTATTTAGTATCATTTTTTAAGTTATTACACCAAGGATTCCTAGTGATGGCATTCAGAAATATTAGGCACAAACCTGTCTGAAAGTGGTAGTAATATTCTTTTATCATCATTCTTTCCTTCTAACCATGTATTAAGAATTTAAGATAATAAATGGAAACAGATTTTGGGTGTCGCATGAAGCTTATTATCAATTACAACATCAGTTTCCACTTCGTCTTAAATGTCTGATTACTGATATACTTAGGTAGCTAAAACCAAATTCAGCCAAAGAACTATTTTGTCTCAAGCAGACAAGTTAAATTTTCTGTTGTTTATCCATTCCCAGACTAGACTGTTTAACATATCATAATTTTTTGAAAAAGACCATGGTTCAGGGTAAAAAAAGATACAAATGGTATATTTTGACTATCATTCATTTTGTGCAATATTTTCTGACTAATTTGTTAAGCTCTCTACCATCAACAAGAAACAAGAACATGGCTTTGTTACGATAAAACATACCCATCATCCATCACATTTCTTATGTGCCTTCAAAGTTAAAACTAACTTTATCATGACAGTCCAAATATGTCATTATTTAGAAAAGCATAGCCTCACAAAGAAGTTAACAGGAGGATAAAAAAAAGAAACCTGCTTCTCAAGTTCCTCAGTAACATCTTCAAACAGATCTTTGGGTGTTGCACCTGATGTATTTGATGATATTGCCAAGTAAGGAGACAAATCTTTGACCTGCAAGGAGCAAATGAAATGTAAATCAAATGATATGAGGATCGGCATATTAATGATGAAATCTCATATTGTGAGGGCAAAACACAATCACCAAGTACCTGTGTGAAATAATCACGCCAGTGAGTTTTAGCTGTAAGAACTCCAGCAGCAACATGTTCTTCCATCAACTTACGAAACTCATCACGGTTTTTGCGCTCTACACGTCGTAACTGTTCCTGTATGTTCATAAAACCAAGTGTAAATATAATGTAGAACACAAAAATTACAAATATACTAAGAATCTGATGCACCTTTTGCATCTTCCTCTGTTCCTCCTCCTCTCTCTCCAGATCACGAACATATTCCTGCAATACATAAAAGTAAGCAAAAGAGCTTCCCATCGTAAAGAATAAGTTGGAACTAACCTGAAAATTCTCCAATCGGTCAATCTTTTCAAGTCGAGAACATCTTTCGTCACTCTCCAGTCGATCTTGGACTTTTCTCCATTGACTGTTTGCCTAAACCAATAAAGAGGGAAAACAGAAATTAACATATCATTACAATATTATTTTTTCCAAATTGAATGAGAAAATTAGAGTAATACCTTGACGAAGTCACAAGATTCAAGAAAAGCTCTATATTCCATAATGTTTCTTTTATGTGCCTCAGCAACCTTTGCTCTCTCCTGAACCAAGATCAATATGACACCAAAGCAATTAATTGTATGTCCTGTTACTTTTACATAAGTTGTTCAAATTTGAAACATTGAGCTAGTCAGAATGACAAAGAAAAAACATGGCCATCAAAAGAGTCATGAGATCAATATTCTGATCTATTAAAGACAAGACCTAGTACTACAAGAAAACAGTTACAAATTTAGGATAACCCTATCTTATTGAGACCATGGTTGCAGTTTCGAGCGGCACAGTATGGTAAGGGTGGTACACAGCAATCCGACCAGCTGCAGAGACTCGGACAAGGTGATTTCAGCCAGTTCAGGTCCGGTACAGGTGTACCGGTCAAAATCTTATGTGTACCAAGCAATCCGACCATCCAGATTTGGGCCACATCACCCAATCCAACCATTGAGGGCTGATTGGGATGTGTTTAAACCAAGGTTCTGAATACCGTACCATACCGGTGTACCGATTAATTGTCGATATGATAAGTACCGAGTTGTACAAAGCATACCAACATATGATACACTAAGGTGTAACGATGTACCGCCCATATCGGTCCTCTATCGGACCGGTACGTATCACCCATACCGAGCGGTACGGTACTGTACGGTATGGTACTGTATTGCAAACTAACGTTTAAACACCCCCCTCACTTGTTTCTCCGCTCTCACTATCGATTATTCTCTTTCTCAAACACATTCCTAACCAAATCTCTTTATTTCATGGGTAAAAGGCTAAGCTCTTCTCTAATTGCAAACAATTAAGGAAGATTGGCAATCGAGAAGGGTTAAATCTCAAAATCCAATTGTAATCGTCTTTAAACCAAGGTAATCTGACACCTAATCTGTGTGCTAAGTTCATGTAATTAGGGCTAATATCTTTTTTCTTCCATTTAGACCCAGGCATAACTTAGGGCTAATTATAGCATGTTTATTCATGCTTATCCTTGTAGCTTAGATTTCCTATAGATTTATAGATTAGATTTACTTTTTTCTTATTTAATTTGATTTTATAAACCAAGAAAATAGGACAAAAAATCTTGAAACATACCGTTGTAGTGTAGCATGTGTCAGTACGAGGATACCGGCACTGGCCAAAGTGCTGACTCAAACCTGTGGCCATGTATTAATGGGATGCACCGTGACCAGAAGCAGCCACACCACAGCACATGCAAATCAATTACAGCATGCTGTAACAGTAACATTTTTTACCATAACAACCACAAATGTAATCAACTCTGTATCTAATAAATTGTCATGCCCAGAGGGAATAAGATTATCAGTTAAAACACAAGGCATCAACATGCCTAAGAAAAACAGGGTTTCAATCAAAAAAAAGCCAGCAGCTTAACAGAAAGAAAAAAAAAAATCCTTTTTTAAGTGAAAAGATGACCTATAAACAAATGACTAACCATCACAATCAAGTAGAATCACTTATAAAAAAAAGTCTATCTTCAATAACATTGCTGGCATACTTCAATCAAAGCAACAAGAGAAGAAAAGATGTGTGATATCAGCAAAAGCATTGATTCTCAGCTGACAAAGCATTATGTAAAGGAATACAATTTCCACAATGCATTACACCCTAGTGAAAGATATAGGAGACAGAGATGACATATGTGCACAATCTAAATGGTAGCATGAGATAGAAATCAGTAACTCAATTAATCAAGGAGCTATACACCTGACCAATTGGCAAGATCCGCTCAAGCTATAGTTTAGAAAAAATAATAGCAATGATTTTATATGTGTATATAAAGTTGTACTATTTTCCTCATGCACTAGGTTTGTCTCTTTTTTATATCTAGTTCCACTATTATAAAAATATTTTATTGTTCATATGTGTACAATGAGCTTTTTGGATTGTGGAACACAAACAAGTGGTTCTCAGCAACAAATTGAAGATAAAAAGAAAAATGCAACTTCCATTCGACAGAAAAGTGCTTGCACCTTGTAACCTGCAATAAACGGTCACCAATATCAACCATAGAATCAATACCAAAAGTATGGAGATCGCAACTAGGCACTATAAGGTATCAAAGATTGCCAGCAAACCAAGGTTGTCAACCTCACTTTCCTACCTACAACCTAGGATCCTTAAGGGGTTGCAAACTCGGATCATAGAAATGGATTGTAGGATCATAAGATCCTACAAATTATAAAAACAAATAAGAATAAATAATTTAAGATAAATACATTTGCAAAATTATATATAATTTTCTTGTTACAAAGTAAAAAAAACTACTGTCCTACACCAGTTTAATAGTCCTAGTGTCCTAACAGTCCTACTGTCTAGTAAAGTAAATAAAAAAACACCTACTGTCCTACTGTCTTCCTGATCAAGTGAGTGAATATGCAGGAGGTGTCAAATAGACAAGATATTAGTATACTGGAGCAAAAACAGTATGTACTCAGTCTACGTTGTACAATGTAAACCCAAGATTTGAATTTACAAGTAAAAGAAAAGCAGGTAGGAAAAGGAGAGAAAAGAGAGGAGATGGGAGGATAGGGGGAGAAGAGAGAAAGAGAAAAAGAAAATATAGGAGACAGGAAGAGAGATTAGGAGAGGGGAGGAGAGCAGAAGAGATGGGAGAAGATGGGAGGAGAAGAAAGAAGAGAAGACAAGAAGAGAAGGGAGGAGAGAAGAGATGGGAGAAAAAGAGAGTAGAAGAAAGGAGAGGAAAGGAGAGGAGATGGGAAGAGAGGTAGGAGAGAGGAGGAGAAACAGTACCTACGGCGATCAGCGTTGTTGAACAGCCAGCAAGGTTGGCAGGTCACAGCACCCTTTCATCATGGGTGGCAGCAACGGTTAGGGCTCATCACCTCATACCTCCTGTGGGTTGCAGGAGAGAAGTGGAGACCAGCAACATTGAACGGCCACCGGCGAGGTTGGCAGCACCCTCTCATCATGAGCAACAGCAATTATTAGGGTGATTAGGGCCCGTTACACATTGCTTCATCTTCGAGGTGAGTTTTTTTTTTTTATATATATACAATAAACTGAATTGACTCGGTAAACTCCATCGACTCGAACATCGAGTCGACTCACAAGTCAGGCTGATTCCACCTTTTTTTTATATTATAGCATTTGGCTCAACTCATCAATCATGATCTGGGCCGGAAGATTGCTCGACCCTAAGGCCCAGGCCCAGATCACGAGTTGAACAACCTTGCTCCATATTAATTGGACAAAATGCAATCATTAGTTATATTGTTCTATATGAGATACAATGAAGCAGAATGGGACCAGGAGCTATTAAGTTGTCAAAGATAAGACTCCAATTACTTGAACTAAATGCAAACACATTGGTTATATTGGTCTCCACCATGGTGAAACTGATACCTGATCGATTTTGATGATTATATTTGTAAACCAACATTAAACTTCCTTAAAAGGTAAGAAAAAAATCAGCAGCTCAAGCAGAATAAAAGCATGAAGGATCCAAAATTAGGCTTGACAAGGCAGATTTACTCAACATAGAGTAAGAAGAGAATTAAATAGATCTCTTAAAAAAATCACTAGTTGGTAAACATAAGAATACACAGTTTTTAGAATTCCAACCTTCTTCTGGAGCTCCGCTATATAGCCCTCGAAAAGATCCTCACGCTCTCTTGACCGCTCAACTGCAGTAAATCGTTCATCATCTTCAAACATGGTTATCGCTTTACTGCATAGATAGAATTGAAATTGTGTTTAATTAACAAACAAATACTCAAAAACATAACAGAAGTTTTACAAGAGCAAGAAAACTAGAGTCCTAATACAAAAACCCTTTAACCTAAGAACTATTTAATTCCACTAATACATAATGAACAGTCAAGAGCAAACCTCCATCTAGTCATCGATGAAAGTTCCTTGCATTCCTGCACAAGACCAATAGAAATCATATCATAAGAAGCAAGTGGATTACCAACCTTATCTTAGAAGAATGTAACTTACTTCTAACATTCTAGTGAAGTCTTCTTTTGCTTTCTTCTGCTTGATGCGCCTCTCCTCAGCCTCCTGTTTTTTCCTTTGGCCCAGGTACTGTAATAAGAGTAAAAAAATTTGATGAACAATCAAATCAATAACATAGGTGATTTCAATAGGTACTTGGGAACTAAATGGCCTAATTGTCATAGCATTTAGAAACATGCTTATAATGTGAATTTTATATCTGAAGTTAACTCATAAGCTGACCTCATTAAATGCTTGTTTCCTTTCTCCAAGTGTTTTCAAAGCACCATATCTTTTATCATTGATGATAACCCTCATTGCCTAGGAAGTTTCAATAAGAAATCATACATATATACAACTGTAGAAAAAAAACATTACCCACGTGCAAATAATCAGGCTAATTGGCTAACGCCTATGCCATTCCAAATAAAAAGGAGATGAAATTGCACACCTGTTCCCAAGTCCAATCAGACTCCACATTAGCAGATTCCAGTAAAGCCCTGAAAGCATTTTTTGCCTCCTAAAGAGAAGTATTAGTTACAAGCTTACACACATAAAAGAAGATGTCAACTAACATGTGAAACATATTATATTACCAGCTTGTTAGCATAAACCAACTGTCCTTCATCAACCATTTTATCTTCTAATTGAGTGAAATTAGTTTTCTCAACAACCGGAATGGTCCTTTTAGCTTCCTGGAGCATTAATGAAGAGATATAACAGTTTATCCAATTAAAGAAAAATGCTTAGATGAAAAAGGCATAAGCAAAGTAACTTTAAGGAAGCCAAAGAGTCATCAAACTACAAATTTGGCATTAGCTAGGAAAGATTAGGATCATCCAATAGATAAAGATCATGACTAGCTTCAAAGTAATAAAGTACCATGAATGAATATGTACAAAAAGCAAGACAAACTAACAAAAGTTCACTTCAATAGTATGATTGAGACCCAACCTTTGTAATAATTACATCCTACATCCTGTGGTAAACATCTATTAACCAACAGAGCACTTTCCCAAATTGCCTCTTTTGATCATTTATATATTTCCTTTCAAGTATAATGACAAAATTACCCTCATTTTAATAATCATAAATAGGCAATCAAATTCAGAGTTACTCTTCCTCCATGTTCATCTCTCCTGCACTCTTCATCCTCCTCTGCCCTCACACTTAAGCATAAAATGTGTTCCACTTTTTGGTGAGTGGCAAATCTTTGTTTTTACCTTCTTGCCTTCACATTTTATGTCAAAAATGAAAGGTGTTTTCTCAAATTAACTCGAAGTAATTTTTATCAGTTCATCACTTGGTTTATATTCCATATTTTCATCTTTAAGCATCAAGTTCATACTGGTTGATGCAAGCATAATCAACAAACTAACTTTCATGTAAGTAAGCAAAAACCCAAAAAAGAGAGTTAAGACCACAACCACCAACGAGTGAAGACCCACAATTAACATTGGGCAAGAGCAAAGGACATCCAACAATCACACAACAAACAAGGCAATCAAATCGAGCATTTCAGAGTATGGGCAGCTTATATTGCTTAAGCAGATAACTAGCCTATCAAAAGTTTTTATTTCTGCTTCTATGAGGTAAGCTTTCGGTTTTAGCTGACAAAAAATCTCATGCCAAAGTCTGTCAAACCATGCAGTGCCAAGACTGGCTATTTTATACAACAAATAGGCCATGTTTTTTACCATCTGTTGCAAGCTCAAAAAGTGCACCAAACATTCCGACAGCTTCTGTGCCACCAATTAAATTAGATACCAGTAACATGTCAGCACACAACCAATCCCTACTAAATACCAACATAAACCCTATTACAGAGCCAACAAGAGGCATACCATCCAGCAGAAACCTAAAATGGCCATTGGCCAAAAGCACATAAAAGATCTAACACCAACCTAACATAAGCACCTTGTTTTTTTTCCAAACCCTGTATCTAATTTGAAACATCAAGTGCAATAGTAGACATCGTAAGTAACAAGCCGGGCAAGGCTTTTATATCACTATACTTACAGAACATAAGCAATAATCATGTTTATGCAATATGCTATCTAGAACTTGCATATAAAATGAGATGTGCTACTATTAAGACAATTTTCAGTGGATAGATTTATGTATAAAACAATGACAAAGAAAAACAGACTCAACAATGAATATCAACAGCATCAACCACACATTTCTCCTCTACAAAAATCATCACATATAGTTGATCACACCAAATTACAGCTTTACCGAGTTCTTAATACTCGTACATATAATACCTCTAATATTTTCTTCAAGTTTGCAAAGCACAGAAGTCCAACAACACATCTTGAAACATACAGATAGACATGGTAAAAATTTATTACTGTTCAAAGCCTAATCTAATCAAGCATCACTAGTTATCCCAAATAGATACAATCTTCCGAAAAAAATTAAGCTTTAATCATTTAAAATACTACTTTCCGAAATTAAAATGAAATAGCAAATGATTTCTTTACTCTCTAAATTAGTGATTTCAAAATGCGCTCGAGCGCTCGCCTAGGCGCTCGGGGGAGGCGAGGCGAGGCCCGAGCGCCTCGCTTAATGTCCAGGCAACGCACTTCAAAAAGGCACCGCCTGGGTGCTTGCCCGAGCCTAGGCGTCGAGCGCTTCGAGTGAGTGATCGGTTTAAACCAAGCGACCAAACTAGCTTTTTAGGTTTGGTTCAGTCACATCTGCGTCAGCCTCCCCCTCGCGACTTCCCCCAACCCTACTCGTGATTCCGCCATCAACATTTCCTCTCTGCTGTTGCTGCCTCTCTCCACTACTATTGTCGCCCGCTACCGCCCACTATCGTTGATCTTTGTTACCGCTGCTCTCCGCTACCATCCGTTGTCACTGCTCTTTGTTGTCGTTGCTTTCATACAGCAACCTCTTATACGCATCTTAGTTCTCACTGTAACTCAGCTTCTCACCTCAGTCTCTTTCTCACACTTACTCTTATCTACTGCTGTTAATATTAGAGAATATTTTTAAAATATTAAAATATTTTTTTTATATTTTAATTTTTTTAATATTTTAAATATTAAAATATATTTTTATTTTAATATTTTAGAGCCTCTCGCTTCACTCGGGCGAGCGCCTAACGCCTAAGGCGTTTTTGGACCTTGACGCCTAACACTTTTTAAATCATTGCTCCAAATTTAACATATAAATCCATATAAGTGCATGTTATTACTACAATAAGAAATGAACACTATTTGCGATAAGTTTAGTAAAGCTACTAACTTGACATACCTCAAGATCCTGAGCAGAAATTTCATCAGGCACACTTGCAGAATTTGTAAGGGACGAACTGTCTTGATTACTGCTGAAAAGAGTCAGTTTAGAAGTCAAGATTTCACTACAACACTTAAGAAAGGCAATAAAAACACCAAAAGCAACCCAGATCCATACTTAATTGCAGCGGTTGGAGCATCCACAGAAAGAGAAGGAAATTCACTACTCGCAGAAGCAGGAGTGATTACTGGAGTTAAAGGTGCATGATGATTTGACACACCAACTGTGTTTTCTGTTCCTACAGAAGAACTAGAATTGATGCCAGCAGATGTTACAACAGCAATGGATGATGGTGCCACAGAGGTCACCGGGGATTGGGTACCAGAATCAACTGGCAACTGCATGGCGTTAGATACTGCTGCTGGTCCATTAAGAGCCAAAGCACTTGCAGAAGGTGTCTCAACAGAAGGAACACTTGAAGCAACTGATACAACAGTGGTCCCTGTTTCTTTTGGTGCTGGCTGAGTTGCAGCCTTCTCTGCTTGTTCTCGAGCTAGCTAAAATCAGCACAAACAGAATTCTGAGGGCCAAACTGACGCAGGACGGAAAGAGAATGTTAGAAACAACAAAAGCAAGATCAAACCTTGAGCTCATCAGGCATTGTCCATTTGGATTGCTTTGTGACTTTGTTATAGTAGTATCTGAAACATATAAAGATCAAAATATATCACAGTTCATCATGGCAATATATAGTGCTGCTCAAGAAAATAACAGCATAAGCAGAATATCATCATAAACTAAAAGAATGACACGGTGACATACTTTCGACCATCTGCAGCAGTGAATTCCTTCCAGTCAGTCGATGCATCTGCCCTCTGCCATAGATGAAAATGTTAAAAAAACTTCAAATGATTAGTGCAAAACTTCGAATATGCAAAAGACCAAGCAAAAAAAGACCAGTCAAAAGAAGAAATATGTATGCATTCACATAAACTATAACCAGTCAGAAAAATGTGTGCATTTATAACCTGAACAATTTTGTATGAAGGGCATTAGTATAAGATATGTCATAATCATGCAGAAAATTAAAGGAATAAAATGTCTTGGGTCTCTATGAATACTGCATGATCAGATGACAAACCATCTAAAGAAATATACAAAACTTAACATACAGATCAAGCAGAATAGGATAAAATAAAGACAGAAGGAAGAGAATTTATTCACAGAATGAAGAAACAATTCATTTTCTTATGTTGTATCTGATGAACTCAAAGATTTGTGCAATACAAAATGGAGGGAAATTAAGAGATGCAATGAAGATAGGGCAATATTTGATATATAACACAAAAGAAAAAAACAACATATACAAAAGAAATACAAATTCCAAAGTGATAATAGATCTTTTCAAGCAAACATTGGAATTACTGCAAAGGGGAAACCAGTTTTTAAGTTCAAAAAGCATTGATAGATGTGCCTGTGAAGAAATAAACATCAAGATCAAAACTAAGAAAAGAAAACGATGGAATGCCAGTAATAATTGTAAAAGTTCAAAAAAAAAAAAGAGCAACATCGAAAACTACAACAAAGAAGGCTTTAAAGCATGGATAACATATCCCTGGAACATGGTCCAAACAAGTGGCTGATAGACCAAACATGACCACTAGTAAGAAAATCTCAAGTTGAGATTAGTCTGGAATGTAAAAGAAGAATAGCATAATCATGAGAAACTGGACAAAAATAAGAAACTAAAAAGCATGGGCACAACTAGAAACGAAGATATAAAGCAAAATCCCTGAACTCAACTTGAAAGACGAAGTCCCTGATTTAGTATGCTTATGCCAGTGGTTAGAGTCTAAATAATTTATCAAGACATAACATGTTTTCTAGCTTGCTTATGAAAGTCCTTTGCTATGAAATTTAAGGTTATTGAACTTATGCCTAATTTATGTGAAAATTTTCACATTCTAATGCTAAGTACAAAGTGTTTGCCACAGAGATAAAATGAGGGTTGTTGCTTTCTACAAGAAGATACATGACCAAGCTGGTACATGCTCATGGCACGCACTGTACTCATGCATGAGAAAAGGACCCGATGATAGGAAGTGCCTGTCAAAGTGAGCCGATGTGTCAAGCATGTTACAACACGCTACAGCATGGCACATCGGCAATCTTTATTCAGAATGCTAACTTGGTGTGAACTTACAACCTATAGTTAGAACTAGACCAGACAGACAAATAAGTGTTATATTCAGAAAGTCAGGAACTCTCTGTTGTCCTTGAAATGGAAATTAATACATCATGGAGTTGGTATGTGACTTTCACAAGTTTGAGTCTGATATTCGGCGAATGGTGTTGCTTAGTATCATTATCAACAGTTTTATAAAGAGACTATATCAGATGGCAACAATTAGTCCATATGCATCTCAAAGCAAGCACCTTCATTTAGCTCCTTAAAATGGTTTTCTGGGGCAAGCAAAGCTTGAACCAAATTATCATTCAAGAATTTCAAGGCTGTTCCAGAGTATATAAGAACATTGATAGATGTGCTATATGCCTAGCTAGCACAAAGTGTCATAATAATATGGAAGTCTGCAAATATGTACTGAATTGTATAATGCATCAATGAACTCAATGCTGTGATTAAAAAATGACCAAAATTTGATGAAGCTAGCAGAAATATGCAGCCCCATGTATCACATGCATCAAGATGTTGGAGTCCATGTCTGTTTGTCAAGATGGTCCACGTGTCATGATGTCCTAGCTGAGTCAGCATTGTTAAATATCAATGTGGAAAGATATGGCTCCATAGGCATGATGCATAAGCATATCATGCTAGTTTCAACATGGTACACACCCAAGCATAAAATATCAAGATCTCCAATCATGTGCCCATAAGCATGTATTGGCACCAAGCCTTGCATGCACATGTTGAGTCACATGTATGGCATAAAAAAAGGCTTCCACCTGCTAATGCAGGATCTAGGGAGGTCCAATCACATGTATGCCAAGTATACATAAAATTGACGGATGCCAATTAGATTATCTGCCTCAAAGAACCTTTCAGAGAAACATGTATGCCTGAAAATCTTTTTCCTAGCCAATAGCTACCAGAAGAGCAAAGAAGAATATGATAGTTGAACCTACAAAGTTTTGTACAACTTCACAAGTTAAGTAATTAATGGGACAAGGCCAGCTTCATGATCGTAAACAGAAATAAGAGCTCACAATAGAAAAGAATAAGGTTCCAATCAAAATAAGGAAATAACTAATCAGATTTCAGAACAAACCTTGTAAATATTAACTGCTAACAGAAATAAGACAAATCATGACAGATAAAAAAGAAACTCAAACTAAGCTACCAATTGATCGGACATCAAAATAAACATTCCAAATATTAACCACAAAATAATTCTAATAAAAGATATTAAAACAAGAGCTTTGAGTTAAATATTTTCAACAAACCAAACAGACAAGCACATGAATCTTCTCATTAACCAACGGCGTCTAGGGAGGTATGTAAACAGAAGTTGCTGGCGAGTTGAGAACTACTAATTACAACTTCTGAAAAAATATTGTATAATGAGCATAATAAAATCTCCAATAGAAAAAAAGAAACTTCCTGGACAATGCAGCCAGGTAACACAGAGCACACGTAGACAGTAATTGCATAACCACACATCTGAGTAACAACGAAACATTTTACCAAAGAGTACAAGAATTATAAAAAACATTTCAGTGAAAAGTCATATAATGATTTACTACTGTTAGACATCAGACATTGTGATCTCAAGAAATAAAGACAAACAGTATGATTATGATAGAATGTCCAACAGCACTACTAAAGATAGCATCAGCGAATGATTCTCATGTAAACTCACCGAAAAGATTCTAGTTGGTTACAGTACATTCTACAATTTCCACAAATGTGGGATGACAGATAGTCTAAGAAGCACATTGCAAGAAAAACATTCCCCCAATAAACCATACCTCCTGAGTGAGAAATTAAATCATGTACCTGTGAACAAACTTAAAACTAATTAAGTCATATAAATCAGCATTAGCATACTAGATTTTCAATGATCAAATACACCAAGGCATGCATGAATTTATGATCTGATGGAAGGAAATTAATTCTCTCTTGATGAAATGGGAAGAAAATAAGGTGTTGTCCTTCACACAGTAAAACGGAAGATAATTAGTTCACATATACCACGGGAAAGAAGATATTTCAGCATCTTGTGTTTGATATACTGTAATTTCAAAAATCCAACTAAAGAAAAGAGAATTTTAACAGTAAGCGAACGTTCAAAGTTTGCAGCTGATCAGAGAGAACTTGGCAGTTAGGTTGAACATTGTTTACATTAACTTAAAAACTCGTGCGTCATAGCAAGTATATTTTGGTACTATCAAGATTCAATACAGAAGTTTCAACATACCATTGAGAAGAGGACTAATTAAAAACAGATCAACTATCAGAATTTGTAGTATAAAATTCTCAGAAAAACTAGCAATTATCACAGTGACAGTTGTTGGCATCTTGCTCAGGAAATACCACCCACCAAATGATCCCCAGTTGGTAGTAGTAAATATTATACACTGAATTGTGAAATAAGTAAAACATACTGGCTTGAATATTATATACAATATATGATTTAAAATAACAGACAGACATTTAGTACACATATAGACAAATGACCTCAAAGAAACCTAATGATGATTTGATAATTTGATCTGTCCAAAAGTTGCATCATCTCAGAACAAAAGCAGAAGCATGTACCAACATATCAGAGACCATAATGTAACTGCAAAACTCTGTCCAACTTCTACGGCACAAGAAGCATCTAATGTAGTCCTCGGATCAATAGTCAAGATTGTATCAAGATGAACTATTTAGCCCCAAACTATCAGATTCTGCACTAGCTAAAAATAAAAGAGAACAGCCAAAATCTCATGTCAACATATCAAGAGTGGCCAAGGAAATGCATCAGGCCTTGCTAGTTCTTGTGTACTAGATATTAGACCTACCACAAGCATTACAAGGAAAAGAAGCCCCTTAATGAAATAAAAATAAATAGCAAAATTGCCTGCCTTGAGTAAAGTGAAACCTCGCCTTTATAATGACCATATAGAGCAGTTGTTTTTTGCTCCAGACGTGCCAAAAGACATCTACAAACCAGTAGAACATGCAAAGAAACAGATGATACAAATAAAAATTCTTTTTATCGACACAGTAGCTACAACTGTCACGATTTATGAAAGGTACAATAATGAGATTCAGTCACAGGCATGATCAAATCAAGGTTTTATTGCAAGTAATATGGAAATACTTGTTTACAAAAATGACTCACCTCAGTAGGTGTCATTAACTCAAGTGGCTTCTCCCAGACAGATTGCCTGGTCTTCTTATTATAATAATATCTGAAGAACCATCATAAGAATTAGAACCAAAAAATGAATAATGTATCAAGACCATACAAACGAAGTAAGAATCACATGGATTAATAAGTAATGAAGTAAACACTACAAGCATAGTTCTCCCGTATTGAAATAAACAATTTTAATTTAAAAGCTCGACCAAGAGAAGACAGCAAGCAAGTAGCATAATTATCCAGCACAGACCTTTTACCATCTGCAGATGTGTGTTCTTGCCAATCAGAAGACATCTGTTCAGTAGAGCTAGGCTGGGCAGTTTGTGCCTATGTTTTTTAGAGAAGAAGAAAGGAGGCTAAGGCAGAGAGCTACACAATTAACATTTATTGGACTAAAAATGTATTTTTTTCCTAAAGAGAAGATGAAGAGTGGGGGGCAAAAAGTGGGGGAGATTCTCACTGGAGCCATCACAGCAGCAGCTGCAGGTATCTGTGCAGTTTGGATCAAAGGTGTAACAAGAGGCATGCTTTGAGTTCCAGGCATAGACCAGGGTTGTGCTACTAAAGGGGCAGGAGTCTGCATCATTGATGCTGGTTGAAACTGGGATGGAGCATTTACACTATTTGGTGCCTGACCATAAGATGTCATGAACTGCAATAGTCCAATATCAGAATATCAAACAACGGAAAACAGAAACCAAACCAAAATTGAAGATAAAAACTTTTGTTCATAGCTTGAAGAAATTACCGTATAAGATGAAGAAAGAGGCATTCCTAAACTGGGCAAATTAGGCACATTGCTTGTCACCTGAGCATTCTGTTGTGGTGGCAATGACCCAGATATAATAGGTCTACTTGCTTGAACATACGGCAATGGAATTCCTTGTGATGATGGCAGCACTTGACCTGGTTGGCCTGATATTGGAGGCAAATGCTGTGATTGAGGAAAATGGGGCATTTGTGTTTGACCAGTAGGCATGGCAACATTTGGTCCAGGCATTCCTTGTGCAACTGGCCGGAATGGCTGACAGGCTGGTGGGACAAACTGATGTGTTGGCGGAACCAATGTTCGAAACTGAAATATTCATAATTACATGATTTTAAGAAAATAATAAAGGAATTCAAATAAAGCAAGAAAACCAAACGCAGGCAAGAAGCAAGGTTACCTGCATAGGCATATGGGGAACAAAATTTTGAGGTGGGCCAGCAGGCCCCACTACTGAAGGCCTAAAAGGCTTTGGAATGGAATAAAAATATTAATTTTCATAGCACGCAAACAATAACAAAATGAAAAAAATTAACTCAAACTGATGGTAAATCACACAACAAGTACCAGGCAGGTGAAAGAGGAAATGGAGAGAGCATTTTAGAGTGACGTGCTACCTGTGTCCCAGAGGACTGTGGATTGCTGGCCATTCTCTACAGTAATTTGGGTGGAAATTGACAATGGAATAACAGCTGTAAACCAAAATGAAAAGTGATGATGAATTTCCAAGTTGGATCAAATAGAAAAGATTAAAAAAAGAAAGCAAAAAATACTACTAAAACAACTATACTGCATAACAAAATTGCTAATTTCTCAAATCAACACACTTAAAAGGGCATCCAGTGTGCAAGGCTCTCGCAATCTGGGGTTTGGGACTGTATGCAACTAAACCCTTGCAAGGAAAAGTTGCTTCCGTGTCTCAAACATTTGTCAACTCAGTTGCAAAGGAGTAACCATACCATGGCACCAAAGTTTGCCCTCTCAAATAAACACACTACATCACACAATAGACAAAAAGAACCAGAAAGTATATCATCAATTATTACCATAAGAAACAAATTTAGAATAACTTCAAGATCACATTAAATTGACTTATGTATGACATGTATCTGCTAAAATTTCATGATGTCAATTTGAATATAACACCAATAAAAAATCAGCCACTAAAAGTAAAGTAGAGCCAACGAAGTTTCAGAAATCAAAAGGCCAATGAAAGACTCAATAGACAATCAAACCACTTTGAGTCATCATTCAGATGCTACAGATGTCACTAAAGGTTAGTCCGTAGAAACACTAATCAAACAAGATCCCCCGATGCAAAATGAACATATGAACAGAAAGCAATCAAGTTCACTTCCTCACCCATCTGCAGGAGATATTATCTCTAATGAGATGGATAATAAAGGGTCCATATTCAGTGGTCCAAGAAGCTTAACTTGTTGAC
This sequence comes from Musa balbisiana, assembly GCA_004837865.1. Taxonomy (NCBI): domain Eukaryota; kingdom Viridiplantae; phylum Streptophyta; class Magnoliopsida; order Zingiberales; family Musaceae; genus Musa; species Musa balbisiana. The sequence continues at coordinate 8,578,430 of CM017188.1, read as the reverse complement.
TCGAATTCGAGCAAATTGTAGCTGATTTATGACAGACAGATTCATGTTAAGATTTATGTTATTCTCCAGTTCAACTTCAAGTTAAAGAGAGCTAAATTTTTAGTCACTTGAACAGCAGCCCCCTTCTTTGTCATTTCTTCATCTTTACTCCATAAAAACCAAAAGAACTTTTCTCAGTAAATAAAATTATATGTGGGGAATTGAAGTGTAGAAAGGGATGCTTATTTGCTTTAACATTCTTGGTCCCTGGTTTTCCTTGAAAAGCGAAAAAATTGATAAACTCTGTCTACTCATTGTTAATTGGACCTTTATATATCTACTGAATTCAACTAGTTCAAGTATTAAAAAATAGGCTACACTGCAGAACCTATTGTCCAAAGAAGCACCAACACAACATAGAGAAGTATAACCATGATTCGCACACACCAATTTTAAATGAATGATCCTGGACAATCTCAGTTAAAAATGACTTGGTCCAGCATATCTGGTACCATGACAACACATCATTAGCAAAATCTAGCACAGAAGGCATTAATCCTCGATTTCCCAAAACCCATACCACTTATTTATATTCTCAAATAGTGCCATTATAAATGTAATTATACTGCAATTTGATAATTAGCAGCATACTCTTCTCCTCAGTACTTTTTTTTTTCCCTCTTACTGCAATGAAATATGTAACTAAAAAAAATGTTAATTATGCATTTAACTTCTTTTGTTAAAGATGTGTGCTTCTAAATCTTTGTACAAAAGTGAATGCCAACATAAGAGCACAAAGTATAGCTCTTGGAAATATCACAGACACCTAAGCATGGCAATCATAACGTTAGAAAATTTATGTAGCAAAGTCACTGAAACCAAACTAACCATAAATATGGACAAGACTAAGATCATCAGGACACCAGTGAATTTACTGATGGGTCACTAAGGAGAATTTTTCTTTAGACCTTTATGGACTAACCAGTTCTAGACATAGCTAAAGAAACCAATCAAATTAGCTGGTTTTATCATGATTCAAGGGTAATCCAATCCTAAGTTCTTAGAGCAAAGTTGGATTAGAAAATTGGTTGCTGTTTTTCTCAGGATGAATCACCCAATCTGATTATGATAACGTGTTGAGCGATGAACACGCACCACAGGTAGAACACCATGCTTATCTCAAGAAAGAAGCCTCAGTCTATTCAAATGATCAAAATCAACCAAAATGTATACCAGTTACCTATTGCACAGAAACATAATTTGATCTGGCAAAAATAGAGGCCCCTATTTTCTGGACAAAGCATTGAGACTTGTCCTCAAGTTTTCCTTCTCCATCAAATAAAAAGAAGCACATTTTTTTCCTATAGACCTACATCAACTTGTATGAAACTTGAACCATTCTTCGCAGAAGCAATCCATATATTTTAAACCTATTCTGATTGTACCGTTTTATAACACTATATATTCAGCGTATTGAAAAGGAACCTACATGGAGAGGTTGGAGATATGAATTCGCCTAAAAATTTGACTATTTCCAACCAAAATCTAGCTAATTTTTTATTGTTTTCACCCTGCCCTCATGATGGGTCAAATTGGAGAAGCCATAAGGGACATCAGTTTGCCAGTGAATGCACCACCACAATGACAACTGATGGGGCAAAATCCCCCTTCCAGTTGCTTCTTTTGTTGGCTTATTGCTCTTCAAAGCTATATCATTTTCTAAATAACAATGGTTGAATTATAATCACAATGACATAATCACAAAAAGGGGCATAACTTTTGTTAATCAAATCTCACGAGCCTTAAGCATCAAATAAGAAATCAACTTGCATAAAAGCAAAAAAAAATGTATCAAAGTATGAAAATTCGACTGATAAAAATTAACGAATCAAAATACAAATTCAAGTAACTAACCACTATCTTCCCTGTAAATTGAGCACTAGTATATAATTTGTTCTTGAATCTTGAAATTCGTCAAGACACTAAGAACTAAAAACAAAATGTATCTGCCACACATTCATTGACACAGAAAATAATTTTAAAAAATCTGTCTTAAAATGGTTACGAAAACAAAAATCAACAACATTGCCCTAATTTTATCACGCATGAGCAAACCGGCGTTTTCTTCCAGGAATTTTGATCCTTTTGACTTGTAGATCATATAAACAAAACGAAAGAAAAAGAGAAATGCAAATCAACTGAGAAAAGGGGCGAGAACAAAAAGGCTTTTTACGCTCCACGGCAGCCCCATGATTTGAAGGATCAACGATTAAGAGACAGGACAAAACCTAAAATTGACTGCTAAGGACCAAAAAGACGAAAGAAGAAAGAACGTGGGAAAAGAAATTAAGAAAGCGAAAAAGGTCTTGATATCGAAAACAGAGACACCGCCTCTCGCCTCGGTGATTTGGTAATTGCAAAGGTGGTCGAGAGGGAGGGAGCAAGGAGCCGTCGAGGAAATGAGAGCGACCAGGTTCCAATTAAATCTCCTTTCAAGAAATCGTCGTAGAAGACTCTTGCGAGATTCTCGAGAAAACAACGATTAGACGGGGAAAGTTTAGGGATCAAGAAAATACCTGATCCTGACGAATCGAAGAAGCAACAGCGGTGGAGATCGAGCGCTCCTCGTGGTATTCTCCCTTCCTCTCGTCCGCAGCGGAGACGAACGACGACGAACAAGAAGAGGAAGCAGAAGGACGAGGTTCGAGGGCTTAGGTTTGGGCAGCAGCGCAACGAGCGAGGATTCTACAAGTGGCCCGGCTCTGAGCGCCGTCCGATCATGATCCAACGGGCCAACTGTCGCGTTGGTCGACCCGGGATAAACACCCATCAAATTAGTGGCTTTGTGTGAGACGGTGGCAAAAATCTGATTTTTTTTTGCATTTATAATTACAAATTTATGTTTAGCATATATAAACTCAAAAACTCATTTACTTTTTATTCTTTGGTGATCCTTAGTCTAATGATGTTGAAATTTTGATTGATATTAATCTCCATCATATTGGATTGGATGGCTCGTTTACAAACTTGTTGAATTATCCTTTAATTGTTAAATTACAAGTGTTCAGACTTTTCTAGTTGTTTTTTTTACTGATTTGATTTATAATATTGATGTCGGATTATTCCCATCAATCTTCTCCATTATATTTTTAAATAATATTATATTTTATTATAAAAAATTATTATGTAATATAAAAATATTATAATTAGACTGATTCATCTTATATATCGAGCTTAAAAAACATATAAAAATATATTTCAAATGTTAGAGAAAAAAAAGAGCATTATTTGGTGATTATAAAAATGAGTGGCATTTCTCAAAAAAAAACCTTAAAAAATATCTTTTGAAACCCATATTTTGTTTGTGAAAAAATAAAAATAAATAAATAATAAGGTAGTCGATGTCAATTATAAGGATATTCTTAATTTTTTTTTTCCAATTAGACATCTATTGTGTTATTTATGAGTCTCAGAATTATGCAATATTACATTATCAATGGCTTCTGATTGTATAAGTGAATCAAAACTCCTTACAAATAAAATGATTATACCATCTTTAACATTATTTTTATCTGACATCAGTATCCAAAGGATTACATATTGGTAAATAATTAACACCCAAAAATATAAATAATAATTAAATTATACAACAATTTCTTTATATACAGTCAAATGATTTAGTTTTAATTTTGTTAAAACATTAAAACTTAATCAGTGATTAAATGAGCCGATTAAGTTTAATCTTATTCTATGTTTGTCTCGTATGAAAATGTACCGTAAATAATAGTTTTAAATGGTATGATGGGCTTTTTATATTAAGATTTTAAATTATTTACACTCGATATCTTGATTTAATATCAGAAATAATTACATGTTGGACATAATCGTACTACACCAAGTTCAAATGATACGACATGTTTATGAGTGTGACCATAATATTTCAAAATGTAAAATCGTGTCAATCACATGGTAATGAATTGTCGTGGATGTTAACGTATCAATCATGTGACGTTAAGATATGAATGATATTTCTTATGTAATTATTTTCATATAAATTTAGAAATATTATATCTTTGCAGAAAAATTAGAATCATTTCTGCAAAGTTTCGGTAGAAGAAGTCAGAAGTCATCAGAGAGGTAGATAAAGTCAGAACAATAGGCAGGTAATTATTTTCATATAAATTTAGAAATGTTATATCTTTGCAGAAAAATTAGAATCATTTCTCAAAGTTTCGGTAGAAGAAGTCAGAAGTCATCAGAGGTAGATAAAGTCAGAACAATAGGCAGGTTTTTCTGAGTCAAGAAGCTACACCCTCTAATCATGCTTGACAGATGATAGACTCTTTGAGAGTAGACAAAGAAAGATTATCCTAGCAAATGGCTAAACCAGATGCATTGAAATCGAAGAACTACACAAGTAATTTAACCTCCAAGCACTTAATGTGTAGCATTTGTGTTGAAGTGTGAAGACTGCTCAACACAAGGGGAGCACTTTTCACGATATAATACCCAGCTTTATGATCCCAGGAGCTACTTGCCAAGAGCAAACCTGTCATCATTGACTGCCTTTATTTCGAGTTGTATGTTCTCTGATCTACCACGCAATACTTGCAGCATATCGGTATTCCAAAGCATTTTTCTGTGCTCAGATTGGAGAAGAGAAATGAAACAACCGAGTTGATTACTTCTTGATTTATACTGTCTGTTGGTATTGCTCACCGATGCATCATCTTTCTCCACGAATCTGCTTGCAGGCACAGCTCTCCTCCATCGGCAGATAAGAAGTCATTCTGTAATGTGCTCAAGAGAAGCAATCAACTGGACCACGGTTGAACGGAGAAGCAATGGAAGAACCTGCTCCGCCGTCCATTATCCATTACAGTATCTACTTGCTTGGCAACGTACAGAGACACGCTTCCCGGTCGACTTGGTCATGGTCTTCATGTTCATCCTAAAACCATTGGGATTGCATGATTGTATTGACTTGTTGGATCATCTCGTGACTCAAATCAATGCGAATCTTCTGCAGCCTTTGAATCGGTCTAATCCTCTCTTCTGAAGTTGCTGGTTTTATGATGTCGAAATAATAACGCGTTTGGTAGTCAAAAAGATCAATGATCATTCGTGCCATTTAAAGGCCGTGACTTCAGCAGCAAGAAATAAAAAAGTAGAAAGAAGTTCTAATTGCGTATGCAAATATATATACATATATATATATACCTATTAATTATTAGTTTTAATATATGTAGATAATATTTAATTAAGTTTGAAAAAAAAATAAAAATTCATTTAATTTTAGGCACCAAAAGGATATATCTAATATGAATAGAAGACACAAATTAATATCTGTATTTCTCCATCGAAATGTTGATTTTTTATACGTATGCATACGTATATACTGTATTAACACTAATATATATTTTAATTGCATGGATAAATACATATAACAAAGAGTGAGGAAACCTCCAAACAGATGTCGGACGTAACGAAGCACCACACGACTCGAAGTAAATGTATTCCTGAGACCGCCCACCATTTATGTTGGCTGTCGTCGTCGTCGATCGACAGCAAAGAGAAGGCAAAGAATACGAGTCTCATCATTGGTGTTGTTATTTAGGGTTGGATTGGAAGGCTTGCCAACATCATCCTCATCGACTGCTTCGACTAACCCGTGGATTCGCCTCGCTTCCTTCCGTTGCTGTATCCTCGACTTGATTCTCGGTTGCTCGTTCGCGCTCTTCGCTCCTGCCGCTATGAAGTCGGAACTCCTCAGCATCATCCGGGTTGGTGTACTTCTCTCTCTCTCTTGTTTTCTGTTGTTCGTTGAATCGTTTAGGCGTGGAAGCAGCTGATTGTTTCCACTCTTCGAGGCTCGAATTTTGATAAAATAGGGAGAGATTTAGGGCTGTGGTTGGTACATGTACGAGGGGTTTTTGTTGTGAGAGGAGATGGATCGGAGGCACGCGTGATTCTGGTGATGGCTTTGTGCTTCGGTTATGATGATGTAGGGTATGTTAAAAGACTCTCTTTTCGGTTGAAGCAAAGCTTTAGTAGCTCAATCGGCATGAACCTCCCCAGGTGGATATAAAATTGTTTTGGTGTCATGTCAATAGAAGAATCAAGATGATGTAAGCACAAGAATCGTGGTCATTCAACTTGTAATTGGATCGTTAATGGGTGACTTAACTACAATACTTTGTATTATTGGATCAAAAATTCTTCCTGTGTCAAGAATTCGGGGAATTACTTGTCCTGTGAACGTTTTTTATTGCAAATTTTAAATCCTTTTGTATCCTTCTTGTTCCAAAAAGCTGGAGTTGAAGTCCAGCTTTCATCTTTTCTCTAAAAAGTATGAACAGCTTAAGTTGTTGATTCTAAGCAATTGCTTAGTTGTAGTACCATTTTGTTTTTAATCGGCCATTCTAAAATAAATTATAGTAAATTTATTTATCCACAACACCCAAAAGTTTTCTTCTTTCAGCATATTAGTGGCTGAATTTTTTGATTTTTAATCTCTTGATTATTTTTCTAGTTTTGTTCATGCACATTCTCAAGTTTCTTCTTTGAAGGAGTTAATTTCGAGAGTCATTGGGTTAAAAAAATTGTGTATGGTACACTTGATCATTTTATAAAACCATCTATTCACTGCTTGGATGTTACTGATTTGGATATCAGTTCCTGTCTACTGCTATGTATGGTCTCATATATTTTCAAAGGTCGTGGAACAAACGCCAATTGACTATTTATCAAATGGAATTTCACCATGAGTGGATGACAAAAGTAGTTTATTTACTAATGTACGCTGATGGAGCTTAAAAAAACATAGGTTAAACAGAGTCAAATCAAACAAATCAAGCTTCACCATGAGTGGATGACAAAAGTAGTTTATTTACCAATGTACGTTGATGGAGCTTAAAAAAACATAGGTTAAACAGAGTCAAGTCAAACAAATCAAGCTTTCATTATTGATCTCAGTGTGTTTGATGATTGCATATGAAATTCCGATAAATGTATCAAAAAGGGAAATTTGGCACAAAGAACCAACTCTATCGAGTGCCAATTTGTTTATAACAGCTTACAAAATTCTTTACCAGACAATCGAAGCTTTTTTTTTTTTAAAGAATGCATTCACCCTATATGATGCATTTATCTCCATGCAATCTTGGTGAGAAAGTTTTCTGTAAGCCTATTGTTGAACCATGCAGTGATGTAGTTATGCCTTCCTAGCCAGGAAGGAAAAGAGGTACTTAGCTTTTCAGGTTGTAGGCTAGCCATTTCTTTACAAGTTAAAGGAGATAGAAGTCCTTTTATGAGCACCTTGATGCCATCTTGTTTTTTGAACTTGAATTTATCCGTATCTACCAAACAAAAATGTGTATGCCATAAGAGATTCTAAAACTGATTTTGACAACATCAAGTTCTAGCCCATGATATCTTAGATCCAATGCTGGTTGTGTGGCTTCAAATACTTGTGCAGGTGTTTCTTCATCATCCCTTTTTCTCATCATTGTTATTGCAGACTTACTAGCTGTCCAAAATGACTTGTGAAATATTTTTTTAACATTATTCAGCTGAATTGGTTTCTTATCTGTTCTGCATGTATATACCATTATCCCTTTGAAAAGCATGAAAAATTGGGAGTACTATTTAATTTTTGTTTCAAGCTTTCAATCGAATGTTTACTTGAATAAGATTTACTAATGCTTGTCTTGCCCATGTTTTTCATATCTTATCTGTTGAAGACTGCGGCATGTCTCGATACGTCATCTGCGGATACTGGGAAAGGGCGGAGTAAGTTGTCAAGTAATCAAGTATCACATGGATTCCACTTGGTGGAAGGGAAAACAGGTCATGACATGGAAGACTACCATGTGGCTGAGTATAGAAATGAAAACAATCACGAGCTTGGTCTGTTTGCTATTTTTGATGGTCATATGGGGGAAAGTGTACCAAGTTACCTGAAAGCCAACCTTTTCAACAATATACTAAAAGAGGTACCTTTTCACTGTCTGTGTTTCTCTAAACGTCAGTTTTATCTATCAGTAGGTACACAGCCTATTGGTGCAATTTATAATCTGAGATATAACAGATGTACATGAAGCCCACTCAAGTAGCAATTGCAGATGACCCCCCTTATACATAGTACATTTAAATCAACCAAGTTTTCTTTTATTTGCAGTGTGTCTATTTCCATTTAGATATCTACCTTTTGTTTTTATATCTGAAATTGAGTATTCCATCTTGGTTTCATGTCAAAGTCTTCAAAATTATGTTAATGATTTCATTAATTGCTACTGTAGCCTTTGTTCTGGAGAGACCCTCAGTCAGCAATGAAAAATGCATACTGCTCCACGAATAAATATATTCTTGAAAATTCGAAGCAGCTGGGACATGGAGGTTCAACAGCAGTTACAGCAATTGTGATTGATGGCAAAGACATGTGGATAGCAAACATAGGTGACTCCAGAGCTGTTGCGTGTGACAGAGGTACAGCAAATCAACTAACCGTTGACCACGAGCCCCATGCTGAGCGAAGTAGGATCGAGAAACAAGGCGGTTTTGTAACAAGTTTTCCTGGTATGTGCTCCTTTAATGATCTAATCATCATTTGACAGGATTGACTTACTTCTAGCACCAGACTATTGGGTGGTCTGAAGCTTGTTGTGATCAGGTGACGTTCCCCGTGTTAATGGCCAACTTGCGGTTGCAAGGGCTTTTGGTGATAAAAGCCTCAGGGCACATTTAAGTTCAGAACCTGATGTAAGACACATCCCAATAGATTCGACAATCAAGTTTGTTATACTTGCAAGTGATGGATTGTGGAAGGTTAGTGATCTGAATCCTTTTAATTGCTGCCATTTTAATATCAAATGTTTTATTTAGAAATATTATTCTGTGGCTTTTTATACTTTACTAAAGATATATGAACAAAAATAAACAGTACAGGCAGTATAGAAGAAAGTCTCACTGCAAGTTTTTTTTTTTTGTTTGAACAAAGTACTTCATTGTATTACTGATAGAAACCAGTATCCCAAAACAACCTGTGATTAAACTCAGACCCCCAAGAAAAATCCCTTTCTTGGGTTCTGCCAAAATATGCAAGGTTATGCGTAACAACATTCACATTTCTGCTAATGTGGCAAAAATTAACTTGACAAAATTCCAATGTAGCCCTCGAAATATCTTTGAGGATGGACTGTAAGGGCCAGGGTGGTTGGGTAATTCTGTTGATGAACTTGATGGTCTCCTTCGTGTTGGACTGAATGAGCACCTTCGGCCAGCCTTCCTGCGCTGCCCTGTGCAGTGCAACCAGTATCACATCGAATAGTGATCATAAGCTATCCTGCTAAGATGAATCACATCAGTGTCTAAAAACATCAAACCAATAGTCATTGACAAAGACCCAGTCCAATATAGCGGAGATACGAGATGGGCCAAACCTATTGTTACACCAAGTAAATCTAGGTCCTTGAAAACCCAATTCTAATATACCAATGTTGGAAATAAAATTTCTAAAATCCATCACGGAAGGGAGTAAGCGAATGGTTTTCCACCAGCCTTATCCTTCGAATCAGTGATCACATTCATATCACCACAAATAATCCACGGTCTATTATCAAATTCACAGGAAACAAATAAATTCCACAAATTCCTACGCTATAAGATGGAAGTACTTGTATAAATTATTGTAAGTATCCAAGAGCATTGACCTGAGTCGCTGAATACCACACTAATGAATTGCCTGTGTTTACTCACCGTCATTGCTTGCATCCACTCCTCGTCCCATCCCACCAGAATAGCTCTTGATCACCCTTCTACCTCAACAAAATCTCCCCTGCATCTTCAACTAACCTTCTTCAAGAACTGCAAGCTCTTTTCCTTGCTGATATACATCTCTAACAAAGCAAAAATAGCAAGACTATATTGTTTTATAAGAAGTTTGAGGTGAGCCAAGCAATCACACCTCTTGGCTGTACCCTTGCAATTCCATGATAAAACATTCATGAATCTATATTTAAATTTTTGGTTTCCTAAGTGTCAGGCTTAGGCCCCTTGGATTATGTGGCTGTAGGTTTCAAGCCTCTTTTTCTTTGACCGATGTTTGTGCGAAATTAAAAGGGGGTTTATACTTCCCCGAGGGGGTTTTTTTTTGGGCCTTTCTTCCTTGGCTGCATACTACTCTCGACCATTTGGCCTTTCTTCCAGAACGAACCGACCTCGGTCTCCTTAGCTTCAACTATGGCTCAATGGAAGACTTCTAGGCATATGCTTGGATTCGGATTTCGCCATCTTCTCCTTTGTCTTTGAGGCTTGGAATTGGAAATTGTCAACGTTAGGGTTTCCTTCCCCCATCACTAAGTCAGGGTGTGCGAGGGTAGAGAACAAATTAGAGAGTATCACGTCCCCTTGAACGACTTCCTTTACCTTTTCCTTAGGTTTGGTAACATTAACATTATCTCTATGTCTTTATATGGAACCGCCTTTCCCAATAAGCTGTTGCATCCGACTGCGACCATTAAATGCTTGTTATGGGTTAGGCACAGGGGCAGAGAGTCCTAGCCCATCTCTATCCTTTCCTGTTACAATTACCTCCTCTACGGATGGATTGTTGAATCAGTCCTAGTTTCCGATCCCTTGCCATTTGCGTTTACCCGAATAATCCCTTTACTTGAGCTCAACTTGTTCAAGCCATTCCAATGAGGTCTGGTGCCACCTTGCCCCAGGTCACCCTCTGCGATGTGATCTAGCCCACTTGCAATCCGATTTGGCTTAGCCACCTTGCATCTTGTCTTATGCTGGACCAGAACCCAGGGTCCATACACTTGGTCATCTTCAACCTCCCGCCTAGCTTTCAAAACCATACCATCGTCCTTTTGCATTGGCATCACTTTAGCCCCTATTTGCTTTATGCCCTACTCTTCTGCATGCAAAGCACAAGTTAGGTATATTTTTCATACGCAATCGTTTGAAAAGACTTGGTAAAATCAATCTTTATCCATGCTCCCTGTGGAAGTGGCTTTGACACATTCATAAGAATATAGATCTTTGCATATTTTGCTTGGGTTCCCGACAAAGTGATATTATCAAATTTCTGTGGTTTGCCCACAAGTTTGAGGATACTTGGACGTAGGAGCTCCACCAAAATGCCCGGTGGTTGTAGCCAAATAGGAGCCTCAACCACAGTCTTGCACAATGGCCTGAAATTTTCCCTCCAAGGAGTCAACACTAGAGCTTGTTTGTGCGCAAACCAAGGACCCTTTGTTAACACCCTCGCCATTTCCTCCTCATCGGAGAATTTGAAGCAAAAGCATTCAGCCAGCAAATCCAGAACTTGCAAATCTAGAGAGATTTTCCATATCTTCAGAAGAACACATCATAAGTATTCAAGGGATGGGTGTTTCCCTAGGAATTTGTCATACAAACAGTCTTCCATTCTTGTTTAACGCTCATTATCTCTTGTCGATCGAGTTCCAGGGTAAGCTCTGAGCTATCCTGTATTCTTTGGATTTTCCCCTCTCATTTGTCATAGGCTTTCTAGAACCCTATGCCTTGGCTTTTCTAAACAAGCTCGCCCATGACGGTGGTTGGGATACCTCCACAGGTCGGCTTCCTTCCTGTTCATTTGTGGCAGCCTCCTCTCTTTCTGCAGACAATGCCATCTTCGACTGAACGATTTATGTCTCCCCAGGAGGAGTATCCATTGGAAAAAAGCAAAAAATCATTGGGGTCCCTTGCGAAGTGACGACAAAGGTACCGACGGAAGAAAGGGCCATCGCCCCTTCAACACCTTCGCAATCACCTCACAGAACCTTCACAATCACCTCACATTTGAGAGAGGGGTTGGAGAACACCTAACAGAGTCACTTTCTCTCACTATCGCTAAGTTTCTCTCTCTTCGCCTTTGTTCGTTCCTTAAAGATAAGTCTCACTGCAAGCTGATACATGAAATCTTTTGATGGAGAAATCTGTATCTGTAGTTTTTCCATTTTTATTAAAGTTTTCTACCCCTGCAAGGTTTATGTCCAAATATTGCAATCGAATCATTTCTCCTGAAATAATGTCAGTGTCTGTGCATCTGGAGTGTTCCTATTTATCATCTTCTGTATTTCATCTCTCATGATGTTGCAACCTGCAGAAACCATTAGCTGAATTTGGAAAATGTCTGGTAAATTTCATATTGTTTTCCTTTTTTGTGTCCAGGTAATGAAGAATAAGGAAGCCGTTGATCTCATAAAATCTATAAAGGATCCCCAGGATGCAGCAAAGCGTTTGACAACCGAGGCATTGGCAAGGAAGAGCAAAGACGATATTTCATGCATCGTGATTCGTTTCAGATGTTGAAGCCTACAGCTCAATCTTTGTGGAAATATAATTTAGTTGGGATTGGTTTTGGCCAGAAACCTGCACGCTTGCATGAAATACATAGATTGTTAGGGTTAGGGTTTCAATCTGTCCCATATGTGTATATATTATATTTCTTTTTCATACAATACATAGATTGTAATTGTCATCATAGTTTCCTTTTCGTTTTTCCTTTTGCATGTGGATAGATTGTAATAATCATAATAGTATTGCAATGGATTTTGAAGGAAGCTGGACTTGCTTGATCTATCTATATTAGAAACAGCAGATGTGCTGCTGTTGTTTGACTTGTGTTGTTCTCTTGACCAGTTGGCTCAATTTATCTAAACCTTGCAACCTCCCAGACAAGTACTGCAGCTTTCTTTGACCCCAAATATGGTGGAGTGGTTTATTGCAACGGTTGTCTCAAAGCATAACAGGATTTAGTATTACTTTCGACGTGGGAGGATTAATGTGGTTATATAGAGTATGATTTAAGTTGATTTAGGCTTCGGATTCGAGTATACTAATAATTATTATTTATAAGCTCGATTAAGTTATTTGGAGGTAAATAATGCATTTAATTAGAGGTTGGTGTAGAATAAAAAGAACCCTAGAATTTGGGCTCGATTTAGGCCCGAATGAGTCAAACACGGACCCCACAAACACGGGCGCGATGCGTACTCTATCCCTTGCGGTTTGACTTTGCCGACAACGATAAGACATCGGAGGAGGCTGAACAAACGCACACCCTCCCTGCTTTGACCTGTTGCCTCTCTCATCCTCATCCCTCTCCGCGCTCTTTGGGTGTCCCCTTCGATGATTTCTTCCCCCCTCTAACAGATAGATTTTGTCCGGACCATCTCCCGACAAGGAACGCGGATTGACAGGAAGAGAAAGCAGGATCCAGTCGCCGGCTTGGTTCGATCCGTCTTCCCCGAGAACCAATGGTCCGTCTCCAAGATCTCGTCTTGTTCTTAGTTTTCCTAGCGCTCTTGTTTGTGCAAACTCCAGTATTCATGATTTCTTTGATTCGTTGTTGTTGTAACTCCTAATGCTCAGCCATGTAAGACTGCGAAAATACTATCTGGTTTCTGAAGAAAACAGGAATTCGGCAGTATTCATGAGATCGGAAGCAAGAAAAAATATTATAAGCAAGACACGGATGAGTGGTTGTGGTTTTCCTCATCGTAATAATTAGAACATATAGAGCCTTCTAAAGACAGGATCCATTCATAATCAATCATTCGTGATTTGGATCTTTGAACAAGCAGTTTGCCCTTTTGTCATAATATTGACATGTCAGAGCAAAATATTGCCTTTTTTTGTCAATTGTGTTGATAAATGCGTGAATAATGATCAACAAATGTTATCCGTCCTACACATGGTTCGATTTTGCAGATTGAAGATGGAGTATTATCGTTTACTGTGGATGAGGCACTCTTGTCCATTGAATTTGGGAAATTCCAGACCTTTGTGCTTTGCTATGCCGGAATGGGCTGGATCTCGGAAGCAATGGAGATGATGCTCCTTTCATTTGTGGGACCAGCTGTTCAGTCGGAATGGGAGCTTTCGTCTCAGCAGGAGAGCTTGATTACCAGTGTCGTTTTTGCAGGCATGCTCCTGGGTGCTTACTCTTGGGGCATAGTTTCAGACATCTATGGCAGGAGGCAGGTCCTTTTTTTGACCTTTCATTATCTTGTCTAGTGTTATCCACAACATATCTATGCCTCTGCCTCGAGTTTCTGCTTCTTTGTTTTTTGTTTTTTTTTCCTTTTCCTCTAAAATAAACAGAATCTTTTTGTCTTTTGTCTGCGACCAAGCTGACTACCATGACAAGATTTAACAGAGACAGTCATCAGTGGTCCTCGGATCATAGAATGTGCATGAGCTAATCCTTTTTTTTTTCTGTTGATTAAAATGAATCTAAAGCCTCAAGTATGGATTCATCATCCAGTTTTGTTATCCAAATTGTCTCCACTTCTCATGGATGCTACTCCTAAAAAAAAGCCATGTGGAAGCATGCTCTTTTTGTTGGTGCAGGTAAACTTAATACTTCTTGTCTTTTAGGTACTGAAACAGTGATTTCTGATGGAAGCCTGGTACATAAACCTTAATTTTCCTACAGTAACCAACGTGCTTAATTTACTACTCTTCTATCACTCTTTAATATTTTGCTCTAACTTGACATCCATGTTAAATATATAGTTATGTCACTTTTTGCTTGACTCATTTGTAGAGCCATTTTAGAGGTAGGGGTCGGTACTGAACTCTTTGCCGGTTGCCAGAATACCTGAGAATTTGATATTTCTCACCAAATGCTACAATTTTGTTAAGCACCAACTTATCAGTCTTGTTTCTCCATTGCTGGAACGAACAATGATTTAGCAACAGTATTTACATGAATAAGTATATTATGTGGAAAACATTAGAGGCGAGATTGTAGTAAAGATTTTGAAGTATAGCCATGCCCAAGAACTACCCATAACTATTTTATGGTACTCTGCGTATGCCTCTTTCACTCTTTTAACTTTTTACTTCTTTTTTCCCCAGTGAGAAAATAGTTCCTTACTGTTGGTAATTCCATTGAACTTTGTGATTCTTTGTAATAATTAGCTTTTCTACTCTATATCCACATGTGTGGCAGCAAATTGAAACAATCCTTTTCTACAACTATAGTACTTGGAAGTTATCCAGAATTTCAGATGGAATAATTAATTAACTCACATGAATGTGCTTCTTCTGAATTTAGTATGCATCCATTTATTGCATGTTGGAAGCTGAACTTTTTTTTCTGTAGTCATTAGATGTCCAATTGTGATTATTTCCAACATTTCATGATGTCACTTTGTAGATGCATACTTTAATCTGATTATGCCTCAGACACGTATTTCATACCGAGAAAAATAGTTGACAGAAGTTTGAAGGTTTTAGGAAAATGGAATTCCAAATAACTATTAAAATTCCTCTCCAGCAATACAACCATGACTGCCTTAGCAACATTGAAACTGATACTTGAGATGTTCACTTATATTGAATTGTGCCAAATTTTATTTAAAAACAAATCAAATAAAATATCATTGTTTTATTATGGAATATTGATTTTCTACCTTCTTTGTATAAATTATTTCAAAGGCTACACTTTTTCTTTGGGTTTCAAGCAGTAACTCTTCTGCTTGATTTGCTTTCATATCACAGTAGATATTGTTTTGACAAATTATTGAT
This sequence comes from Musa balbisiana, assembly GCA_004837865.1. Classification (NCBI taxonomy): domain Eukaryota; kingdom Viridiplantae; phylum Streptophyta; class Magnoliopsida; order Zingiberales; family Musaceae; genus Musa; species Musa balbisiana. Next base: position 8,562,884 of record CM017188.1, on the reverse strand, counting down.
GAGATGAGAACTAAGTTGGCATGTAGAATTTGGAAAGGCATGCTATTCAGATACCGCCCAGAGCAATCCTATCAACATCCTTCGATGTAAAAGTTGATTTATGTCCTATTGCTTTATTGTGGAAAGAATTGGACACTGCTTGCAGTAAATATATGCTCTATCAGTTTTAGTGGATTGGAATTTGAATATCCTTTTGCATGCCTCATACATTTTGTTCATTTCAGGATGGGTTTCCTTTTTACGGCCCTAATAACAAGTGTAGCTGGTTTTCTCAGTTCTTTTGCTCCCAATTATTGGTCTCTAATTTTTCTACGGTTTATGGTTGGTATTGGGTTGGGAGGTGGGCCTGTGCTTGCTTCTTGGTTTCTGGAGTTCATTCCTTCTCCACACAGAGGTAAATGGATGGTTATCTTTTCGGCCTTTTGGACCATCGGCACGATTTTTGAGGCTTCGCTTGCATGGGTAGGGCCAAAATCCAAAATTATTCTGTATTTTCTCGAGTATATGCATTAGTTTAGATACTCATCAAATCGACTTACTAAATTCGCATCTTGAACTGAGTTTTTCTTCATTTTTCTTTTGAAGGATGAGAATATTGCCACCTTCTTTTAAATGTATTTTAAAAGAGTTGCTGGAAAAAATGATAATTCTTTGGGCTTATATGACTTTTCAGAGAATTGATTGATTTTGATTGTCAATCTCCTTTCTTTCCCTAGGTGATTTTTTGAAATGTCCACAACTTCTTAAACACAATAAAAGTGAAGAAGTACCATACTTCTGCTCAAAATCATGCAACATGGTTTTCCCAGCAATGTAACATAGTGCATTTACTTTTTGGGTACTTGTACATATGAAGATATAGGACTTACAAACAATCAATATGGTGCGAAGGTGAACATGATCAGATATTAATTTTTTTCTTATTTCTGTAGAGTATATTGCTATTTCGAGTTAGAAGGGTCATATTATTTTTGTTAACACACATATTTGCAGGCTATTATGCCCAGATTCGGCTGGAGATGGTTGCTAGCTTCCTCATCCTTGCCATCATTTCTGTTGCTCCTATTTTATGCTGTTACACCTGAGTCACCAAGATATCTCTGCATGAGAGGTCGAATAACTGATGCTATGCAGATTTTAGAACAGATGGCCAGAGCAAACCATAAGGCACTGCCTTCTGGCATACTTATTTCGGAAAGCCAACTTGAGCTTGATGAGAAATCCGATCATTCTGAAGCTGCACATTTAGTTGGAAACGGGAGGATCAAGAGCTCTGATGAGGATATGAATATGAAAGCAAGCTCTGTTAGTACTCTAAGAAGGCTTCTATCACCAAAATTAATCAGATCAACTCTTCTTCTATGGATGGTGTTCTTTGGGAATGCATTTTCCTATTATGGCATTGTGCTGCTGACATCCGAATTGAGTAACGGGAAGAGGGCATGTACAGTAAAAAGTTCGGGACCGAGTCATTTGAATGATGACAGCCACTATAAAGATGTGTTTGTCACTAGCTTTGCAGGTATTGTTTATACTTGTGCCTCTTTACAGTGTCAATTATCTGAAGTTATACTCTTCGTCACAAGGCTTGTTTTAATTTGTTTTTCTTTTGTCCAGAGGTTCCTGGGCTCATTATATCAGCCGCAATTGTGGATAGGATTGGTCGCAAGCTCTCTATGTCATCTATGCTTTTCATAAGCTGTGTGTTCTTAATTCCACTGGTATTTCCTCGGACAGGAGAAATAACGACAGGCCTTCTATTTTGTGCACGGATTAGTATCTCAGCAAGTTTCACAATTATCTACATCTATGCTCCAGAGGTTAGTGTGATTGAATGGGTTCTGCAACAGAATCATGTAGACTTATTCATCAAACAGAAACATACTCTAAAACCTCCCTGATCCAACTGATGATCATGTGTACTCTTTGGTACTAGATATATCCAACCGCGGTCAGGGCTTCTGGCATCGGCATTGCTAGTTCGGTGGGAAGAATAGGCGGGATAACTTGCCCGCTCGTGGCCGTTGGCCTGGTGCACAGCTGCCATCAATCTGCAGCAATTCTTCTATTTGAACTTGTAATTTTCCTTTCAGGAATCGCGGTGTGTTTATTTCCTCTTGAAACCAGCGGCCGCGACCTGACTGATTCTGTATAGGATTAGGAAGAGAAATGAATGTTCATCCCATTGATTCTTAGATGACAATATCATACGTACTATATGGCAATTTCATACTACTATTTGTGAATCAGTAACTGATGCTTTACCTGATTGGGAGAATGTTTGTCCATCCTCATCATGCATGTTCATTACAACAACAATATACTTGGAACCACAAGCTGTTGATTTGGAGAATGCTATCCATCTTTATTATTGCCTTGGACACTTCGATTGGCCTCTAGTCCGGTGCATCTTTCATCCCATCGACAAGAGCACTGGTGCCTAGCCAGCCTCCCTATGTCAAGACTTTGGCCTTCAAACCCTATCCAAGGACCCAACGTAAATTCTTTGGAGTCATCAAACAAGTCTAAGCTTTGAAATACATGACATTCCCTTCTTTTCATAGCTCATGCAAATGATGATGACACTCATTAATAAGTTTGCTATATTACGATCAACGAATCTATGCCTCCTTCATTCAAGTCATCAAGTTAGCAGTTACACCGTCAATACCACTACCGACACTGACTGCTTACCTCATATGCCTATTCAATCGATGATCGATTACTTGGAGATTTCCTTCCGAAACATTGAGAGTAAATCTTTTGCATACTCATTGTCCTATGCAATTCTCTATATCTCTACGAATACTATGGTGCCAGGTCAGCCATGCTCAAGTTGGTCATGCCTTCAAGTTGACCATACTTACAAGTCAAACCCATCCCCAAGATGGTTCCCGCCATGTTTTCTACTTCATCATCAGGTTGATCGTCCTCCAAAAGATTGCTTTGTCATGTTGGCCACTTTGTCAAGTTAGTCACCCTCCAAGTTGGCTAATTTGTCACATTAGCAATGCCTCCTAAGTCATGTTGGCCACTTCATCAAGTCAATTATGCATCCTCCATATAGTCGTATACTCAAGAAGGGCATGCTTTTACGTTGGTCGGTTCCCTAAAGGTGGTTGCAACTTCAAATTGTTTCGTCAATGTTCCAAGATAATCATGCTTTAAGAACAATCATATCTTCATAATATATATGGTCATGACATTCCAAGAAAACTGCATATTCAAGTTCGTTGTGGACGTGATCATATTATTAGAGTTCGATAATTCATCGATCCAATATCATCTTTCCGATTAAAGTTTAGTTTTGATAGAAGAGAGAGATGTCAAAATCTTCTCCTTCTCCAAATAGGAGTGGCGCCTCCGTTGTCTTAATCCCAGTCCTAACTAGAAATAAGATCGAGTTAAGGGGGCTTGGATCTGGAGTGGCTAAAGGATCCATAGAGAGTGGGCCTCGCATTATCATTACTGTATTTTTGTTCAACTCCACGGCTGCAATTTCCTCCATCATCTGTAGTTTCCTCCGATGCTAGTGGCTTTCTTCATCGTTTGTAACTTTCGTTTTTGTTCTTGACTTTCTTTGTAGCTTCTACCTTCCTTTGTCATTCATAATCTTAGTTACCACTCATAATTTCGCCCACGAAGTCTGTTATATATTTAAGATGGACACAACATCTCAATCTCATATCATATTTGAGACCATCATGACATTCCAAATTCATGATTTTTTTGAGACGATGACGATATTCTGTGTCCATTATTTCTTTGATAAGATAATAATTTTATTTACTAGTTAATATAACTAGACATTCTTACGTGTCGTATGAGTTTGATACCTCTAAACGAGTAGTTTAAATAATATGTTTCGATTCCCTTGTGCTTCAAACTCTCTTTGTTGATTTATTCTCGAACTACATAGTAACTTAAGCCTTATGTTAACTTTATCATATATCATAATATTTTCGATAAAATACAATACAAAAAGATATTCAACGTTAGTCAGATCAACTTCGTAGTATCGGGACGATGATCACTTAAAATTATAATCCCTTAAGAGGATAAAAAAAATATAAAAAACCTCCATTCAACCCCGCTGAGCCCAATAGGAACATTCGAACAAACCTCACCCCCAAACAAAAGCAAGATATAATTAATGGTGACATTTAATTATGACTCAGATTCCCTACTTTACACATGGATCCAACGCACCTTACACCACTCATGCAATGGCTTCCTCCCCAAGCCTTCCGAGTTCTCCAATCACTCCCCAAGTCTTACATCTCCTCCAATGTTTCACACACACAAACGCACACACTCGAAATAAAAATATATGAACAATAATACAATATAAAATGACGATAATAATAATTGTAGAGGGAGAAGGATGATTTTATTAGGCCACCATCGATGACTGAATTAATTTCCTTTTTCCCCTCTCGAATTTATTTCTCAAACCCTTTTTATTTTTTTGAGATTCAAAGTTATGTCTCCCACTAGAGAAAAAAAAAATCATCATAAATAACTTGTGAATTTTTCGAGAAAATAATTAGTTTCAAGAACAAATACCACCTTTTTCCTTTCCCTCCCTACGAAGAAAAAGGCCACCAGAATACCCACAATACCCTCTCTCTCTCTCTCTCCGGCCGTCTTGACTCTTCCCACTATAAATATGCGTGACGGGCGGGCCGTTTCGTTGCGTTTCATTGCTCCTCTGCCTAGTCGCTTCTTCTACGGTTCTCTACGGCGGCAGAGGAACTCCTTCGAACGCCTTCTCCTTCGCTTCCGACGGTTGCAGAAGAGAAGGACTCGAAGAAGAGGGTTCTGGATTTGTTTGGGAGGCGAAGCGCTTCCAGATATCCGTTGGAATGGCGAGGACTCAGCCAGCACCGAGCCTAATCGGTGCTTCCCACCTCCTCCTCATCTATCACCTTCTTGCCTAAGTTTTAACATTTTTTATTCGGAAATATGTGATTTATAGGGCTCTTTTTATTCTGAATTAGGAAAGATGTTATTTTTGTTGGGGTTCGATTCGAGTTCTTGCAGTTCGATAAGCAGTCTACGATAGCAATATAGCTGTTAGCAGTCTGGTATTCGATATCTTCTTGAATATATTTGCCGCTTCTTATCTTTGCAATTTCACCTAATCATTTGCAAGATACAGTGCTCTGAGTACAATTTTGGCTGTATGTGTGATTACCAAGTATTACTCCTTCTCACCTTTTACCCCCGCAGTATCCCCTTTCCGAAATCTATGATTCGCATGACTTATCATCTTCCTGAGACTTTCATACATGATGGCCTGATTCCAAAGGGGCTAAATTCTGAGGAGAGTTAATCGTGACAACTAGAAAAGACATATGGCAAACATTTCCTTGTGAGCTATATTGCTTGACCTCATACTTGTTCAAAAATTGTTTGAGGCACCACCTGCGAAATATAGTGCTGGTGGATTATAAGTGTATACATGTAGATATTGGCATCTATACGTCAATGTATATGTTAGAGATGCATGCACACATTTTTTTGGTTCATTTACATACGAATGACCTTTTCCTTTGACCATTCGTCAAGACTCTAGGGAGCCGCTGGAACCATCAATTATTGATGCTGAACAGAAACCTGCCAGCATGGAGAACTTGAATGAGCAGGTACTCACTCCAACTTGTCTTTTTCATGGTGCTGTCAGAATAATTCTCGGTGATGATATTGTGAATGTTCTATCAGCCACCTTCAGCTGAAGTCGAGAAAAATGTTTCACCTGATTCAAGTGCCATTGATCATTCAAGAGATGCCCTGGGTCAGTTGGTTTCTCCAAATGCAGTCAGAGACCTCGGTGCTTCATTTCCTGCCTACATGATGTATTACCCTCAGACACAAATGTACTATTATGGAGGTTTGTATGTATAAAGATTTTCCTAGTAATGTTTTTCCACCAATTTTTGCAGAGCTTTTCCGTTTTTGTAAAATATGCTGAAACTAAAATGCCTGATTAGCATAACATTAGCTGATATTTTGCATCGTTATGTTGGAGATTGGGAATTGAACATACTCCACATCGTGCATGGAATTTTGTTGTACTTTTCACCCTGCATAATGAGATAGTATAAGTCCATGCATGTTATGATCACAAAGTGGCACAATGTAAATTTTAAAGTTTGTGGTCTGTATGATATCGATTTGATTCTGCATATGTGCACAGAATGTTATATCCTTCTCACAATTGGTCCTATTCCTAGAGAGAAGTGTAGTGTTGTGTTGTGTACAGGAAGCATGATCACAAATATAAACGTTGATACCATCATAATACATGTTGTATTATTACTATTCTGAGGATATTGCCCTAAACAAACTTGAAGAACCAGAAGAAATCCATGTAACTGAATTCATATAATTTAGCGCTGCATCTACTTCATTGTTCTAGCCCTTTTCTCCTACTTCCAAAGACCCGTCTCTCTCTCGTGCTCCCTAAATATATGTTTATTCTTGTGCTACTATTTTTTTAAAATAAAAAAATGAAGACACTATACGTCGTTTGCCTTGTTCTTCTTACCTACTTAACATCTTAGATTGTTGATTTTATTCTGAGATTGGGAAATCATTTTTTCCTTCATAGGGTATGAGAATCCAATAGGTGAGTTCGAAGAGTACACTCATCACTTTAACACTGAAGGCATGGAAGTTGGATCAGCTGTATGTGTGGATGTGTGGATGTCTGCTATTCAGTTTCTTGTTTCAACATTTTACCTCTCCGTTTCGGTTTTATAATATTCTACCATATGGTTTTTGAAGGTTGCCTACAGTGAGAACCGTCCACTGGCATACTATACTAAACATGGATGCAGTCCACATATACCTTATGGACCCTATTATCCAGTTACAATGCTTCTTTATTCTAATGGTGGAGACGTTCTGTATTACGCCCCTCATCATTTCTCATTCTCAGGCACTCAATGCCAGCAGACAGCTCATCCTAGCATGCCATATCTATCGTCTTCAGCTCCAATATCACAAATTGATTTTACAGCACCAGTTGATCAAGAAGGAGCTCTTCTTGCTGATACTGCTAATTCAAACAGCACTTGTTTTGGACCAAGACCTGGCCATCACTTATCATATGGCTCCTATGGTAGAGGTAGTCTTGGTGGGAATTTTGGTGCTCATGGTTTCTGTAATTTTCAAGAAGGGTTGGGTGATTTTGATTCTGCTTGGTTTTTGGTCAGATTGGAGGAGTTTTCCAGATGGAACATTTTCTGTGTCACCTTCGCCATCATCAGCTGTTTCCATCACACTGGTAAAATGCTCTGAAGTCATTTGGGCAAAGCACCATACCATTAACTTTGGGATTGATAATGTCTTATCCTCATTTTCCTTTTTGTCATATTACAAGCATCTAAACTGGTGTGAAATATGACCATTGGTAAAATTTTCAAATTGATAGTCATATTTGTTGTAGGGTTAACTGCACTGGGAATAATTAACATATCATACAAACACATTGCACCAGTTACTGCTCTCTACTGGTCTTAACGCATTTTGATTTTGCGCACTAGAAAGGAAGATGACATATTAGAGAGATATCATGGTTTCTGAAGTGTTGGTTCATTGATTTTTTGCTATGATTTTGTGTTACAACTTGTTATGATTCATTAATATGTGGTCAACAAGTTGCAAATGGTATTGTGAGGCCATGTTCTAAAGTTTTGCAGATAAAACATCGAAAATTATTCATATTCTTGGGGTGAAGCTAAGATTTTACATGAAGGTTAGAACAAGCATCTTCCTGAGGTCTCTTCTGTGGCACAGATCTGCTTCCTATTTGATGTTCTTCCTCACTGAAAAAGATTTGACTAGATTCATTAGTTGTTTTTGCTTGCTATTGCCAACTTCAACTAAAAACCTATTTTCATTCTTCTGGATGCCAAGGTCCTCGTAATACAAATTTTTTACTATAGATTGTGGTCTCATTAACACAAGCTTTTATTCTGAAAGAGTAGCATGAAAGATGAATCTATTAGTGGTAACATATTCAAATAACAAATACAACTAGCTTATTGGTTTCTTTGATTCCTTTCACTTGCTTTAGGATGGTTTTTGCTTTGGCAACTCATGCTAGATTTATACAAAATACTGATCAACAGTTTCGTGTGATATATTTTGTGAGCATAATTTAATTAAATTTTTAAAAGATGCACTCAGATCAACAATGTGAATCTGAGTTAGTGCCTTTCCTCTGCGATTTGTTTTAGGCATTCTTTTTTAGGTAATTATAACTCATGACTTGTTTTTACCAGTGATTGATTCTATCTAATCACATTCAGGGACGACAAATACCATCGTATGGCTTTGGATCATTTGTCAACTCTTACAACAGATGGTACCACAATAGTGGGCTTCATCATGATAGTACTTTTGGAGTGTCCTATCCCACGGTAGGAAGTAATGGCCGGAGCTTGATAGCTGCCGACAAAATCACTAAGCAAGAAAGGGGAAATGCTCCATTTGGTCGTTCTAATGGCACTCTCGAGTTTCTCAGTGAGCAAAACCGAGGGCCACGGGCCGATGGATCAAAGAATCGAGCGAACCAACAGCTTTCAGTAAATGAGAGTGATCGTGTCAGTTGCACTCCAGGAGTTGATCGTAAACTATACAATACCCTGGACTTTGGTACAGACTACAAGGATGCCAGGTTTTTCATAATCAAATCTTACAGCGAGGACAATGTTCACAAGAGCATTAAATATGGTGTTTGGGCCAGCACATCCAATGGGAACAGAAAGTTAAATTCTGCTTATATAGAAATGAGGGAGCATGAACATTCCTACCCTATTTTCTTATTTTTCTCGGTAATCGTTATTTTTAAGCATGCTTTTAGAAGTTTTGGATATTAAATATCTATGATGTTGGAAGGAACACTATATTTGGGTTCTACTGCTACTGTTATTAGTGGGGCATATTCTCATGGATTATCTATAAATCACTGACAATCATGTGCAGGTGAATGCAAGTGGACATTTTTGTGGTGTGGCTGAGATGATTGGGCCTGTTGATTTTGAAAAAAGTGTGGATTATTGGAACGAGGACAAGTGGACCGGTCAATGCCCAGTCAAGTGGCATATTGTGAAAGATGTTCCCAATACTATGTTTCGGCATATTATTCTTGAGAACAATGACAATAAGCCTGTAACCAAGAGCAGGGACACCCAGGAGGTAGCATGTCCTTGTGACTACAATTTCTTCATCTGTCTTGTGGAAATTAATTTTTTCCTTGCCAAATAAGATGCTTCTTTAACCTATTAGATGGGCTAGGAAAAAAATATTGAATCTGATCTTTAATTACTTCAGTGAATGTTATATGCACGTTCATAATTATGTATTTATTTATTTTTTTATGAAAATGCTCGACAGTTATCCTTTCATTTCTTTTGTTTTTGAATGTACACTCCTTTCCTGTCTTTCTTCGATGATCCTTATATAATTTTGATCCAGTTTGTTTGCCTCATCATTTATTTCTTTATTTGTTTGCTTGAGTGACAACCTAAATTTAGCAATTTTATCCTTGCTCTCAATTACTATTGAAGTTGGTCTGCATTTGTTAATGTGATTTTGACATCCAAGGTTCTCGGAACTAGTATTCTTGAGCAGCTGATTCCCTCATATGTTGATTTGTCACTCTGTTCAATAACCTGCAGGTTAAATTGGAGCAGGGTCTGGAGATGCTAGGCATTTTCAACAAGCATAAGTATGAGGAATCAATCCTCGACGACTTTGAGTTCTACGAGGAGCGAGAAACTGCCCTGAGACAAGGGAAGGCTTGTGAGCATCCGACCCCGACCAACTCCATCAGCCAGATCTCAAATAGCTTTGCTCGGGCTGTCCGGTTTTGAAGAAGAAACATGCAATGTTGGAAAGCCAGGACAGTATTTCTGACAAAAAGGATGAAGATGAAGATGAAGATCTATTGCTGGATCGTTGCATCACCTGTTGTTGGCAGGATGTAACTATGGTTTTGCTGGAGCAGTTGTGCAGTGTGGCAGTCTTTTAGTAATTTCAGGCTTTATTGACCTTAGGCCTGTGATTATTTGTCTCAACCCCAACTTTCTATGTTCTCGGTGCTTGCTTTAGTTTCCTGTATTCAGTCCTACGCAGAACTACAGTTTTATAGAAGATTCTGTGAAGTTTCTTGGTTGAGCCCTATATAAAAACAGGAGACCATTCGTTCCCATCTACCGGCCTTCTGTGTCTATGTTATGGTTAAATCTCTGATCCCAAGCTGCCAACCTTAGGCATCATTTGGTACATCATGTTATCCTGATCACCAACAGTAATCTGATTTCCTTTTTTTGTATTCTTGAGGATTAATTTGCATGAAGTTTGTTATTTTTTCTAAAGTTTGTTATTAAAATAAGTCTTTGGTAGAGTTGTGGTGCTTGCAAAATCTTCCAACACAAATGTCCATAAGATATATGATAGAATTGTCAGAGGAGAGGTAGAAGAAGATCCAAATAAAAATTATAGATAATGATTTGAGTATATTTAATTTAATTAAATATATAATTATTTTATGGATCTCATGCTACTGTCTTCTAATCCTTATTCCTTTTGCTATCCATCCCTTTTTTTCTTTTTATCTTTTTCTTCATTTTGGGAGGACGACATCGAGGGGTAGCGAGCGGAGTCAAATGAGTGACGACAACGAATATGATAAAATAAGAGATTGTGGGAATGAAAAAAAAGGATAATACTAAAATTATAAATGATAAAAAGATATTATTATTTATGGTGCATTTTTACTATTTATAATCTCATCCTATTTTTTATATATATTTTTTAAAATAATTATTTTTTAAAATGAACATAAGTACCTTCCATCTTCCTTCGTCTTTTTTTTTTTCTTCCTCATCTTTGGAAGTAATGTGAGAGAGCGACGAGCGAGATTAAAGTATGAGTTAGGGAAGCATGGCTCGAGAGTGGTAATCGATGATTAGGAGATAACAATCAACGACGAGCATGAGCTAAGGGGCGATGGTCGATGGGGAGCAACAGTTGAGGTGATAATAAACAGGGAGTGTGGACTGAAGACAACGATAAATAGGGAGCACAAGTTAAGATGCAATGACCGATGATAAGAGGGTATATAGGCGGATCATAGGAACATGAGGATGGGAAAAACATTATAATAAATAGTGGGATAATAAATAATAAAATATATTATTATATTAAATTTTTAAAAGGAGATTATGATTAGTATAAAAAAAATTAAAATGATAAGCTCATAATAAAAGAAATACTTATATTATTTTTAAAGGAATTTTCAATAGCCAAATGAGGATTGAGAATAGTAAACTTCTAAAAGGTGATCCCAATCGGGACATACCGACCTCGTTGGTGTTGTTAAATCTTTCTTTAAACATTTGAAATTATCTTATCTTGGTTTATCAATGAGGTGTTTGTGCTCTGTCGTCAACAAATGGTTTCGTTGAGAAAAGAGAAGACGACGCAGCGCGCGGGCGCGGGGAAGGGGACGGGACGGAAGTGGCCTTAGATGGAGCCGGTCGGCTCTGCGAGGGGCCTTACTTCGATGGTGCACGAATCGCCCCAGGCGTTTAGGCTTCACGCCCCCGACGGGGTTAACTCCCTCGTCCACCTCTTCTGGCCCGAGATCTCCACCAGCGTCGCGACCATGTGAGCCCTCCTGCCCCCGTACTTCCCGTCCCCTTTTCGTGTTTCTTCCTGATTTCTTGTCCTTTTGCCTCTTTGGTTCCGGGTTGGGGCTCTGGGATGGGTTTCCGCCAGGATTTCTGCTTTTTACGCTGAATTTTGTTTCTGGGATATAGTGAACCATCAGAAGATTTGTGGGTGCGGGGGTCGGGGTCGATGATCTTGGGATCGTTGCAAAACTTGATCATTGTGCATATCAATCCAACTTGTACTCTAAACCGAGTTCAAAGATTTTTTCATGAAATCCATAGTGGATAGGACATTTGTTAACTTCAATTACATAAATATGGATTTCTGCTTTATAATCAATTAGAGGAAATGAAAGGAGAAGAGAAAAAGTTGAAAATATTTGTGCTCCTTATCATTCACGGGTGGGGATGAGTCTGTTAGATAACCTCGTAACACTATAATTGCCCCTAGAGGGCCTAGGAAAGGAAATTGTGATCATTTTTTGAAGGAGGGTGGTGGTGGTGACATGTGGTGTGTCAATGGTGATTATGATAGTAGTGATGACAATGATACCTTGTGGTGGTGGTAGTGGCATTTGCAGTTGTGGTGGGTGTCTCAGTCGGAAAGGGTTTTATCGAGACTTCTTTTATAAGGCATAAAACCATTTACTTCTGTCAGACCAGTTTGGCATGAAGTATGTTGAAATTCTTAGTGGAATCTCATAAGCTGCATTTCAGCTTGTGCATTCATGTGCGTTTTGTTATAAATATATATGCTTATACAAACACTTGTGCGGACATAGATAAAACTAAAGGTCTAAAACTCTGTTTTGGATGTCATGATTGGTGTTGCCTGAACACAAAAACTTTGATGCATTGAATATTTAGTCTTCACATCTGGTTTAAGTTTGCATGATAATATAGTGGTCGAAGTAATCTGTGATGAATGACCTGATTCTTTTTATTTTGTTATTTCAGGTTCTTTGCCTGGTTGTTAAAACATATCAAAGACTGCCTTCTTCTGATTATCTAAGCATTTGCCAATATCTCATGTTTTTTGACTAAACCTTAAAACTGTTGCAACCATTTTTGAGAAGCTACTATCAGGGGGGAAGGTACTTAGCTTTGTCATTTTCTTTGAGCTTTTCTCCAATGCTGACAATAGCTTTGTTTTTTGTAGGGCTTGCATATCAGATTGCCTTTGTTCTTATGGAAAACAAAGATCAAGCCTTTCTATTAAATCTGATAGGCTTGAAATCCCAGGCTATAGATCATATGAACCATGATCAGGGATCTGCTGCACCAACTTCAATGAAAGGGAATGCACTGCAGACAGTGCAGTTGCTGCATTTAAGGATGTTCACATGACAGAAGAATCTAATACTGCCAACGGGACTGCACAAGATATCAATCAAATCGACGCCACATATAATGAGAGTTTTGCAAATATAAAAGGAATTTTGTCAGGGGAGACAACAATTCATTTGACTTTACAATTTTTATATAGTCACAATAGGTGAGTCAGAAGAGTTTTCATCAGTCACAAGGCTTATGTGTACCCTTGTTGCTTAACATTCATGCATGACATATTTGATACTACTGTCTCACAATTTTAGGTTGGTCCTTTTGATTCTTAAGATGATAAAGCAATTGATGGAAATGTGAGATAGTGTCTGCCATAGTGCAACAATATGCGCCAATGCAATAACATGCTGGAATAACTGTTGATACCTCTTTTTGGAGAAAATCTGATATGAATACAATTTAATGTATGCCAATGAAGTTCTCATTCTTTGATACAATTTTATTGTTTCTTACAAAACCAGTGTGATTGTAAATCATTGTTGGCCAGTTACTTTTCCTTTTTTTTTGTGCATATTGCTTTATGCTTTCAACTCTCCTAATTCTTTTTGTTACTCGGCAGGAATGGCTTAGTAGGGTGACAAACTGGGCTAAGTTCAGTGCTACCACTGGACTAGGAGTCATCCACAGAGGCCATCTGCAGCCAGGCCGGCCTTTGATGGCACCTACCCACCTGCCCACCTTAAAGTGGTACTGTTGGCGATAGCAATCCTTACTTGGAAGCTGATGGCCTTTATGCTCTAGCCAACCATGGAGAAGGCATCAACCAAATGATTCGTGAAAGCCGGTGGGAATATTAATGCTTAGCTGCTCTTTCTATTTTGATAAAACTTTACGAAGGAGAAGGGAACTAGAATTTTAGGTTGGGAATCATGTCTTCTTGAAGATATCTTTGACAAAAGGTATTACGAGAGGGCAGAATGGTAATTTAGTCCTAGAAATATAGGTCCTCTTGGAATCTTACAAATGTTTGGATTAGTGGCTGATAGAGTGGCCTTGCCCCAACACTTTCAATCGATGTGTTTTATGTCTCAATGGTTTCGAAGTATATTGTAGATCCATTACATGTCCTCTCACGCTAAACAGTCGTAAGAAGATGTCACCTTTTTGGAACAATCAATGGTGATTTTGAAAGAAAGGAGTGTGTTGTATGAAATAAAGTAAATACCTTTAGTGAAAGTATACTAAAACAACATACAGAGAATGAAGACACTTGTTAAAGAGAAGAGGATGTTGAAAAAGTATCCAAATCTTTTTTGTTAAGGTAAATTGAATTAGATGATCAAATTCCAAAGTGTGGGGATGTAATTGCCTTAATTTTTTTCTAAATTAAAAAATAAAAATGGTACCCACTTTAGAATTATCATTTATTTCCTAATATTTCATATCCTTATAAAGAACATGTTTCAACATTTAATATCTATTTTCTACTTTTAAATACCCTAATAAAGGAAAATATATTTGATTTTTATTTTAAAATAAAAGAAATTGGTATGGAAATAAACCTCCTCGTATCAAGGGAGATCCTCCCTCATATCCTATATAAACCTAGGCAGACTCCTCCCTTTTCATCATAACATTAGCCGAAGAGGAGCTCGATTGCGAGGGAGGTTAGGTGGACGTCATCACTCTTTAAATAGTTGTTGGTTCTTTAGTTTTTTTTGTTTGAAGTTTTCGAATAATCAATGTTATAGTTGTTTAATATTTTATAAAATTATGATGTTTATTAATTTTATAATAGAAATAGTCCATTAAATCCATGTTTATTAAGATGATTGTTGTATCGCCTGAAACGGTATGAAATGGGCTCTACGTACACATCCGATTACTGATTGAGATGCTTAAACAACCAACTCGTTTCGGTTGATACACAAGAAACATGGGGCGTAATGGTTGGTTCACCTCACATATCATTCATTACAATCGAAATCCGATCATTATCGTCGGAACCGGTTGGTGAGGGTCATATTTCGATCGTACTGTGCTGAATTTGATTCACACCGGTTCCTAACGATCAAATTGATCGTTGGGGGTTGTTTTAGGCTTATAAAAAGCCCTTCCTTTCCCTTCTTTCGCTCACTCTCATTCTTCCTCTCATTCTCACTCTTTCATACTCTCATTAGGTTTGTTTAATCTCCTTAATCGATAGTTATCTGAAAACCTCTTAATTTATATAAAAGAGGCATTGGGACTCGAGATCTAGTGGAATTTGTCTATCATTGATGGTATTTAGCTTCTCTCTATGTTTTGTTTATCATTTCATGTCATTAATATCAATAATATTGACAAACCTTGATTCATTAGAGATTAATGATTAATTAAGACCTATTTAGAGGTATTTAAGAAAATTTAGTTTAGATTGACAGTAGTAACTCTCTTTGACGGAGGATCATGCAATAAAGTTTGTTGTTGATGTATTCTGAAAGATAAGAATTTTAATTTTTGATCCTTATAGCCTGTAATTCTTATTCATTTATGGCTTAGATATACTTTAATTTTATTTTAATTTAGTTTATATGTGAAAAAATTAGGACTAAAAATCCTGAAATAGTTTTTTTTTTTTTTTAATTTTGGCTGGATTTTCAGTCATTTTTCTAGGTTATGTGTACAGACTAATGTACCAACATGGTACACTGGTAGCTACCACTATATATGTCTGGTGGATTGATACTAGTCATCGGTACAACACAATGGTTCATGCATATATCTAGATTCTAGTGTTGCCTTAATGTTAATTTAATTAGTTTGAAATTTTATATCGTGATGTAGAAAAAATTGGCATACCTTAGTGTTGCCTATGTCTTCAAACAATATTTGATTATGTTACGTGATAAATTATATTATTTGTTGATGTTAATTTAATTGCTTTAAGATTTTATATCATGATGTAAGGATTAGTAAATCATGTTTGATGATTTTCTTGTCTTCAAACTATATGTAATAATGTTCATCTCTTCATTGGATTATCTTGACAAAAAAAAGTATGAATTTTTTATATAAAAAAATCAGATGTAGATGGTTTCTCCTAATGCAGTTGGAGACGTTGGTGCTTCTTTTCCTGCCATCATGTGTAACTCTCAAGCACAACCAGACTATTATGGAGGTTAGTATGTATTTCAAGATTTTTCTAACAAAAACATGTTTCATGAGTAACATATTTCGGCCAAGGTTTGCAGAGCTTTCTTCTTTTTGTAAAACATTGTCAAACTAAAATGCCTGATTAGGATAATCATTAGCTGACTTTTGTATCTTTCTGTTGGAGACTATGAGTTGAACACACTCCACATTGTGCACTGAAATTTTGCTTTTTAAATCTAAATTTTGTCCATTGATGTTTCGTTCTACTTTTTACCCTACATAAAGGAATAGTATAAGTGCAACTATTGAGAAGATATGTTTGTCTTGAGGACCTAGTTGTGTTAAATATTTGAAGAGAGCATATAGAAAACTTTCATGCATGTTATGATCACAAAGTCGCACATGTACATTTTGCATTTGTAGTCTCTATTCTCTAGACTGATTTGATTCTGTATATGTGCGCCTAATTTTGTATTCTTCTCACTGTTGGTCCTATGCCTAGAGAGGTATTGTGTTATGTACGTCATGCATAATTGCAAATGTAAGCACCAATACCATCATAAATACATGTTGTTGCATCACTATTATGAGGATATTGCCCTAGACAAGCCTGAAGGACACAAAGAAATGCATGTAACTGAATTCATATAGGTAGAAACATTGCTTTATCACTCTGTCTACTTTATTGTTCTTGTCCTTATTTTCCTACTACCTAAGACGTATCTCTCTTTCTCTCTCTCTCGTGCTCCTTAAATACATATGCATGTTATTGTGCTACTATTTATCTAATCTAAAATGAAAACACAATAACTAATCAAGAGGATAAGCAGTATCATCCTTTTCTATTATGTCATTTCCCTTAATTCTTTTTATCTAATTAATGTCAATGGTTGTTGATTTTGACTCTAAGATTGGAAATTCATTTCTTTCCTCATAGGATATGAGAACTTGTTGATTTTGACTCTAAGATTGGAAATTCATTTCTTTCCTCATAGGATATGAGAACTACACTCAACAAATTGACACTGAAGTTGCCAATGTAGTTGGAGACGTGGGTGCTTCTTTCCCGCTAGCATGTATAACCCACAGGCACAAACATACTATTATGGAGGTTAGTATGTATTTCAAGATTTTCCTAACAAAAACATGTTACATGAGAGCTTTCTTCTTTTTTGAAAACATCATCAAACTAAAATGCCTGATTAGGATAGTCATTAGCTGATTATTTGTATCCTTATGTTGGAGACTGTTAGTTGAACATACTCCATATTGTGTACTGAACTTTTTTGCTTTTGAAATCTAAATTTTGTTTGTTGATGTTTCGTTGTACTTTTTATCCTGCATAAAGGGATGGTATAACTGCTACTCTTGAGAAGATGTGTTTGTCTTGCGGACCTTAGTCTATAGTGCTAAATCTTTATAGAGAGCATATAAAAAACTTTCCTGCATGTTCAAACTCACATAATGTACATTTTAAATTTGTAGTCTGTATGACACTGATTTGATTCTGCATATCGTGCATTTAATGTTATATCCTTCTTGGTCCTATGCCTAGAGAGAAGTATTGTGTAATGTATGATTGTATGTGGCACATAGTCACAAATATAAACCACCGATACCATCATCAAACATGTTGTAGCATCCTATTATGAGGATATTACCCAAAACAAACCTGAAGAACACGAAGAAAAGCATATAACTGAATTGGAATATTGCTTTATCACTCCGTCTACTTTATTGTTCTTCTCCTTATTTTTCTACCACCTAAGACCTACCTCTCTCTGCTGCTCCTTTAATACATATGCATGTTATTGCACTACTATTTTTCTAATATAAAATGAAAACACGATAACTAACAATTAAGCAATATCATCCTTTTCTATTATTTCATCTCTCTTGTTCTTCTTGCAATGAAGGCCCTGAAGGTGCTGATGCAGTTGGAAATGTGGGTGCTTTGTTTCCCGCCAACATGTATAACCCTCAGGCACAACCGTACCATTATGGAGGTTAGTATATATTTCAAGATTTTCCTAACGAAAACATGTTACATGAAAACTTTCTTCTTTTTGGAAAACATGGTCAAACTACAATGCCCTATTAGGATAATCATTAGCTGACTACTTGTATCTTCATGTTGGAGACTGTGAATTGAACATACTCTACATTGTGCATTTTTTCTTTTTAAAGCTAAATTTTGTTTGTTGATTTTTTGTTGTACTTTTTACCCTCAGACACATACTATAACCCTCAGGCACAACCACACTATCATGGAGGTTAGTATGTATTTCAAGATTTTCCTAACAAAAACATGTTACACGAGAGCTTTCTTTTTTTGGAAAACATCGTCTAACTACAATGCCTTAATTAGGATAATCATTAGCTGATTATGTGTATCTTTATGTTGGAGACTGTGAGTTGAACATACTCCACATGCTGCATTGAACTTTTTAAATCTAAATTTTGTTCGTTGATATGTCATTGTACTTTTTACCCGTAGGCACATACAATAATCCTCATGCGCAACCATACTATGACGCTCAGGCACAACCGTACTATTATGGAGGTTAGTATGTATTTCAAGATTTTCCTAACAAAAACATGTTACATGAGAGCTTTCTTCATTTTGGAAAACATCGTCAAACTACAGTGCCTGATTAGGATAATCATTAGCTGATTACCTGTATCTTTATGTCTGTGAGTTGAACATACTCCATATTGTGCATTGAACTCATGCTTTTTAAATCTCAATTTTGTTCATTGATGTTTTGTGGTACTTTTTACCCTGCAAAAAGGAATGATACAAGTGCAACTCTTGAGAAGATGCGTTTGTCTTGAGGACTTTAGTCTATAGTGTTAAGTCTTTGTAGAGAGCATATAAAAAACTATTCTGCATGTTTAAAGTGGCACAATGTATATTTTAAATATGTTGTTTGTATGACACTGATTTAATTCTGCATTTATGCACATAATGTTATATTTTTCTGGCAGTTGGTCCTATGCCTAGAGAGAAGTATTGTGTTATGTATGTGAACCATAATCACAAATATAAACACCAATTCCATCATCATACATGTTGTAGCATTACTATTCTGAGGATTTTTTCCTAAACAAACCTGAAGGACACACAGAAAAACATCTAACTGAATTGGAATATTGGTTTATCACTCTGTTTACTTTATTGTTCTCCTTATTTTCCTACTACCTAAGACCTATCTCTCTCTTTTTCTTGCTCCCTGAATGCATGTGCATATTATTGCACTACTATTTTTCTAATCTAAAATGAAAACACAATAATTAATAATTAGGCTATGCCATTTTTACTATTATTTCATTTCTCTTCTTCTTGGAATGAAGGTACTGAAGGTGCTGATGCAGTTGGAAACGTGGGTGCTTCTTTTCCTGCCAACATGGATAACTCTCAGGCACAATCATTCTATTATGGAGGTATGCATTTTAAGATTTTCCTAACAAAAACATGTTCCATGAGTAACATATTTCAGCTGAGGTTTGCAGAGCTTTCTTCTTTTTTGTAAAACATAGTCAAACTAAAATGATTGATTAGCATAATCATTAGATGATTATTTGTTTCTTTATGTTGGAGACTATGAGTTGAACATACTCCACATTGTGCACTGAACTTTTTCTTTTTAAATCTAAATTCTGTTTGTTGATGTTTCGTTGTACTTTTTACCCTACATAATGTGATGGTATACACGCACCTCTTGAGAAGATGTGTTTGTATTGAGAACCTTAGTCTATAGTGTTAAATCTTTGTAGGGAGAAGTATTGTGTTGTGTGTGTGACACATAATCACAAATATGAACACCGATACCATCATATTACATGTTTTAGCATCACTATTCTGAGGATATTGCCCTAAACAAACCTGAAGGACACAAAGAAAAGCATGGAACTGAATTCATATAGTTTGGAACATTGCTTTATAATTGCTTCTACTTTATTGTTCTTGTCCTTTTATTCCTACTACCAAAGATCTCTCTCTCTCTCTTTCTTCCTTCCCAAATAGATATGCATGTTTTTGTACTACTATTTTTCTAATTTAGAATGTTTTTGTACTACTATTTTTCTAATTTAAAATGAAAACACAATAATTAGTCAAGAGGATAAACAGTATCGACTATTTTATTATGTCACTTTCCTTGTTGTGCTTTACTATTTAATGTCATAGTTTGTTGATTTTGATTGTGAGATTGGGTAATTATATCTTCCTCCGTAGGATATGGGAATCGATCAGGTACATTTGTAACATACACTCAACATGTTGGCATTGAAGGTGCCAATGCAGTTGGAAATGTGAGTGGAACAGACACTCAACACGTTGGCATTGAAGGTGCCATTGCAGTTGGAAACGTGGGTGCTTCTTATCCGATCAGCATGTATAACCCTCAGGCACAAATGTCTGGATCCGCTGTATGTGTGAATATCTGCTATTCAGTTTCTTGTTTGAATGTTTTACTTCTCTGTTTCAGTTTTATAATATTCGACTACTTGGTTTTTTAAGGCTGCCTACAGTGAGGAACGCCCACTGGTATTCAACACTGGAAATGGGTATGGTCCATATATGCCTAATGGACCCTATTATCCCGGTGCAAAGCCTGCTTATGTTGGTGGAAATGTTCAGGTTTACTCCTCACTATCACCTCTCATTCTCAGGCCATCAGTTTTTTCCCCTCATCATTGTTAAACATCAGCAGCTGCTTCTGCACAGGGAGTGTCCTATCCCAGCACAGGGAACAACAAGACAATTCGAGAAAGGGGAAATGCTTCATTCGGTCGTTCTAATGGTACTCGTGGGTTTCTTAGGAGGCAAAGCCGACGGCCATGGGCCAACAGATCAAATAATCGAGTGATCCAACAGCATCCAGTAACTGAGAGTGGTAGTGCCAACTGCTCCCTAGTGGTTGATCGTAAATTATACAATAGCCCGGAGTTTGTTACGGAGTACGATGATGGCAAAATTTTCATAATAAAATCTTACAGTGAGGCCAATGTTCATAAGAGCATCAAATATGGTGTTTGGTCCAGCACATCTGCTGGGAACAAAAAGTTAAATTCTGCTTATATAGAAGCACAAGAGAAAGGACATTCCTCCCCCATTTTCTTATTTTTCTCGGTAACTCATTATTTTTAAGCATGCTTTTAAAAGTTTTGGGTATTGAATTATACAATGTTGGAAGTTTAACACTGTTTTTGTGTTTTATTGTTACTCTTCTTACTGGGGCATATTCACATAGATTTTCTATAAATTGCTGACAATTATGTGCAGGTGAATGCAAGTGGACGTTTTTGTGGTGTAGCTGAGATGATTGGGCCTGTTGATTTTGAAAAGAGTGTGGATTATTGGAACAAGGACAAATGGACTGGTCAATTCCCAGTCAAGTGGCATATTGTGAAAGATGTTCCCAGTTTTAGGTTTCGTCATATTATTCTTGAGAACAATGATAATAAGCCTGTAACCAACAGCAGGGACACCCAGGAGGTATATCATGACTACTCGCCTCTCATCATCCATCTTGTGGAAACTAATCTTTTCCTTCCCAAACTAAGATGCCTTCTTAACTTGTTAAGAGGGGCTAAGACAAAAAGTAGTTTATCTGATCTATTATTACTTCAGTGAATGTCTATATGCATGTTCAAAGATGTGTATTTCAAATTTCTCCATGAAGACACACTCAAATGTTTTCTTTTCGTCTTTTCTTTATTATTGCGCTGAATGTACTCTCCTTTGTTTGCTGTCTTGGATTTTTTTCCTTCTACAACTTTCATCCAGTTTGTTTGTCTTATCATTTATTTCTTTATTTCTTTGCTTGGGACCAACCTAAATTTAGCAAATTTATTCTTTATTCTGGAGATAAAATTTCCAACTACAATTTCAACTGTTTTATTCAGCATTACTTTCTATATAATCCTTGCTCTCAATCACTTGTGAAGCATTAATTCCACTGGATGCGGTTGATCTGCTTTTGTTAACGTGGTTTATTGATCATCCAAGAGTTATTGCAACTAGTATACTCGAGCAGATGACTTACCTGGGATGTTGATTTGTCATTCTGTGCAATAACCTGCAGGTGAAGTTGGAGCAGGGTTTGGAGATGCTAAGCATTTTCAAAACGCACGAGTACAAGGAATCAATCCTTGATTCTTTTGCGTTCTACGATAAGCGGGAGGCTGCCTTAAGGCGAAGGAAGGCTCGCCAGCAGGAGACGCGGACCACCACCCAAAACCAGATCTCGAAGCGCTTTGTTCAGGTTGTCAAGTTCAAAGGAGAAACAAGTAATGTAGGCATATCAACAGATAAAACTAGTAGCTCCAATGGCGCTGGTTCATCACCAACTCCTAAAGATGTCTGAAAGCCAGCCATGGTATCTGCGATAAAAAGTAGCTAGCAATTTCTTCCAGTAATGTAGCATCTTCCTCCATATTACTCACTAGATCTGGAATCTGTGATGAGGATGAAGATGAAAAAGAGTCTGTTTGTACCAATTTTCCTGCCTCACCTCTCCATGTAGTATATCGATCAAACGCGTGTTATCAATAAAGTGCTCTCTTATCTTTGTTCACCAACAGCCATCTTTTATTTGTTTTGTTTTCCCTTTGCTCGATGAAATTGTATCACATCATCTTTCAGATCCATCAACCTGGATGCTTGTCTTTGATGATTTACTTCAGATGCTTGCGGAGGGCGTATTTTTGAGTGTGCTGAGTTATCGAGTAGTAAAACGTGTGACAGGCATGCCTGAAGCTATTCGTACATACAATAGGATCAGCTATCCATGTCTGATGTCACTTCTGAACAAGAAGGTGTTACTTCAAGCTGCAAAGGCCTCGAGTGTTGGTTGTTGGATGAAATTTTGAAGCTTGAGGTAGTAATGGGAATGGGAATGCTCACTCCCTTGCGTACATAGGGTGCTCTGGGATGAGGATTGTGATCAGTTTACTTTTACCTCCTCAAGTTTTGAGATCCTAATTGATTCCTGTTCTTCCAAGAAATAAGTTGTACCTGATGTCTTTGGATAAATGTGCTTCAAGATGACTACTGGAGAAGAGCAACCAACATTACATCAAGGTCAGAGTTTGACCCACAAGGATTGTTTGATTCCCACAGCTTTGTTCCTTAACCTCAGTCACAATATGTGCATCTCCAGTTAGGTTGTAACATCAAGTGGAGGCTCATCTGCAAATTGTTTGCATCATCTTCTTGACAGTTCTTGTGGAAGCAAGAGAATTCCATGCGAGACAACATCAGCAAATCATCTAATCCAGTTTCTGATGCACCAATCAATACCTACGTGTGGCCCTGCTTCTGCACCAAAACATCTTATTTCATCAAGACAATAGCTAACTCTCAACAGATGAAGTACATCATTGTCCTCATTTCCATGCCTGTAAGCAGATCGAGTGGTAAACACAAATAACCTAATTCATCTAATGCACCACTATACTCTGGAACCTCTGCTTCGAGAAATCCATGCCCTTTTTGTCATGTGGGGAGTTCATCTGCAACTGAGCCAACAATCATTTTATGATGGCTAGAAATATTACTACTAGCAGAAGCTAAAAGCAGAATCGACTGTATTCATTTTAGGTAGAACACGAAGAACTCGATGCCCATTTCTGAAACCTGCCTTTATGATGGTTAGAGACAGTTGATCCAGGAATAAAATTATTGACTTTGAAACTTGTGGCATTCAATTGGCCCTAACAACTATTAATGTCCGCCCCAATTGGTCTCAAATATCTTGGATGTGCCACCAATAAAGAAACATACATCCAAAAATTTAATTCCCAAAGTTACAATAGTCTATCTACAGCAAGGATATAAGCTCAACATGAGGCCCGAACTTTGAGGATGGACAACCCTCGCAACCAAAAGCTGAGAAGATCTGTATCACACTCCCATCACATACGCCTCTTACTATCATGGAGACATGTCTCTCCCACCAGACGAGATCGTCTAGTCGAGTCATCACATCTTGTGACATGCTAGATCACAAGGAGAATTATTTTATCAAAATATACATAATTGATCTTACAAGAAAATGTCAACCAATACTTCGATACATTATCACAAATGCAAGAATATAGATATATACAATATATAAACAAGAATAATTCAACAAACGAATCTTATCATAGAAGATCAAATGCAATAACTATAGAGTTATTCCATTGATCATAATAAAAAGGAATTTTGAGAACTATAATTAACAAGGTTATTTATACTATTTATCTCAAATAGATATACTAACCTATTCAAAATTCACATAAGTTATTTAAGACTCATGATAATTAGATCGATAACATAGATGATAATTAGATTGACATAGCAATAACATATAATGTAGAATGAATCGAATAGGATTCTACCTCTTTAACAATCCTCCTTCACCCCATTTCTTTTTCTTTTTTTATTTTTTGGTATGGGACACTACTATCCAGTTTTTTTAAAAAAATATTAAAAAATGACAAATGTGTAGTTTAGTTTAGTCTATAAAATAAAAATAAAAACTTCAAATAAGTTCCTGTGATATAATTGGGGATGTAACATTTTGTATCTTAGTTTAAAAAAAACATTTGGCATCTTAGTCCTCCTAATATTCATAATCACAAATAGGTCTCTGAATGTCAAAGTATAACAACATGCACACACTGATCAGTGATCTGAAAACAATGTTGCACAAAGAAACCATAGTTGAGAGAAGTAGAAGGATCATGGGGAACTTTGCATGATTATGGCTTCTAGCACACTGGCCTTTCCTAATGAGAATTCTACCTAATCAAGATGACAATATCATAAGTTACAATCAAGTAGACCCTTCCATGACATCATGTCAATACTAAAGGAAAGAATATCATAAGCTATGATCAATTGACAGTATCAAGGAGAATGGAAAAATGATAAAAGGTAGAATGATAAAGGAGATAATAGTGGAATTTAAAAATTAGACATATCATGTAGTAGATGAATGACAAAAGCTATATGATAGTGTAATATAAAAATTTTGATATGTCTTGTAATTTATGATGATATTTCATAATTATAAAAATAAAAAAATATATTTACATATAGTGATAGTATAATAAGATGAAAATCAAACATATGCAATTTTCTTAATATGTCATTATGAAATGATAATAAATTATCAATATGGTCATTCTTGACATCTTTTAAACATAATAATGATAATGTAGATGATAGTGGAATATAAAAATCTCCATATGTCTTGTGATATATAATTATATTCCATAAGACAATAGAGGAAAAGTATTATCTCCATATATATGGTAATACAATAAAGTGAAAATCAACCATTAATATCCTTCTTAATATACCAATGTAGTAGAATATAAAAATTAGACATCATTTAGTAGATGAATAACAAAAGGTATAGTGATAAAAAGTGTATGATATCAATATGTCTTGTAATTTATGATGATATTTCATAATTATAAAAATAAAAAAAAATTATTTACATATAATAATAGTATAATAAAATGAAATCAAACATACGTATTTTTCTTAATGTGTCATTATGAAAATGATAATGAATTATTGATATGGTCATTTTTGACATCTTTTGAACATAATAATGTTAACGTAGATGATAATGGAATATAAAAAATCTCCATATGTCTTGTGATATATAATTATATTCCAAAAGACAAAAGAGGAAAAGTATAATCTCCATATATATGGTAATATAATAAAGTGAAAAATCAACCATCCGTATCCTTCTTAATATACCAATGTAAAAATTATAATAAATTATTGATATGATCATTCTTGGCATTTTTTGGTGAATAATTATAATTATATGTTTTTTCCTGACATTTGTTTAATGATCGAATTTGATGCAGTCCAAACAAAATTGGGATCAAACACTACAACAACATTGATGCAGTCTTGACATTTTTTTCAAAGTAGTAAATAATATTTTTTTTCGTAAAATTTACATGTCAAGTGTTTATTATGTTCTGATACCATATATCACAAACTTAGTTGATTTTTTTTAAGTCGTGCGACACCGTCCGTTCATAAAGATCAGTCTTTCCCGAAACCTTCTATAGTCCCTTAGAATCTATAAAAGAGAAAACGAATTAGAGAAAACGCTCTACTCGAGATCCATAAGTAATTATTTCAATAAATACTTAATAATTATTATAAATAAAATTTACAAGTTAATGGACACAAAAAAAATCTAAAATAATCTATTACATATCAAAATCTCCATAAATATCCGAACGAGATCAGTCGAGGCTAAAATATCAAGAAATAGAGAACGGGGGGGAAGGAATGCGAAAGATGCTTACCGTTCGGCACCGCGGTCGGGCGATGACGAGAGCAGTCGTCGTCTCGTTGGGGGAAGACCGACAGAGATCGGGGTAGGGATCAGTTAAGATCGCGGGTCGGATCAGCAAAACGGTTATGGTTAAATCGGGTCGGGTTCGGACCCGTTTAAACATGAATTGACGTATCGAATGCGTATATACATATATATAATCACCACCGCTCCTCCTTTTCATTAGGTTGCAGTCTCTCCAAGTAAGAGGAGAAGGCGCACGCATCTCTCTCTCTCTCTCTCTACCCCAATCCTTTCTCTTGGGGCGGCGATCGAAGAAGGAACGGGCGTTGAGCGGCGGAAGAAGCCTGAGATGGCGGTGGTCAGCTCGGCGAGTGGCCTTATTGCGATGCTCCACGAGCCGCACCCGGCGCTGAAGCTTCACGCCCTCGACAAGCTTAACTCCCTCGTCCACCTCTTCTGGCCCGAGATCTCCACCAGCGTCCCGACCATGTGAGCCCTCCAGCGCCGCCATATTTTCCCCTCCCCGTTCCCCGTTTCTTCCTGATTTCTTGTCCTTTTGCCTCCTAGGTTTTGGGGTTAGGGCTTTGCGATGAGTTCATGATTTGGGGGGTTTCATTCCAGGATTTCTGCTTTTCCGTCGAATTTTGTTTCTTAGGTATGGTGAACCTTAAGAAGATTTGTGGGTTTGGGACGATCTTGGGATCGTTGGAAAACTTGATCACTTGCTATCACAGTGGTCCTATTATAGAATTAGGGTTTGTGTGGTATTGGCAACGTTTTGGCAGCTGATTTCAGGTATGATTGCATGGTTCAGCCCTTCACTTGTCAGATCACGGCGTTCTATGTCAGACCAGGGAAATTTTGGGCAAACCTACTTGAGATTGTTCTGTTGTAGACCTGATAAAGATTATTTTTGCGCTTGAGTATGTACTCAGCTTTACCGAGTTAAATCTGTCGGTTGCAGTGAAAGTTTATATGAAGATGAGGAGTTTGATCAGAGGCAACTTGCTGCATTGGTGGTGTCCAAGGTTATGCTTCTTTCCCTCTTTCTCTAAGTTGATCGCTTGATGTGCGCCTTGACTTGTGGCACTTATCAATGGAGTGTTTGCCTCACGCTCTTGCTTGTGTTTTCTATGCAGGTGTTCTACTACCTTGGAGAGCTTAATGACTCATTATCTTATGCACTTGGTGCTGGACCCCTGTTTGATGTATCAGAAGACACAGATTATGCTCATACTCTCTTAGGTATAAAATTCAGTCTACAGTGATTCACGTTTCTTTTGCATGTTTGTGAGCTCTAATGTATATTTTTTATGCTTGTTTTAGCCAAAGCGCTAGACGAATATGCCAGCCTCAGGTCTAAAGCAGCAAAATCAAGTGAAGAGGAGTCAAAGATGGATCCTAGGTTGGAAGCTATAGTGGAAAGGATGCTAGACAAGTATGCAAGGATACTTTGTGTACCTTATTTGCATCTTTTTGCTATTTAATGGAACATGTAAATGTGGTTTCTTCTTGATGCAGGTGCATTTTGGATGGAAAATATCAGCAAGCCATGGGAATGGCCATCGAGTGTAGGAGACTGGATAAGCTTGAGGAAGCTATTACTCATAGCGATAATGTTCATGGTGCACTTTCGTACTGCATCACTCTTTCACATTCTTTCGTGAATCACAGAGAATATCGTTGTGAGGTAAAATTAATCTTGTAAATATAGTCTTTTCTTAATTTTATGTGTGCTAACTTGTCTTGGTGCTTCATTCATACCCATCGTTAAAATGATGCTATAGTAACTAACTAATATATTGATAGAACAAGAAGAAATTGTAACTAGGTGTTAATTGTACATGATCATGAATGACTATTTCAACCCAGAGTGTTCCCCATTAGTTGAGATGGTGTTCATTCATTAGATAGTCACTATGCTTTGTATGCTGAGAGGTGAGAAAATGGTTTCATTTTATGATTGGATAATATGGCAATGGAATAATATAATCTTGGTTGGAGAACATTGATGACTAGTCCATACAGGTCTCTAGAGCTAAGTAACTTATTTCACTTGTCAATATGCAGCAGATGTTAGTGATCTTTTAGAGTAAATCCTTTTTTATAAGGGGCTCAGAATTGTTATGGCAGAGTTTTGTGTTTTTTCTTACTGTTATGGGTATCTTATAGGTTTGGAAGAATATTTGCTTAGGATATTAATATATTGTGTCAAACTTCTTTTCTTCAGTTTTAGTTCTGAATCCTTTCGTGTTAAGCTGCATTTAGATGTAGATTTGGCTATTTAAGTAATAAACTAGAGACATAAAAGCTATGGATGGAATGGTTAATGCAAAATGCTGATTTGTATGAGTCTCCATAATTTTTGGTGGTGTAAAATGATGCACATTGATCCATCATTCATGCAAAATGGTGTAAATGCAATGGGCAAGGGTTGATAAAACTAAGGTCAAGGTGTTATCTTTTGTATACCTACCACTCACCTTCGTCCACTAACTAAAATTGATGGTAAAAAAGACAAGTGTGTACAATTCAAACAAAGGTTTTAAAAACTGGCCCAGTAGTTTCTTTGGCAACTTGTTGGACCAACATGGTAATGGTATCAAGATACCAAAGGTTTACTGACCCGTACCACATGAAATCACTAGATAAAAAAAGCAGTATAGTGAATAATACTAAGCCATATGGTCCATTGCTAGTTCTTGACCAGACTTCTAAAATACATATCAGTCTAAACTTGTACTTTGAACCAAGGTAGGCAATACCCAATAATATCGTCCGGTACGGGTGGTATGTACCGGTCCGACGGTATACTGGTATGCGGACCGCCCGCTACCGGGCGGAACGAATAATAATAATAAAATAATATATATATTTATATATAAATATTTTAGAAAAAGGCTTGGCGACGTCGCCTTTTTCGGCGATGTCGTCGAGGCGCCTATTTCGTATTATATATATATATATATATATATATATATATATATATATATATATATATATTTAAATAAACGAGGTGACGTCGCCTCGCGTGGGGAAGGAAAAGGCGACGTCGCCGAGCCAATGCGATGTCGCCTTTTAAATAAAATATATATATAAATATATATCTTTTATATATATATACCACTTGCAAGTTATATATATATATATATATATATATATATAATAATAATAATAATAATAATAATAATATATATACCGAACGGTATATCGCTCGGTATACCGTTCCGTACCATACTGAGCGAACGTCGAAACGTCGGTACGGTACGGAAATCAATATTGAACTAATTGAACCTTGCTTTGAACCGACTGATATTGAACTATTATTTAAATATTTTAGAGGTTTTTACATGAAATCAATATTGGATAGAACATTGTTAACTTCAATTATATAAATATGGATTCCATCTATGTAATGATTTAGAGGAAATGAAAGAGGAGAGAAAAAAATTCAAATATTTGTGGTCCTTATCATTCACATAGGTGGGCTGAGGCTGTTAGATATCCTCATAATGCTATAATTGAACCTAGAAGGCATAGGAAGGGGATTCATGATTGTGGGTGGGGGTGTGTGGTGTGTTCATGATGATTACTATAGTAATGATGACGATGATAGGTTGGTGGTGGTAGTGGCATTTGCAGTTGTGGTTGGTATCTCTGTCAGGTGGGATTTTGTTGAGGCTTTTTTATATGGTTAACAGCCATTTAATTTTGTTAGACCTGTTTGGCATGAAGGACGTTGACATTCTTAGCAAGGTTTGATGTACCGAATGATACCGCCCGTACCGGTCCGACGGCATACCGGTAGAAAAGGCGACGTCGCCGAGGTGACGCGACGTCGATATATATATATATATATATATATATATATATATATATATATATATATATATATATATATAATATTTATTTAAATAAACGAGGCGACGTCGCCCCGCATGGGGAAGGAAAAGGCGACGTCGCCGAGGTGATGCGACGTCGCTTTTTAAATAAAAAATATATATAATCTTATATATATATATTAATTTTTATATAAATATAAACTCGGCGACGTCGCTTCGACGACGTCGCCGAGTTATATATATATATATATATTGGTATACCGTTCCGTACCGTACCGAGCGATCGTCGAAACTCCGGTACGGTACGAAATTTCAGACCTTGATTCTTAGTGTAATCTCATAAGCTGCATTTCACCTTGTGCATTCATGTGCATATTGTTGTAAATATTTGTGCTTATACGGACACTTGTGTTGACATAGATAAAGCTGAAACTCCAGTTTGTGGCTCATGATTGGTTTTTCCTGAACACAAAATCTTTGATGTATTGGCTATTTAGTCTCCACATCTGATTTAAAGTTTGCATGATAATGCACTGCTCAAAGTAATGTGTGATGGATCCCTGATTGGTTTTGTGTTGTTGTCACAGGTTCTCTGTCTGCTTGTTAAAATATCAAGTATATACCGAGCGGTATACTGTTTGGTATACCGTTCCGTACCGTACCGAGCGATCGTCGAAACTCCGGTACGGTACGAATTTCAGACCTTGATTCTTAGTGTAATCTCATAAGCTGCATTTCCCTTGTGCATTCATGTGCATATTGTTGTAAATATTTGTGCTTATACGGACACTTGTGTTGACATAGATAAAGCTGAAACTCCAGTTTGTGGCTCATGATTGGTTTTTCCTGAACACAATCCAGAACACAAAATCTTTGATGTATTGGCTATTTAGTCTCCACATCTGATTTAAAGTTTGCATGATAATGCACTGCTCAAAGTAATGTGTGATGGATCCCTGATTGGTTTTGTGTTGTTGTCACAGGTTCTCTGTCTGCTTGTTAAAATATATCAAAGGTTGCCTTCTCCTGATTATCTAAGCATTTGCCAATGTCTCATGTTTTTGAATGAACCTGACACTGTTGCGACCATTTTGGAGAAGCTACTATCTGGGAGCAAGGTACTTAGCTTTGTCATTTTGTTTGAGCTTTGTTCCAATGCTGATGTATTGCTATGTTTTGTTGTTTGTAGGATGATGCACTTCTTGCATTTCAGATTGCTTTTGATCTTGAGGAAAACGAACACCAAGCCTTTCTATTAAATCTGAAAAGTCGTTTGGCTGGCTCGAAATCCCAAGCTGTAGATCATGTGAACCCTGAACAAGGGTCTAGTGCACCAACTTCAGAGAACGGGAATGCCACTGCTGACAATGCAGTTGCTGCATCTGAGGATGTTCACATGACAGAAGAATCTCATACTGCCAATGGGACTTCACAAGATATCAATCAAACTGATGCTGCATATAATGAGAGACTTGCAAAGATAAAAGGAATTTTATCAGGAGAGACTTCAATACAGTTGACTCTACAATTTTTATATAGTCACAATAGGTGAGGCATAAGAACTTCCATCGTTCACAAGGCTTGATGTGTACTCTTGTTTCTTAGCATTCATGCATGACATCTTTGATACTATTGTCTCACAATTTTAGGTCGGACCTTTTGATTCTTAAGACGATAAAGCAGTCTGTGGAAATGAGAAATAGTGTCTGCCACAGTGCAACAATATGCGCCAATGCAATAATGCATGCTGGAACAACTGTGGATACCTTTCTTAGAGAAAACCTGGTATGGCTACAATTTGATGTTTACCAATGAAGTTCCTATTCTTCTGCAAACTGATCTATGTTTACTGATACCATCTTATTTTTTCTTACAAATTCAGTAGGATTGTAAATCATTGTTGGCCAGTTAGTTTTCCTTTTTTTAATTTTGTGCATATTGCTGTACCACTTTTTGTTACTTGACAGGAATGGCTTAGTAGGGCAACGAACTGGGCTAAGTTCAGTGCTACAGCTGGACTAGGGGTCATCCATGGAGGCCATCTGCAACAAGGCAGGTCTCTGATGGCACCTTATCTCCCTCAAACTGGTGCTGTTGGTGGAGGCAGCCCTTACTCAGAAGGTGGTGCCCTTTATGCTCTAGGGTTAATTCATGCCAACCATGGAGAAGGCATAAAACAATTTCTCCGTGAAAGCCTGCGGAATACTAATGCTGAGGTGCTCTTTTCTGATAAGACTCTTGGGACCACCTCAGTTTTGAGGTTCACCGATACAGGTCTCAAATTTTTTAACCCTGTTGTATTTGATATGTCGATATATATTTACAGGTCATCCAGCATGGTGCATGCTTGGGACTGGGGTTGGCAGCCTTGGGAACAGCAGATGAAGTAATATTTGAAGATATCAAAAATGTACTTTATACAGATAGTGCTGTGGCTGGTGAAGCTGCTGGCATTAGCATGGGGCTACTTATGGTTGGGACTGCAAGTGAGAAGGCAAGTGAGATGCTTGCATATGCACATGATACACAACATGAAAAGATCATAAGGTAAGTGTGGTTTTGCATAATTGGCATCAAGCATGGGATATGGTAGCATAAACTATATGTCTCTGTTTTTATTTTGGAGAATTATAATCTTCAATTTGGCTAAGTATGTAATTCTCTGTGTTTTTTAGTCACAATTTTGGCATATCTGCAATTTCTATTATATTGCACAATATTTACTGGTTGCAGTTTGTATATGTGTTTTTTTTTTCAGGGGCTTAGCTCTTGGAATTGCATTGACAGTATATGGAAGGGAAGAAGAGGCTGATACATTGATTGAACAAATGACTAGAGATCAAGATCCTATTATCCGTTATGGTGGCATGTATGCTTTGGCTTTAGGTTATAGGGGGACATCAAACAACAAGGCCATCCACCAGTTGCTTCATTTTGCTGTGTCGGATGTAAGTGATGATGTTCGCAGGACAGCTGTTCTAGCCCTTGGATTTGTCCTATATTCTGAACCTGAACAGGTTAGTTTCTATTACTTGTTTTTACTGATATCTTGTTTATTTAATATATTGCTAAGATATGAAATAGAAGTTATTATGCACTAGCCACATGAATTTAATTTCGTGAAGGTTTCTTGAAATCTTATACTTTGATAGCAGAGAGGAATATCCATTAGTTCAAGTTCTTTTACGTACCTATGATTTAAAAATACCCTCTGTTTTCCCCCTTCTCATTACCAAAGTATTTTTTGTAGGGCATTGTAGTTGTATTGATTAGTAGCCAGTTCTGCAATATCAGTAACGATTTACTCATAGTTGACAACTTGACACCTATGAAATATTTCTAGTTTTCTTGGTTATAATCTAGTCATTAAAATTGGCTATTATTACATCCCTGCAGACCCCAAGAATTGTTTCCCTGCTATCAGAGTCTTACAACCCACATGTCCGATATGGTGCAGCTCTAGCAGTTGGCATTTCTTGCGCTGGTACTGGTTTAAGCGATGCCATTTCTTTGCTAGAGCCTTTGACGTCTGATGTTGTGGATTTTGTTCGCCAAGGAGCCCTCATAGCTATGGCTATGGTTATGATCCAGACTAATGAATCCTGTGACTCTCGTGTTGGGACTTTCAGGTATATATATGTACTCCAGTCTAATGTTGGTATGTAGTAGATAATAGCTGCTTTGCTGTACTTAATCTGCTTGATTTATGTAGGCGGCAATTAGAGAAGATAATTCTTGATAAACATGAAGATACGATGAGCAAGATGGGTGCTATATTGGCTTCTGGAATTCTTGACGCTGGTGGAAGGAATGTAACTATTAAACTGCTTTCTAAAACTAAGCATGATAAAATCACAGCTGTTGTTGGGCTTGCAGTTTTCAGCCAGTTCTGGTATTGGTATCCCCTTCTCTATTTTATAAGCCTCGCGTTCTCCCCAACTGCCTTTATTGGACTTAACTATGATCTGAAAGTTCCAAAATTTGAGTTCTTATCAAATGCAAAACCTTCCCTATTTGAATACCCCCGCCCAACCGCACCTCCCACTTCGACTTCAGCTATCAAGATGCCAACCGCTGTTTTGTCAACAGCTGCAAAAGCAAAGTCTAAAGCTAAAAAGGATGCTGAACATAAAGCTGCTTTGGAGAAGCCATCAAGTGATGATACATCTAGTGGTTCAACTTCTGGAAAGACGAATAAATCTTCTGAGAAGGATACTGATGCAATGCAGGTGAATTTTCGTGATTGCTCGTCGAGTTATATTATGTTTACATAGAATTAAATATTGTCGTCTTTTCATATCCTGTTGAGATAGTGTATAGATGTCACATTCTCTTGGAGTCTCGTAAACTTCAACTGCCAACTTAGGGTCTCTTGAAAGGAGACAACAGAAGGCCTTTTTTTGGGTCTTGGAACTTCTTGACTTCTAAGATGGGTACATCCCTTTGGTGCATATTTGAACAACTAATAGCAAAGTCTCAAAAAGTAGGCTACTGTTAGAATAGGCTATTGTTAAATGTTTGACTTTTATTTGGAGATATTTTTGAGAATACATGTGAGCCCATGGGAATACAAATTATTTCATTCCTTGCTCAGTAGAGGTCCGAAATATTTGCTGATCTTAAACTTCTCATCCGCAATTTATTTGAGTTTTAAAAACTTCACGTCATGATTTTGTTTTTCTTCAGGTGGATAGTGCTTCGGAAAAGAAGGTGGAGCCTGAACCGTCTTATGAAGTTCTGACGAATCCAGCCAGGGTTGTCCCTGCACAAGAAAAGTACATCAGATTTTTGGAGGAAAGTAGATATGTTCCTGTTAAGTTAGCACCCTCTGGTTTTGTACTTCTCAAGGATCTACAGCCAACCGAAGTCGAGGTACTCACACTTTCTGATGCACCAACGACCTTGCCATCCAACGTCGGGGGTGCTGCGACGGCCACAACCGGTCAGCAGGGATCAGGGTCCTCAGCAATGGCAGTAGATGAGGAGCCTCAGCCCCCACAACCTTTCGAGTATTCTGGATGATGACTGACTTTTACCCCATGCAAGAACGAACCCCAGCAGGGTGGCTCATTGCTGGGAGGCAAATCAAACTTTTCCGTTTGTTTCGTGTCGTGTCATCGTAAATTTTTTTTCCCCTCATGTTGTGAGATTTGTTAGTGCAAGGAATCAAGGTTACAATTATCAGGCATCGGGGCAACGCCAGACAACATTTTAAGCTTAATTCCGTTTTAAACTTGAATTCTGCTATCATGACCACTACAAAGTCTTAAGATTTTACATTTTTCTATTCCTGCTCGTTAAATTGGTATCGATCCAATGGGTAGTAGTCCTATGCCTTGTTGCATGATGAATTGTTGTTCTTGTTGCATCTGTAGTCCACAGGCAGTTTGGCTACGGTAATGAGGTTATACTGCTGTGCCTCTCTTTTAATGATCCAATTTAACTACATATGATCTATTCTTCTGCAACTTTTTATGCAGCTTTAGCTTTATACGAGGCGTCCCTATTATCAAACTTACTCTTCGTTCTTGCTCACTTCACTCTTTCATGGTTCAAGCTCTTCCATTCATTGACAAGTCACCAAAATCACACAAGTAAATCATGACAAATAGAATTAACAACACGAGACGAGACGAGACCGTTTCTACTAACTGTACAGCCTCCTAGTCGCTCTCGCTGCTCCCCACACAGTGCAACTTAGCATTTGCTGGGTAAACTGGTCCTTCCTCAAAAGAATCCTGCTGTCTCCATTCGAGAACAAGAAGGAAAAAAAGTAAGCGACCAACAATCTGGAAGCAATTACGGACGGAGAAACCATGTTCGTTCCTTACAACCTGACCATATGACGGTCGCTGTTCTTCCCGGTCGCTGAAGAAGACCCTCTTGTTCTTCGACTTCCATCGGTTCCTCAGCTCCAGTCTCTTCTCTTTCATGGATCTCTATGGGGTCAAGGGAGGAAGCAATCATAGCTGTGGCTACCTCACCATCAATTGCCATTTCATCCACCGCTAATGTCATCAGGTTTCGATTCTCTGTTAGAAAACTCGACCATGTTAGTACAGGAGTCGGACGCAAATGAAAATACAGGCAGGAATCAGAAATAGAACTGCGGAAACTTGGCAGCACACCCTGTGGCAGTCCATCCACTTGCAGCTGCGCCTCGAACGCCGGAGAACTCATCGCCACTTCTTCTTCGAGGATTAGCGGCCGCTTGCCGTCCTTGCAAGCAGTAGTAACACGAGTGAGAAGCATGATCTTGACATGAACGCTCGAGTCTTCTATGTAAACCGCAAGAAATCATTGCGGAAACAAGAAAAGGAATTCTCAGCCGAGAAGGATATGAGGAGGAAGAAACTTGTGATTACCAGACTTATTTTGATCCTTTTAGTCTCAGAAAAGAGCGACAAATCGGGTTGGCGGTCGTAGACGACCTCCAAGTCTTTCCTCTTCATGCTTGCAGGCACAAACTTGGCCATCCAAGTAGGACAAGAGAGCACCAAATCCAACCAAACTAATACCTCAATCTACCTGCCTACTCCAAATCTCTCTCCATTTACGCTTCTTATCTGCTATCTTGATGAGCCTACCTCATCGTCTTCCCAATGGTTGAATCTCCGAACTTCCATGAAGCTGTGTACCCATGTCACATGCTTCAGGGAAGTCAAAGGGTTGACTTTTGATTAAGATTGCCAAAGTACTCATCCTTTGCAAAATCCATCCTGCTTAGCAACCGTGGTGGACTTGGAATAAGATAATTTGCCTCAATTTTAGATGATGGTGATGCGATCTCTAGGTTGGTCTGACCTTAATTTGTGCATTGGATCTTTCTGCGACATCAAATGATTCTTCTCGGCCAAGTCTTTTTTTAAGTTTGGATGACTATGTAGCAACTTCGTGCATTATTGCAAGTACTATATTCACTTAAACAGACACAAAAAAAAAAAAAATGATATATTAGAGTTTGAGATTCACAAGAAGTTGGAATTTATCCTCAACCAGATTTGGTACGCTGACATAGTCTTCGAAGCACAAGTACGGGGGACATACTTGACCTAAGCCTCTTGTAAGTCAACAGCTTATTTGGCTGAGGTTTTCGAGTAGGTTACATGTTCCCGACTCGAATGTCACGTTATCTTTCTGCTAATCTTCTACCACGTTGACTTGGATATTATTCCAAGTAGATTCACAGGAAACTATTAGAATTGCAATTATGAACGAAGGATTATAGTAGATTAATTACATATTACCTCATATATATATATATATATATATATATATATATATATATATATATATATATATATATATATAGATAAATGTTATTATTTCTAGACTTAAAAAATTTATATTGAAATATGTATAGTTATGAAAGTGAAACACTTAGTTCTATTTATCCTAATATCATTGGTTTTACTAATGAAAATATAAAAATAATGAGTAAAAAGATAATTTCAATATTATAGTTAATGGTGACAGACGACATCAATAGAGATGGACGACGGTGTTACTAGGGGTCGTGAGGGGTCGAGAGTTGCTATTGTGAATGAAGAGAGCGATGACGAGAAGTGAGAGTCACTCTATATCTACGTCGATGCTGATGTAGTTACTGACCAATCCTTTTATTGCTCTGTATCTACGTCAATATTGACGTATTTGCCGAGTGGCTCTTTCGCTGCTTTACATTTACGTTAATGGATGCAATTGCTAAGTAGCGAAAAGGGTCATTTATGTAAATGTCGAGCAACTCTTTTGTCGCTTGACAACTGTGTCGATGTCGATGCAAATGTACAGTGACGAAAGGACTGCTCGACAATTGTATCGATGTCGATGCAGATGCAGAGTAGCTCTCACATCTCGTCGTCTCTCTCCTCATCCACAATAGCCACTTGAGCGGCTCTTTCGCTGCTTTACATTTGTGTTAGCATTGATGCAGTTATCGAGTGATGAAAGGGATACTCGACAACTACTCGACGTCAATGTAGATACAGAGAGGTCCTCACCTCCTGTCGTCGCTCTCCTCATTCACAATAATCACTCGAGCGGCCCTTTCATCGCTCTACATTTATGTCAGCGTCGATGTAGTTATCGAGCGACGAGAAGATCATCGATGCAAATGCCGAGTGGCCCTTTCGCCACTCGGCAATTGCGTTGATGTCAACGTAGATACAGAGTAGTGAAAGGGTTGCTTAACAACTATGTCAATGTCGACACAGATAAAAAGTAATTCTCGCTTCTCATCGTTACTTTCCTCATCCACAACAGCTACTCGAGTAACCCTTTCGTCGCTCTACATCTACATTATCGTCGATATAGTTATTGAGTAGTGAAAGGGTCGTCGATGAAGATGTCGAGCGACCCTTTCGTTGCGTAATAATTACATTGACACTGACGCAGATGCAGAGCGGTTCTCTCGTCATTACTCTCCTCATTCATTATAGACACCTAAGGTCTCAGCAACGTCGTCCGTCATTACCAATTAATATATTAAAATTATCTTTTTATCCAATATTTTTATTTTTTTCGATAAAATCGATAATGTTAGGGTAAATGAAGCTAAATGTTTTGTTTTCATAATTATAGGGATTTCAATATAAATTGTTTAAATTTAGAAATCAAAATGATAAGAAGGTCTAACTGCATGGGATAATATGTAATTAACTCGACTATAATAGTAGTGTCATGATCTACATGAGATAATTGACATATTAACTTTGTTCAATCAAAATTATTATCTTAAAATATTTAAACAAAAATTTATAATACTATACTCATCTAATTTTTATAAGTCAGATCTTAATATTATCTAATTCCAACGTGGAACTAATAGGAGTGTTAAAGAGTTTTAACTATGGTTATGTTTTTTTTACTGGGTGAAGACAAACCAAGTCTTACTGGATCACACCTGAAAAGATTCATGGGTGATGTGGCCTGCCACGGAGTTGATGCACGTGGCCCCACTCGACCTCTCAGGGTTTCAGGGGTGACGCACTCCACCTACGTCGCATTGCAGGTTAGGCTGGTTCTCACTACGGCAAACCGCTCGACCTCTCAGGGTTTTCAGGGGTGACTCACTCCACCTACACTGAATTGTAAGTGGTCTGCTGCTGTTTCCTCTCACTACAGCAGACCGCTGGATCTCTCAGGGTTTTCAGGGGTGACTCCCTCCACCTACATTGCATTGCAGGTAAGCTGCTGCTGTTTCCTTGTCGCTACAGCAGGCCGCCATGGACTCTGTTCTTCTTCTGCAGGAATCCAGTTTCACATCATTCACTCAGCTGTTTCAGACATCGTTGGCAATGTGGCAACACTAAGATCATTGGATGCAGATACCTTATCAGTATGGCAGCGTCAAACCATGATTTGATGTGATCATGCTATCATAAAGTAGGAATTCAGGTTTGATCCTCAGCAAGAGTGACCTTTGAGAGGTGAAGCAATCAGTTGTCCTCTCCTACCGTCGATCCCAAACTACATGCAGACATTTGATCTTCGATGATGGATTAAAGCAGTAGACATCTCTCCAAACTGTTGTTCTCTCCTATACATGCAGATCTTCACATGAATAAGAAAACGAGGAAGATTAGAACCATTAATCGAGGAGATTATCCTCACTTCTTGTTCTTGTTCTGCATCCTGTGATTTGGAGAATGAAAGAGAAACATTAAGGTGAAGCAGCCAAGTTTCATTAATCTTCAAACAGGCCAACAGTCTCCTACAGCTAATTTGCAAGTTGACACAGTAGCTTGACCCAACCTAGCATTTGATCCTCACATGAACATGGAAAGGAAAGATAAGAACATATATTGTGGGGGGGAGAAGTGTCATCCCACGCCTGCAGCTACATGCTTATCTCCGCACACTGGCTCGGATCAACAGTAGTTGGTCTCCACCATCTGCAGTATGCTCTCGAACACAGAAACCTCGCAGGGAATCCTCAGCACACCTTCCTGCTCGAACCCGAACTCCTCTTCTGCTTCCCTCAGCAGAATGGCAAAGGCCCTGTGGCTCAAGTAGTCCGTCGGGATCACAAATCTCTGCATCTCCTCTCCCACGCACACCGCCAAGCATCCCTTGGGAATGTCGCCCGAGTGCGCCGCAGACGTGTCGGAGACGGAGAGAGTCCTCTTCAGGAACTTGATGCTCTTGCTGTTACTCTTCGGTGCAGCTGCGAGCTTCTTCCACTTCTTCAGCATCTGTTGCAGCCTGACGACTTCTGTGATCTTGTTGGTCTTGTTGGATGAATCCATGGATGGCTTCTTGTCGCTCGGTGGAAATCTTCCGAGTGCACAAGTGGTATGGATGGCTTGGTGATTGACGATTTGGAGTAGGATGGTGGTGATCACAATTTATAGGAGTTGGGACTCATTGTTTATGAGTCCTCTTCTCTTATTTTATGCACAATGTTCTTCTTCTTAGTGAATACATTAATATGGTTTCTAGATCAGCTTCCTGTGTGATCAAGCTCATTGGATTCCTAGAAATGAATTAACTTCTCAACTATTTGTTGATGCTGATCCTTCTTGATTCATATGGCACCCAAATCTATATTCACCTAATATACATAAGATTTGTATCCTTTATCAATTCAAACAGATATGGTTATATGATTTAGTGCCTGTGTATTTCCTTGTCCACATTATTATCTGATTGAAATCCATAGTTGTCTGATTTTTATCCATGGTATCAGAATCATGATGAATTGGTGTTTGTGAAAAATGGAAAACATCTGCCTTGTTATGCAACATGAAGTGGAGAAGGCAAGTCCTGGGAATCCATTTCATCATTGCCAGAATCATAGATTTGTCACAGCATCATGTTTGGGGTTTACAGATTTGATTCCTGACTGATGAGCAAAGAGCAGGTGCATGCAATCTTCAATAGCAGATGCCAACTCCTGGCATTTGCTGTCCTCTCATGTGATTCATGTACCATCTCAAGCATATAATATCACACTGTCCCAACTGCCTATTTCTATTGAATGCTATTTTTCTTAGCTCCATAATGCACTGATCATAGTTTTTTTAACTTGCAGTTTTATTTTGGTTGGATTTGGGTGCTCAACAGAACATGGCAGGTGACAGATTGCAGAAGTGCATGTGAAGGCCTCTAATATCATGCATTGTATAATAAGATGTTCTTTATTTCTTACTACAATTGTCAGTCCCTCAAATCATTTGGCAGTTGATATGGTCAATCTCATTATTTTTTTTTCTTTTCTTAAGGTGTGGATAAATTTGAGGATCCAAAATACCCTCTTTCTTTTTGAGGAATCAAAATACTCTATTCAGTCTGTTCCCAGTCAATCCAACCACCATATCTTTTTTCTTTCATTTTGTAAACAGAATGGCTGTTGAAGCTCCAAATTTTCATTGTTAGATTTGAATACAATACATGGATGAAGCTCATCCAGCTACCAAAATTGTAGAGGCTTTAAAAGAAAATTTGTGATTAGAATAATCACATTATCAAAACCGAAAAAGGCGAGTTTCAACCACCACAGTTTCTTGAATTTTTGTGCATTCTTGCTTCGAGTTGTGTTCTACCTCGATATTTGAATGCAGGAAGAGTTGGGACTCTTGATCAAAAAATTCACAAAGCTAGTGTGAATATATTACTTGCAGGAATTTCTCAAAAGAAAAGAAAAAAAATCAGAGGAATGTTTCTTCACCCAATTTTTTATTTTTCAATTCGAGAAAAAAAGTAATGATCGTGGCACTTCAACATTGCGATAGAAATTAATCTCTTTCGAATCTCGGATAAAAATCATTTATTCAGTTCCCATCTGCATTTTCTTTTGTCATGTTCTTTTGAAATCAAGCAGAAATCAGAGACATGGAATGATGCCAAGGGGACACCATCTTTAAGTTTAGAAAACATGATGTTCTAACAGCACAAGGATTTCTGTACATTCTGGAAGCACATGGAAAGCATCATATGCTTGATCAATTGTTCATTGATGAGGCAATGCCTTATACCTCTTCTCATCTTCCAGTTATAACAGGTTATTGTATCTAAATCACCACATAGCCAAATTCAATATGTTTGCATGAAAAGTGCATCCAAATAATTTGCAGATCCTAATCATGCATATGCTATAGTGAGAGATGGTTTTGGTCATTTCAGGATGTTAGTGGGATTCTGAACTCAGCATTTGGCTCCTGGAGCTGATTGAATTAACTGAATGATCAAGGGGCCAGTTTTGGTCAAATCTTGAACTGGTGGTGGTGCATTCTCCAAGCTGACACAGAGCTTTAAGAACTAGTTTTAGATAGGACTAGCATTGAAGACCAGTACTAAAATACAAGTTCAAATTAGATAATAAGGGTTCAGTCTCATCAGTTTCATACTTCCATGTGGTAGATTTAGCAGAGTCATGTGAAGTCTGCGGTAGGAAGGTGGTCTGAATGATTGAGTTTGTTAAGGTCTGAATGAATGATTTAGCAGAAGATTCTCACACTAAAAGAAAAGAAAAGAAATCTGAGCTTCAAGTACTTATTAATCCTTTGTTAAATTGATAAAAACTTATTTTTTGACACCTCAGTGATCTCATTTATCTTTAATTCAGTTCCCAATCATACTTGCATTCTATGAATGCATAGAAAACATTGGTTTGGTGTCAATCTACAAAAGGAGCAATTTGCTTTCTGCATCACACTTTGTAATGATAGGAAGTAAGGGAATGTATCACTTTGAAGTGTTAGAATAGCAGAACTTTTAAGTTCAAATGATTGCCCATGTGCTGTCTACATGCAACTGCAGATTGCTCACAACTTTCCAACATGATTAATGTCAATTGACATAAGCTCTGCTGCATACATGCTTTTTCCACATCAGAATCAAAACAAAGGACCATTCGCCATCTTCTGAAGCTTCTCCTTTTCTACTCTCCAATGCAGTCTCAGCTTGACTATTTCCTTTCTGATTCTTAAGGCACTTCAATGTCAGACAGCAGCAGTTGATTTAGTTTGAGACAGTTACTCTAAAGCCCCAAATTGACTAATAATTGAACCAGATGGGACTAATTCACAGATTTTGTATATTTGTTCCTCTTACATAAAGCACATGCCTTGAGCAGCCATTTCTTGAGTGGGAGCCAAGTTGGGAAGATGCTTGTTCAGAGCTCAGATGGTTGCATGTGACTGGACAAGTTTGGCAAGCAGTCATATACAGACCCAAGTTATGATGCATCTAAACATTATATATATATATATATATATATATATATATATATATATATATATATATAATTTATATTTATTTTTCAGTCATATGGCATTCTCCCTAGACAAAGTTGAACTCACTCTTACTATCATGTTGATCACATGTTACAACTTATCCAATTTTTGGATTATATTTGGCTAATCAAAACTTGACATAGAAAGTGCTTATGTAGCTCAATTATGATAACATGATAATATTTTTTTATAAAAAATTAAAAAAAATTATTACATTAAGTAATATACATGATGCTCACATATGGATTCGAATCTAGACATATTATTAACGTAATAATGTACTAATCAACCTGAATGGTTCAATAACAAAGATAACATGCCAATTGAATATCCTAAATCTACATGATATTGAGAGAAAATATTCTCTCATTACGATACTTAATTTTCAATGACCGACAATAATTATAGAATGGGAACTATAAATGGGGCTTCTATAGTATGTTCTAAATATTAATGGATCAAACTTACTAAGAATGTGTTTGAGAATATATTTAAAATATGTATTGGGGCCCATATAAATTTTGTTAGGAATGAGTCGGCAGTAAGAGGGAGGGGTGAATTAGTGTAGTGGTAAAAAACGTCGGTTTTGAAAAATGCTTTCGTACGTTGAAAATCGATTTTAGAAACTTAAAAGTGTATGCGAGTGTGGGCATAGTAAAAGCATAGTAAGGAGGAAAGACAGTTTGCTATAAAAGTAAATTGCAAGAAGGGAAATGCAAACCAGATTTTTATAGTGGTTTAGTCGTCGTGACCTATATCCACTTCGTCGATTCCTCTTCTGTCGAGGCCACTGGCATCCACTATCGATCTTCCTTTAATAGGCGAAGATCAATCTCATTTTTATACCCCTTTTCTCCTTTTCACATGTTTACGAGACAACCTTTATAAGCACTCACTCATTTCTAAAACTATTCTAACATTTAGACTAGAAGAGGAGGATTCTCACAAGAGATTACAGTAGCGTTTTTTCCTTTTTAAATTCTCTGTGCTTGTGTGACTTAACCAGGGATGAGAGGAGTATTTATAGGCTTCAAATGGATTCAAACTTGGTGCCTAAAAACATCTCAT
This sequence comes from Musa balbisiana, assembly GCA_004837865.1. Taxonomy (NCBI): domain Eukaryota; kingdom Viridiplantae; phylum Streptophyta; class Magnoliopsida; order Zingiberales; family Musaceae; genus Musa; species Musa balbisiana. The sequence goes on along the minus strand of CM017188.1, from coordinate 8,518,308 downwards.
CCCAGGTCTCCTAGGTACGAACGGTACCACTGCCTATGTTGGGCGGTACCATCGCTAGTGTCAATCTAACATTGACACTGTAGTGGATGGTACCACCACCTGACACCCTACCACTGGGCGGTACCACCGCCCAATATGGTGGTACTATCGCGTGGGAGGTTGTGCTGGGCGGTACCATTGCCTGACATAGTCTTGGAGATTGTGCCACGACGGTGTCACCTCTTGGGTCATTGTTTGGGCCTTTCATTGGGCCCAACACAATCCTTACATGGGCTCAATTGGCCCCTAATTAGGTTGGCCCAATTTCAATCCCAATTATGTGCTAATTATGAAATTTAAGACATTTTCTAAGCTAAACAAGTCCGTAAGTCAAGTTTCTTCTGGCGAGCTTCCAGTGATCTTTCAGCGAACTTCTGACGATCTCTCGATAATGTTCCAGTGGACTCTTGACAAGCTCTTGGACTTCACGACAATCTTCTTGGCGAGTTTCAATGAGCTTCTTTGGCAAACTCCAGAGCTTCTCGGTTGGTTCCGGCAGAACTTCCGACGAACGTCCGGACTTCCGACGAACTATCGAACTCCTATGAAATTACGTTCTTGACTCCGAGATTTCATTTTGCTTTATGCCTTGCTATCGTAGTTAATCACACATGTAACACACATTTCGATCTAGACAATTATTACTAAGCATGAATCATGTTGTCCGGTATGTCATTGGTCCATTGACGCTTCGTTCTCTATTGCGGCCTATTGCCTAATCGACCAGTTGACCTTCACAACTTCGATATCCTTCATGCAATATCCACTCTTCTTGGCCCGATGCCTAAACTCATAACCCGAAGCCTTCTGTCAATACGTCAATAGATCCTCCGGCTCAACGTCCAATTTTCTGACATGTTCCGCAGGCCTAACATGATTCTTCCTGCTTTAATTGTTTCTCCCTGATCGAAACATCCCGCTTTCCTCAAAATACAGATCAAATCATAAACACTTATCAATTGGTTTAATCATCAAAATCCGATTCAACAAATTTCAAATGGGAAGTAGTCTAAGTACGCAAACTTCTTATTAATTTATTGTCACCTAAAGGAAAGTTTATGGATTTAATTGTCGGAGTATTGTGAAACCTAATCTGCTAGAATCTTGTAGGAACAAACTAAAATAAGATACAAGTATTTTGTTTTTTTACCACCAAAATAAATCTCCCTCGTCAAAACTTTTTCTCTCTTCCAACAACATTCTAATTGAATTAATTTTACTATGTGTGATCGATAAACAAAATTAACTATATTAAGAATTAATTTGAGAAATTTTAATTCATATTCTAAAACTATTATTTTATCTAAGGAATCTTATAACTAGAAAGGAATCGAATATGAATCCACTCGATGAAATCCTGAGAGGATTATTCATCTCAATTGTTAAATAAGGATTATTCATATGTGTGAGATGAAACGAAATATCCTCAGAGGATAATCTCATAATAATGATGATTAAAAAAGTCGCATTACAGATATTAAGTTTGTCCATAACATAGCAGCATAAGCTTTTCAACCTCAGTTTGACTTGAACTCGTTATTATAAAATTTCTGAGAGTTGATGCACCAAGTAAAATGCTTCATTTATCCTATAAAATTTGCTTACAATTGTGTCCATTTGAGGATAAATTATTATGTGGAATCGACCCATACTTTTTCCTATACACCATTATAATCTCAACTTTAGAAGAAACAAATCCAAAGTGACTCATCAATTCATTTTTAAGATCATAAAATTTGGTGCATAGAAAAACATATTATGGACTAAACCTGCGTATAAGCAAAACAATAATTCCTTAATTTTCTGATACAGGCAAAACACAGGTTTGACCAGTGAAGCCCAACCCATTAGGTTACAACAATGGGCCTAAAAGCCCACAACCTCTGATTTGTGGAATCTATTTTCTCTCTCTAGTAGCTTTTATTCACCCAATGGGTCCCTCAGCATGAGAACATTCTCTTTGCTTGTGTGTAGATTGTGAGTTGTATCATATTGATGTTCATCATTCTTAATCTCTTCCATGGACACTGGGAGCTCATGAAATGAAACTGAAACATTGCTCTCTCTCTCTCTCTCTCTCTCTCTCTCTCTCTCTCTCTCTCTCTCTCTTGTTGTGTAGCTTATATTCATCTACTGAGTCCCTCAGCATAAGCATACTTTCTTTTCCTGTTTCTACATTGTGACTTACATCACAATGTTGTTTGTCATTCTAATCCTCCATGTTGTACATTGAGAACTCACCAAAGAGCAGCATTCTCTCTCTCTCTCTCTCTCTCTCTCTCTCTATGCTGTGCAAAGCTTATATTCAAGCTATTCCTTGAATCATAATCGAACTGTTGAAGGTCAGTTTCAATGTAGTTTGAAATCGTTAAATTATTGATCCGATTCGGACGGTCTATCTCTAAATTAGAACTCAACAAAGCTCATTCTATTAACCTAAATTTGATGATGTCAATTATTGCATAACGATGGTTCATTGGTGTAGAGGTGGCAACGACAAACGACACCATTTTATCCTACCTGCTTTGACAATATGCGAAACTTCGAGGATTCGTGTCAATCCTGAATTGGGACCTACCTTACCTCGAATCAGAAGGCAGGTAGATTCGATGGTAACAATCTTAGAGGGCCTAGAAAATTATTCTCTGTAGCAAGGGAATACTGTTTTCTACGCATCTGACGTACCCACTCGCCATTACCTGAATTAAGATCAATGTCGTAACAATTGACTTGGGGCTACAAACTATCAGCCAATCACAAGGCAGGTATGCTGATTCGGCGTTTCTCCGTGGTAAAGTGGTTCTGTTTCTACTGCTCACAGTTTAGCCATTTGGTTAAACCAATAGGGGACCCACACCAAACTCGGACCGGCTACATCGTTATCTCCAATCACGAGGCAGGTAGAGAACTGGTTACAGTCAAGCTGTCTTACTCACTCTTTCGTAACACAGTTTTCGCGTGCCCCAAAGCTGCGTTTATCTGTTGCACGTCCATTGCCCTCGTCGTCGTCTTCTTCCCCTTATCTCTCTTCCATCGCGATCTCCAGATCTCGTTGCTCTCTCCCTCTCGTCCCTCGTCTTAGATCGATCATCCATCGACCTCCAGATTCTTCCAGGTTCTTCCCGATCCGGCATCCTCTTCCTCGGACTCCGGATCTTGATCCGCCGAGATGGCCTACGGCGATCGCCTGACCACCTTCGAGGATTCCGAGAAGGAGAGCGAATATGGATACGTCCGCAAGGTAATTGTCCCTGCGATCGCTTGCCTCACCTTGTATGTATCCTGCGTAATGGGTTCGATCGAGTCCGTCATGGCCATTTTGATCTCTTATTCTGCGAGTTTTAGGGTTTCTTTCTTGTTCTTTGCCTTATCGAATGGGTTTGACTTGATTTCTTGGGGTTCTTGCGCCGATCGATCTGGCAGCAAGATATTGACTTGTGATTTGAAGTGAACAGGGGTCACGCAGTTAGTCCTAATTGGAATATGTTCACCATAAAGCTGAAACCTAATTGAAGGCGCTAGATGTATTAAACTAGTAATGATCTTGAACGTTGCTAGCAATATCCTGGGATCAAATCCCGCTTTCATCTTAAGAACACTCGCGGTTTACTATGGATTTTTTACTTTGAGATCTAAAAATGCTGTCTGAGCTCTTGCGTCCAACTCTAGGGGACACAATTTCCCATCTAGAGGATATGCAAATCGTCTAGTCACGGAGATGCGCATAGATGTAATGAAGTCCCTTTTGTCAAGAAGAATAACGTGTCCGGTACATGTGGGTCACTGTAGAGTGTATACGAGGACTGTTGATGTTCTATTTAGCCCCTTTATATTACATGTGGGTCACTGTAGAGTGTATTCCACACCGTTCTAGTGCTCAAATAAGAAAACAGCACAAAATTAGCCGGTCACTACTGACGTAGTTCATGTTAATTATTGTGCTCAGAGGGGCTGTTGATGTTCTATTTAGCCCCTTTATATTACATGTGGGTCACTGTAGAGTGTATTCCACACCGTTCTAGTGCTCAAATAAGAAAACAGCACAAAATTAGCCGGTCACTACTGACGTAGTTCATGTTAATTATTGTGCTCAGGGTAGAGTACTTAGACCGACTCAAATGCAAGATTTTGCTTTTGACCACTTAACAACTTATGATTTATTTAATTTCGATAGTATTGTAGAAAGACGGGCTCAAATGGCTTTAAAGTGCAAAACAGGTTGAATTTTCCAAATGTTTATTAAAGAAATTATCATCTCTTAAGCTAACTTAAGAAACATCTAACATTAGAGATCTATACTAAGAATGATGTTAGCACAAATGCCAAAGTGAGTGGGCTTTATCAGGTTTTGCAGTTTGCAATAGACCAAATCAGATTAGGAAAGTAAATATGAGTCTCCCTCATTTGCTTTCTGTTCTGTTCTGGCTTCTGCTTGATGTACCAAGAGCTGATAATGGTGTTGGGTATTGTTATAAATCAACATTATACTTGTCTGTTGCTAGACTGAACTATCATTTTCATTTCAGCCTGACCTAAAAAATTGTTGATTTGACTGGATGGTCTAGTCTGACAATTTAGACCAAGCTTGTTCATTGTTCAGGTTTTTTGTTAGAGGCATGTATCAAGGCTTAAGCTAAGCCTGACCTTTGAATTTAATTGGTGTTATGGCCTATCTGTCCAAGCTGGCTGTTGACACCATTAATTCTATCTATGTTAAATTTTAACTGAAGATTATCCTCACGAAGTCTTATCTTTGTTTATGATGAAGTTCCAAACCATCATCTTGCTTCCTTTTTCTATATGCCTTGTTGTCTTTCAAGTCTGGGCTTCTTCATAAAGATGCTTTTTAACGGTTCTTCTACAACAAGTTACTCATGGATAATTATGGCTTGATTTGTTATACAGCCTTATTCAATCTTACAACTTTTTTAGGTTTCTGGGCCAGTCGTGGTGGCAGATGGCATGGGAGGTGCTGCGATGTATGAACTTGTTCGTGTTGGTTATGATAACCTTATTGGTGAGATTATTCGTTTGGAGGGTGATTCTGCTACAATCCAGGGTAATTGACTTTAGAAGCTGTTACTATTGTTCTAAGCATGCATTTAAATATTTTCTATTGTAATCAACTTTTAATTTCTTTGTTATTTATTTGTCTTTTTAGGTTGTTTATTGGAAAGCATAAATGATATAACACTTGTTGGTTTTGAATCTCAGTTTATGAAGAAACTGCTGGTTTGATGGTCAATGACCCTGTTTTGCGAACTCGAAAGGTGATCAAGATTCTGTATGGTTTTAAGTTTTAACTCTTGTTATCAGTATATGTATTTATGAACTGGGCTAAATAGTGTGTTGCTATTTTATGACAGCCTCTCTCAGTCGAGTTGGGACCTGGAATTTTGGGCAACATTTTTGATGGAATTCAGGTTTTGTTCAAATTTTGACCTGAAATTACTAGTTGCTTGCATGTATTTTACCAGAGCATTTAGTGACTCTTGTTGGTTAACTTTGAACTATCTTAGCTTTGGTCACTTGCTTAGCTTGTGGCTCATATGCCATTAATTATATGATTAATTTAATTAAATCTTTTTGCTGGTACAATTGAGGTTTATTTGTAGCAGTTCATCATTAACCTCACTTATATTTGAATATCAAAATATCTACATGAGTTTTCCATTTATATGCTCATGCTTGTTTCTCATTAGGTGCAAACATACATTGCTTGAAATTGATGTTATCAACTGCCTTACTGACTATCCTGTTAATCTAAATGTTTTTCCTAATATTTATTCTTCTTCCTAATTACAGCGGCCTCTGAAAACTATTGCTATAAAATCCGGTGATGTCTACATCCCTCGTGGTGTTTCTGTCCCTGCACTTGACAAGGATGCATTGTGGGAATTTGAGCCCAGTAAATTAGGTATCTAGAACGACTTACCTATAACACAAATCATAACTTGTTTTCATCATCTTTTTCAGGTTTTTGGACTGTTGCTGGTTTGTTGCATGCTTAATCTGTTTTTGCACTTGTTACAGGTGTCGGAGATCTTCTGACTGGTGGTGATTTATATGCAGTAAGTAGCATGAAACTGAGCAGATTCTGGAATAGCAAGTGATATTGTTTTATTATCTTTATTCAAATAATTTAATATTGTCATGTTCATTATTTAATTTGCAGACGGTCTTTGAGAACACATTGATGAAGCACCATGTTGCTCTTCCTCCTGGTTCCATGGGGAAAGTCAGTTATATTGCTCCTGCTGGTCAATACAACCTGAATGTTAGTGGACATTTTCTTTGTTTATATATGTTTTTTTGGTTTTCATCAGCATGTTCATCATGTTGGTTATGCTCATGATTTTTTCCTGTCTTGTATTACCATTATACTTGCAGGATACAGTCCTGGAGCTGGAGTTTCAAGGTGTTAAAAAGCAGTTCAGTATGCTTCAGGTTTATATCCTTGTCCTTTGTCATTTTATAGTTTAATATCCATTTCTCCCGATGAACAGAGTGACTTCAATGTATCATGACTTGTCTGCAGACATGGCCAGTACGTACTCCAAGGCCAGTTGCAGCAAAGCTTGCTGCTGATACACCTCTATTAACAGGACAGGTAAAGATGAATTTTATTTCTCAAGGTTCATATGATGGCATTCTTGTCTTCTGGCATTTAACATATTGAGTTGTGTATCCTTATTTAGCGTGTGCTAGATGCTCTCTTTCCTTCTGTTCTTGGAGGCACTTGTGCTATACCTGGAGCTTTTGGTTGTGGAAAAACAGTCATCAGCCAGGCACTCTCAAAGGTTATTATGTTTGTAATTGTAGTTTTTCTCCTTGTCTTTAGTTGTGAGTTTTCACTTACACTTATCAACTTCTCCAGTACTCTAATTCTGACACTGTGGTGTATGTTGGCTGTGGAGAAAGAGGAAATGAAATGGCTGAGGTTCATGTCCCCTTCTTTGCTTTGTACTTTGTTGTTTTTATATTATCAATAATATCATAAAACAATATGCAGGTGCTTATGGATTTCCCGCAATTGACAATGACATTACCTGATGGCCGTGAAGAATCTGTCATGAAGAGAACAACACTTGTGGCAAACACTTCCAACATGCCTGTGGCTGCTCGTGAAGCTTCCATATATACAGGTATGAGCTAAGTAGTTAAAATGAAATGAGAATAAGGTAAACTAGTTTAGAGAATGCCAGACAATATTATGCTTTCCTTAACAGAAGCAGTTCCTCTGGACATATCACTTATGTTTCCCTAAGCTAACCTAGGTGCATAAACATACTGGCATTGATCTCTCTTTGGTCTATAAATTTTGTTGTTATATGGCAAACAAGGTAGGCTTTGCAAGGCCGAGGACTCATATACTAACTATTAAGAAGTTTCTTTTTGAATATTACTGTTTGTGGGTGCTGAGAGTTCTAAGATGGAAATTTGCTGTTCAGTAGTTGCTTATAGAATAATAATAACTGAGTCTACCAAGCAATGGTGAGGAGAGATTTTAGATGTCTCATCACATGGTTGAATATTCCATACTTTTGAGCATCTTGAGTTGACATATTGCCAGAAGTTTAGCCAGGATATTACTTGACAAAATGTGATAAACTAGTTAGGTTGATTTTATGCCCATCAAATCCAGATATTGCCTTGAACAGAACTAACTTTTCCAGAAAGGGCAGCCACCATGCACTAGGTTTCTACCAATGTGGTGTAGGGAAAGTCAACGGATGCAACCTTGCATCTTCTAGTAAACAGTCTGTCCTCATAACTAGAACTCAAATCATGCAAAGGAGCAATTTTATCATTTCACAAAGTCTTGTCTTTCAAATAACAAGAATTGTTGTGCTTCTCGTAATTGATAATTTATTACAAAAGATGAGAAATCTGTGAAACCTCATCTGCAAAAGCCATCTAGATTGGTACTGCCTTCATTTTGAAGATTCATCTAAAGATAGAACTGCACACCTGACATATCAAGCATGGTCCAATAACTCATCTTGCTATGCAGTTGTGGAATTAAGGAATCATTTTCAACCAGTGCATTATGTAAAAAAACAGTGTTGGTTGTTTTATGTGCAAGTTTAATAGAGAGAATATGTTACTCTTTTAAATTCCTATCGGAGCTATGAGTGTTTAATCTTCTTATGCTTCTTGGGTGTCTGGAACAGCAAACAAATTGAAATTAGCACAACATGGCACAATATTTGTAATCATACCTTAGTTTCAGATTATCAGAACAACCACATTTTTTTGACTCCTTTCTTGCAAGCATCCTAAGCCTTATGCAACAGAATACTTGCACGTTGTGTTATTTGGAGATCCAGGCAGTAATTTATATTAGGGAGCTTTTTTGACAGGCCCTGATCTTCTCTTGTTCTCCCATGTTTTCAATATGTGTTCAATATGAAGTACCCAACTTTGTCTTTATGTATAATATATAAATATACACTCTCTATACATGCCTTGTGTATATTTTTTTTATATAATATGTATTTCGGGTTATTTCCTTTTTTCCATTTATTTGCACCTAAGGCCCCAGTTTTTGTTCCTTTTCCTACGTGAAGCCTCCTTCATACACTTTTTGCCTATGTTACATACCCACCCCCTGCAGAAATACTAGGTGGTTGAGACAAGGAAAAAGGTATGTAAAGGAAGCCTTAAGTGGGAAAAGTCCAAAAAGGAGGGTTTGAGAAGGGGAAAAAGGTCTGCATCTTCAGGAAAAGTGCCCATATTTTTGTTCGTACCTTTTTGGTATCTTAGCATTTACAGTGTACATTCTGCATGACTATAGATACTTCTGTCTTATTCTGTAAAAACATAGTTGCTCATGTTCAGTTACGTTGAATTCCTTAGGCATCACAATAGCAGAATATTTCCGAGATATGGGATACAATGTCAGCATGATGGCTGATTCTACCTCCCGATGGGCAGAAGCCTTGCGTGAGATCTCAGGCCGACTGGTAATTATCCTTATTTCTTTTAAACAATTATTGAAGCATTTAGTACTTAGCATTGGTTGTAACCTGTTCACTAAAAGTTCACCCACCATTTTTATTTGTGCTGTCTTGTTTTGTTTGTTATCTATTAAGTTAATTTCTCATTCTAATCTCTTTTGTATTAAATTATTTATTGTTTCTCAGGCTGAAATGCCAGCAGATAGTGGTTATCCTGCATATCTTGCAGCACGTTTAGCTTCCTTCTATGAACGTGCTGGTAAAGTGAAATGTCTGGGTGGGCCAGACCGAACTGGCAGTGTCACAATCGTTGGTGCTGTTTCCCCTCCAGGGGGTGATTTTTCAGACCCTGTTACTTCTGCAACTCTTGGTATTGTTCAGGTAAATGAAATGTCATCTTTCTTATGGTTTCTTCTACTGTTGAGGCTTTCTCATGGAGAATTATCAAGCCTTTGTTCTGTAAAATACTGTGCAGGTCTTTTGGGGACTAGATAAGAAGCTTGCTCAGAGAAAGCATTTTCCATCTGTGAATTGGCTTATTTCATATTCCAAGTACTCAAAGGTTTGCTGTTGTACCATTTTATTATCTAAAGTTGCTTGAACTTGCAGTTATCTCACAAATGTCATGCACTTTGTTGGGTAAAGAGGATACAGTGTAATATTTGCGGTTTTAAGATACATGACATAAAAATTATAGTGAAAAAACAAGGCAGTGCATTTTGGGATCTTCATTCTGGATAGTCTTAACTTTTGTTCCACTTGCATTTCATTGAGTACAACAATTACCATAATGATGGCTGGCAAATTGGTTGTATGTTCCATCTTAATTACTTGTTGCTTTCTGAATATATGCTTCAGTACTTTTCATGACAAAAGCAAGCTTTTCAACCAATTCTAATTTTAATTAGTTCAATCTTTTGTGTTTTACAGGCATTGGAATCTTTCTATGAGAAATTTGATTCAGATTTCATTGACATCCGGACAAAGGCTCGTGAGGTACTACAGAGAGAAGATGATCTGAATGAAATTGTGCAGGTAATCTTGCTTTAGCCTATCTTATCACCATAATAATATCTATCGACTTCTGAAACTCTTATCTTTCTTATAGTTGTTGGAATCCGGTTGAACTTGAATATGTTAGGAGCATAACCTTTCTTAGCATGTTTTGAGAGCTTACGTTGATTTGCACAACTTTTTATCTATGAATTCCACTATTCTGAGTTTATAATATGTTGTCTGACTTGATACCCACTGTAACTTTCTCTTTCCTCTTTTGTTATCACTTGATTTGTTCTATAACTTTCAACAACCTTCTGTGATGCTAGGTTTCTATATGATTTTCCTAATTCTCATATCTTGAAACCTGAAAAATACTTGAATCACATGTTTTTTTAATCACTTCTTTGTAATAACTGCCTCTGATTCTGCAGCTTGTTGGTAAAGATGCATTAGCTGAGACGGACAAGATCACACTAGAGACTGCAAAACTTTTACGGGAAGATTATCTGGCACAGAATGCATTCACTCCGTAAGTTGCATCTTCGTCCCAATGACTTTTGTATCTGGCCTTATTGGCTTGCTTTTCTCCTTTATATAAGTTGACTCAATTGACAACTTTTATGATTGAAACAGCTATGATAAGTTCTGCCCATTCTACAAATCAGTTTGGATGATGCGGAACATTATTCATTTCAATACTTTGGCAAATCAGGTATTCTCCTAGCTGCTGTGAATATCTGTTTTAAAAAAAATTCTGAGTTTTATATGTGTAGAAGATTGTGCTTCTTGCTTCTGGTTCATTTTCAACCTTGAAGCTCACTTGGCAACTCATAGTGCACCAGAAACAGACTTCATTTTTTTTATTAGGCCCAGTCTGTAAATATTAGTCCATGGTTAACAATGAGGTCTTGACCCATTTCCAGCTCTTAGTGTGATCCTTAACAAAGTTATATTTCAGACATATTTCTGGTTACCTGTCAGCAGCTGCTCACTTGATGATGGTTCATTCATCCATTTTTGTTATATCTATGAATTTTTAGAAAGCTGAAGTATTTGTCAATTGGTAGTATAAGAGGTTTGATGGAACTTTGTAGTTTTTAGATTCTATGACTTCACTCTTGCTTTGTTATCGATGTCATTATCAGGCAGTGGAGCGAGCGGCAGGTTCTGATGGCCAAAAGATCACTTACAGTGTTATCAAACATCGGTTGGGTGACCTTTTCTACCGTCTAGTGTAAGTAGTGCATGACGTTATAGAGTTAACTAATATTTTATCCATACTCATTGTGTGCATTTTCTTTTTTTCCCTCACTGGATTCTCTCAGAATGCTTTTGTGTGCATTTTCTTTTTTTCCCTCACTGGATTCTCTCAGAATGCTTTTGTAGTTGACGATTTGAGTCTGTTATTGGTTTTCATAGGTCTCAAAAATTCGAAGATCCCGCAGAAGGTGAGGAAGCTCTTGTTGCAAAATTCAAGAAATTGAATGATGACCTCACTGTTGGATTCCGCAACCTTGAAGACGATGCACGATGATCTTTGTACCCTAAAGTGATTGGGGATATTAATCGGGATCACTATCACCAGTATGATGTTACTAGAATTTTGGAAGATCTGCAGCATCATGGAGGCCCCATCCTGCTGATGTTTCCCTTTTGAGTTATGCATGTTCTTGAACATGCTGTTTTGTTATTATATTCCAACTTGCTGCTGTTATTAGCAGATCAAACCATTGTTTTTCTGAACTATTGTAATAAAGGGTGAATCAATAACTCAATTACGGTTTTGATTCAGCCTGAGCCGCAACGGTGATGTTTTCTTGATGAGAGACAACCACGTTTCCTTACTAATATTCAGAGACTACAAATCGGAGTCTCTTAGGCGTAGGTGAATTTGGCTTTTGCTCGGGTATCACTATGATACTAAAGAACCGTTTTTTTTTCGGTTAAAGGTTAAATGATAAAAATGAGTTAATGTTTTTATCAGCTAACTTAGATGACATATTTAAGTTATATCGACTGAGATTTTGAATCTTAAAAAAACCATTCTTCTCTCACTTTTGGGCATTATTTTTGTTAAAAAATATATTATATATTCATGTCATCATACAATTATTCCTTTGACGTCCATCGATATCGAGGTAGTTCTACGTTGTCTGCCATGTCCTAAATGTGGACCCAATCAAAACACGTAGTTGTAGAGCGCTTGCACGGTCTTTCCTGTTTTGTCACTTGCAGCCAATCTGTGTCATTCGACCTGCTTCAAATACTAGGCTCCTATTGGTCCACGGCCCCACCCAGAGAACTTCTATAGGCCGAAGTTGTGCCACGTGATCACCTTCCGAGAGACCCACGTGCCGCGACGCCGACGCTTCCCTTCCTTTCCCTCCGCATCACTCTCGCGCTGTCCAAACCCAAATCAACGACCAAAGAAATCGAAAGCCATGACTTCCATTATCCGCGCTTCCTCATCCTCCCCATCCGTCTTCCCCTCCAAACTCCCTTCCTTCCATTCAAAACCCGCCCCTAATCCTCCCCTCTTCGATCTCCGCCTCCTCATGAGCACCGTCGCTGACCCTTCTCCCCGCGGCACCGACGATCGCCGTTTCGCGGCCCGATGCCACGCGGTCCACGGACTAAGCGCCGACGAGGTCGTCGCTGCTTCCGATGAGGCCTTTGGGAGGCATTCTTCTCCCAGTCTGAAGCGCAGCGGCAGTGGCGTCGCGATAATGTGGTTCAGGAACGACCTCCGGTTGATGGATAATGAGTCTCTGGTGCGGGCTTGGGCGGCATCGGAATCGGTGCTGCCGGTGTATTGTGTCGATCCTCGCAACTTTGGGGCCACCCATTACTTCGGCTTCCCGAAAACCGGAGGTATAAGCACACCGAATAAAATCTTCTTTGTTCTGCTTGGGTTTGATTCGTATTGCTTGTATGTTACTGAATGCTCGAGTGTTCCGTGTTTCCCCCTTTTCGTAGCCTTGAGGGCACAATTTCTGATTGAATGCCTGGAAGATCTGAAGAAGAATTTGATGAAACGAGGGCTAAACTTGCTAGTACGATTCGGGAAGCCAGAGGACATCCTTCCTTCAATTGCAAGAGTTTTCAGTGCCCATACAGTTAAGTGCTTTTAGATGTGTTATTAAGAACCAACTAATTCTGTTCTATTATGAATTATTTTTATTAGGCTGCAAGCTTTGCGTAATCTGGATCAACAGTAGCTTCGCTTTGTGCAACATCTTTTTGCCATGATCTACTGTTTCCAGTAGTGTGCATTAAGTGTAGGTTTGGATCAACTTATGGATCGTCTTGTTACATTGTACATGCATATGCAATTTACATCAAAGATAATAAAAATATAGTGTATGCCTTTGGCAGCTTTAATATTTTATAGGTCAGGTGTCATATTCAATTTGGGGCTTGCATCTGAACTTTTTTCTTTTAAAGACATTTTTGTTATATCAAAATGGCGTACATGACGTTCAAACCTAAGACCTATCTCGACGGAGACTGCATTTTAACTTTCTTATCATGCTACTAGTATGGTATAATGCTATAGACTTTCTTGTGCTTCGTAAAGGGCTCAGTTTTTATTGTGCACTATTTGAAGCCTTGTGTATCAGTAGAACTAATTCACTAGTCTCAAGAAACGAAGCAACTTTTCCATATTTTGTTATATGATTAGACCAATATAGAGCTTATAGGGTGACTTCTCCTTTTCACTTGTGCATCAAAGTAAAACAAAACAGCTTTATGTTGGTGTGAGATACGCCAATATCAATGAATCTATTTTACGAAGTTTTCTTTGACCCTCCCTGTCATTCTTTTTGACATCCTGTGAACCAATTACTGGAAGGAATTGTCAAGAGAACTGTTTATGAAAATTTTGCTTTTCTGCATTCTCTACATTAAATCACAGGGTTAGGCCCCCTTCTAGTTATTCTTAAATCACATCCAAGGAAAATAAATGACAGTGCTGAAAGGTCATATATGATTTTAAATGACTGTCACTTAACATGCTGAATGCTTTCTTAGATTGGCAGTTATGTGCTCAGATATACTAGTTCAATATCTGGATGAGTTGCTGATCCTATCATTTCAGGTTTATGCGCAGAAGGAAACGTGCAGTGAGGAGCTTCTGGTTGAAAAGCTTGTTCTAAAGGGTTTGCAACAAGTGGCGCTACCTCAAGGTGGAACTTCGAACCAAAAGTCTGTCAGTCCAAAATTAGTTCTTGTATGGGGAAGTACTATGTACCACATTGATGATATTCCATTCAGCACAAAAAACTTACCAGATGTATATACACAGTTCCGCAAGGTGAGTTCATCTCTCATATCCAAAATTGGCACGTACAAAGGATTTTATAGGTTGATACATGTCTTTTGATAATAAATAATTTTGCAGGCTGTTGAATCAAAGTGTTCAATCAGGGGTTGTTTCAAGTTGCCGGTGTCACTTGGGCCACCTCCAAACACTGGTTTGGATCAAATCGATGGATGGGGAACCATTCCAACTCTTGAGCAACTTGGGCTAAAGGAGTCAAAGGCAAGCCAGATGATTCATTCTGTTTCTCAAGCCATGCCAAGTCTTTTTTCTTTTAAGTCAACTATTAAGCCAATGATACATCGTATTCCAAAGCATGGAGCTACCATTAGCACTTCCAATTGTGAGAATGCTCAGTGGTTCAAGAAACATTGATAATTGCCATAGAGTCTCCTTGCTGTATCAAAATCCAATCTCCCATCTTCTCAGTGTTTGGATTTACTCTTGTCCATATAAAATTTTCTGCTTCGATTTTTATTTTATAATTTAGACATTGTCCAACTCTTTTTCATCAGATTTACCTGATCCACTTAATCCATAAAATATTTTGCACATGAAGCAAACGCTAGCAGTAAGCAAACTGGTTGTATTAATATTGTGCAATGTTAAAATTTGTGATAGTTGCCGAATTTCCAATGTTTATCTTGTGAAGTATTGATTTTTGGGAAATAACATATTGGATGAAGGTTGATTAAGTGTTTTTTATTCTCAAAATGCAGCATGAACAGGGAATTCATTTTCTCGGAGGTGAAAATGCAGCTCTAGGAAGAATTTCCGAGTACTTCTGGAAGAAGGCATGTAACTTACTGATTGTTATTGTCTTCTAAGAATACAATATCTAACTTTTTTCTTGTCAACTATCTCTTTTCAAGTCTGATCAGCATTGCAATTTTGGGTAGTTTGTCCAGACATTTCTATTCTATCTATTTGTCGTACTTCCTAGTTAATTGAATAAAAAGTATTGCAGTAACTTTCATCAAGCTGCTTTTTGTGGTTACTTAGAAATATTTTATAGAAAAATCTTAGCTGTAAACTGAGTTATCATGAATCATTTTGTCTGCGTAGGTCTTTGGACGACACTATGCAGCGTGCACTTCATAATATATTCTCCATGGAAGTTAAAAATCAGTGACAATGTAATTCTTATTTTCTTTGTCCTTGCACAGGATATGTTAAGGGTTTACAAAGAAACAAGGAATGGCATGTTGGGGCCAGACTATTCCACAAAGTTCTCACCATGGCTTGCTTCAGGGAGCCTCTCTCCTCGTTATATATATGAGGAGGTGCAAAGTCCCTCCATTTGATTGATTGAATCCCCTGGTATTGTTCAATTGTACAAGTTCTAAATATGTTGTTTTCCTGGTTTCATTAGGTACGCAGATATGAGAAGCAGAGAGTAGCAAATGACTCCACATACTGGTATTTTGTCATTTACAACTCTATTAGATACATGAAGCAGCTCCGACATATCCATATTGCATAACGCAATTCTTCAGTTGACCACAATATCACCTGACTGACAAGATGATTATAATTCAGGGTTTTATTTGAACTGATATGGAGGGACTACTTCAAGTTTATATCTATGAAACATGGGAATTCTATTTTTCATCTAGGTAGGTAAATTTCTGAGTTCTTACTTATTGCAAATAATTTTCTGATGCTTTTAGCAATATGAGCTCACGTGTTTTTTTTTCCCCCTCAAGTTACATTGCCCTCTTTGGTTAGTATTTGGTCAAACATGTCACTCTAGGTTGATCAGTGTCTCATTTGAGGCGCAAATTCATATTTTTCTTCATCAAGCTATTGGGGAATCTACAAGACCAGGAACATGAAAGGAAAGCAATACTGAAGTCCTTCGAAGTTTGAACTATCCAAATCCTTTCTTATATTCACTAAGAATGCCTTCAAATTTGCCTCGGTGCATGGCATCAAGCAAACAAAGTAGCATCCCTTCTTTCTACTGGAATATAAATCTGAACTCACAACACAATATATGCTTCTAGTTTCAATTATGTTTCATTGATCAAACCTGCGATATCTGGTAGTAAGTCTTCCTAGTTTAATTTTCCCTTTTCTCTAGGAGGTAGAAAATTAGTGTATAATATTCTTCAAAATTAAGGTGTACCCAGAGTGCTTTGACTTTAGAAAAAAATTTATGGTCCAGGAAATAGATGCATTAAAAGCTATCCTTTACCTATCAGAGAATAAGAAATTCTATCCTTAGCAATACTTCAAAGTTTTATCAGATTCAACAAATCAGAATATTTGTAATTTATTTTGACAACTCTGTAAGGTATGCATTAGACAAGGGAAAGTAAATATTTGTATTTCTAATCTCCGGTTAGATATTTCTTGCACAGTTGCATGTTATCAATTTCCCAACAATTCAGCTGTGTTTTTATTTTATTAAAAGAAAAGCCATTATTATTATTTTTTCTTTTCTTTTTCCCAGTGGTCACACCTGACTGAAACATCTTTCTTCTTCTTTCGTTTCTTTTTTTGTTTTGTTTATCCAGGGGGTCCAAGAAATGTGGTGTCAAAGTGGAGCCAAGACCGATCGTTGTTTGAATCTTGGAGAGATGGTCGCACTGGGTATTTTGGCTCAATTCATTTTGTTTAAGTTTTCACTGTTGATCAATTAAATAATAGTATCATGATACAGTGAATTGCAGTCTTGATCTGTTCTCTTCTGCTAACTCGTAGCTACCCCCTCATCGATGCAAACATGAAAGAATTATCCACCACCGGCTTCATGTCGAACCGTGGACGCCAGGTAAAGCTTCTCATGATTACCATCTCAATGTAGGTACCGTGGAATCACTTGTGCTTCTATGTAATCCAAAGATGAGTCAAGAAGATGTTCACAAACATCAGTGTCATCTGGAATCATGCTTCAGATCGGAGTTTTCAGATTTGTTCATAATTCAAATGAATCCAATACAGATGATGTATATATATTGGACTAATTTATGTGCCTTGCAGATTGTCTGCTCATTTCTTGCACGAGACATGGGCATAGACTGGCGCATGGGTGCTGAATGGTTTGAGACATGCCTACTAGATTACGACCCAGCTTCGAATTATGGAAACTGGACTTATGGAGCTGGTTAGCATCAACAATCCATTCCATATCAAACACGATAGCTTATGTCGAAATCATTTTCCTTCTTTATATACTGCTAACTATGATACTCTGGTATGTAGGAGTTGGTAATGATCCAAGGGAAGATCGTTATTTTAGCATCCCAAAGCAAGTAAGTAATCCTAAGATTATCGCACAACATATCGACTTATCTCTTAAGGTTAAGAATTCAGTCATGCCAATTAAAATTTATGTTGCAGGGTGTTCACATGACCAAACCTAATGCCTCTGTTCCTGTGCAGGCCAAAACCTATGATCCTGAAGGCGAGTATGTTGCTTACTGGTTGCCGGAGCTACGACAACTCCCCAAGGAGAGCAGAAATTTTCCAGGGCAGTCATATATTAAGCAAATCGTGCCTCTAAAATTTGGGAACACACATCAGAGTACTCATGCCAGCAACGGGAGAAGTGAGAACACACAACATAGTCATGTCAGAAAAGGGAGAAGACAGAACAAAATGTAATGAAGATAAGAGGTTCATGTTTTGATTGTGCTATTAGCTGAAAGCATGTATTTATCTTTGATTCATATCTAGAATAAATTGCTTGATGGTAATGTAAACTGCTACAATTTCGTGGAACTGAACTGAATCAAAACTTATATAGATGATTCATCTTTATGATATCCACAAGCAAGGATTATAATACCGGCTTATCGTATCAAAGTGTTACGAACTTAATTGGTCGTGCAACACCCTTGCATATTCGTCCGTACAGGGTCAGTCTTCCTAAAACCTCTTATGGTCCCTTAAGGATTTACAAAAGAGAAGATAAGTTAGAGGAAATGTTTAACTCATGTTCCACAGGTAGTCATTTCGACAAACACTTGATAAATAATATAAATTACAAATATAGACTTCGCAAGCTCTGAACGGTCGTACAACAAAAGGTCCAAGTGGTCCGTTGCGATCAAAATTCCCCATAAGTGCCAACCATAAAGGCTCATTCAACCATGTAACACCTGAGTAGCTCTTGGGCGTCGTGCTGGCTGATACTCCGCATCACTCTACGGAGTTAAAAACCCCCCAAAATGGCTATCTGGATGGCCTATTTCTGGGCAAGTTTGCCTCTACGTGATGATTGCACACAACCTACGATTACAAGTCTGAAACAACCACAAAAGTGAATCAAAATAGGGTTGTCAAGCCTAATGTAAGCCCTCTACATGCTATGCAAAGCATGAACAAAATCGAAAGACACAGACATATATGAGCATTACATCGAACACCCTGGTTACAGCTTTGTCCGTGACATTATCCCTCACTAATTCCTTTGATGTCCTCGTCGAAGCCTTTACGAATGCTGTATTTTCTCGTCTTTTCTGAATCTTCAATCTTCTACTCTAGTTGCTACGTTTCTCTTGGCTCCCAACTATTCTCCATCGCTATTGTTAAGTTGTCGAACTTTGATCCGCTATGCTGCTTTAACTCGCTAATGACTTTCAGATGAAGGAAAAGACTTTCCTTGTTATACGCTAATCTCTCAAATGTCTCACGCTGCTTGAACTAAGTGGATGCTTGTTGGAGCTTCAATGAGCATTACCTTGCAGGTTTTGAAGTTTTTGAGGTCTTTTCTCCATAAATTTTTCCATCGATTCCTCTTCTACTTAGTTGTCACCTCCAAATATATTCGTGTCACTTTCGCTTTCGATTGACATTCTATTGAGAAATGAAGTGAACAATCTACTCTTGGTAGCACCGATCACAATTGGTGAAGATTTGACAACTGTTGTCTTTCACTTTCTTCAAAGGACCTTTGAACATGCGCAAAGCTTCTCTACTAGATAAATAAGAGAATTGAGGTACTCGGTTTTGCCCATTCTCTTAAGAGTTGAGAAGATAAATATTACTTAACTTTGCTCGTCTACTCGAGAGTTGTATTCTATGCATCGAGCTGGTTACTAGATTTCGCCTACTCTTTGCTCACACTTCTGAAGCACTCGAAGTGTTTGCACTCCTTGCATTGAGTTAGCTACTGTAATTCACCTTCTCATTGTCATCAAACTTTTAGAATGCATAAAGTTTTACCTGAAAAGAGTAAAATTTTGCCCCGACTTGGAGCGAGCTTCAATAGTTTTTGGTCGTATTTGGGATTGTACCATCTTCTCCATCATTTCTATTGCCTACACTAAGTAGAAAAGGTACAACACCACATATTGTCTACTTCGTTTCTTGTTCGAGCACTCCTGCATCAATCTGAAGTCCCCAACTTTTGGCTATTTTAATAAGAAGCCTGTTGACATCAGTCTTACAAAGTTCCCTTGCCTCTACCCTTTAGCCTTGTTTCGGTACTTCGAGTTTACCTTTGCATTCGCCACTTCCTCGGCCCCTTTCACGACCAAACAATCTCCCTCCATAAGAGCAAGGGATTGATGACCTCATGGTAGTCTCGTTTCTATAATACCATGGCGCTACCATGCTAGTGGCCATACTAACCGTCGCCTCGTATCTGTGTCCCTTTCTTCGCGATCAATAGATATACCTGTGTAGCACTGCGACACTTTTCTGAGTTCACCCTCATTCTAACCGACGCTTGGTTTTGGGTACCTAAGTCTCTCTACATCTATCATTGCTTCCTCGCCCCTTTTGATCACCTACTTCAACACATCTGTATTCTCTGAGCAATTCCTCTTGGTCGATGGAAAGACAGACTACAACTCTCATGCATGGTCTCTGCTATCATGTTACAAGGCTCGCGTTGATTCTGTTCTCCATTGCTTTCTTGGTAACAATGTTCGTTTACTCGATCTTGTCCTCTAATTTATCGAGCTCCCTTGAGCGAATATGAGCTCTAGAGCAGTCTAACTCTTTAGCCATTCTGATCATACCTCTATATGATCAAGTCTCCCCCATGGGACTTGATTACTTGCACTCAAAATTCTTCCTTGGTGGTATATAGCTCCCATATGCTAACGACTAAAGCCTTCATCCGATGCAAACTTCGATGCACACATGGAAGACTTGCCTTTACGGTACCATGACATTCATTCATTGAATCCATAACCCTTTTTGTCGTCGTGTTGTTCATCGAAGTAGAGCTCCCAGTAGCTCTCGTTCATACCTTCGTATGATCTAGTACCTCGCGGGACTTCTTTCGTGTGTGTCACATTGCCTCGAACTATTTCACCATGATCCGCTTCACCATGTCGCATCCTGGTGACATCTATATTGTATTCTAGTCTTTGTGGGATGAACTTAGATTACAATATCTCCATGTGTGGCCTTTGCCAACATATTGTAGGGTCTCCGTCACTTCCGATTTTGTTCTTTCCTTTGGCAATTGACCTTTGTCCACTCGTTCCCGGGTCACACCCGGACGAAGCACAGCTCTAGGACAACCTGTCACCTATCAACTCCCAAAGTCCATCGACTTTCCTGAGTATCCGTTTCCGTGCTCTCTTTAAGAGTATCTGTTTGCTTCGAGGCAACTCAAATGGTAGCACTACAACATATTCTTCAAGAGTATCCGTTTCCGTGTTCTCTTGCCTCATGTCAAGACCTTCTGACCCCAACTTCACCTCTGCAAGTTAAGTCATCTTAATTCCTCCATTAAATACTTCGACGAGATAAGATGCATGTGCCTCGAAGCTCCTTTCAACTTTAGCACCATGTAGGTTGAATCCGCTCCATCAGAATAAGGGACCCATGGAACGACATGATCCTACTCTTACCTCTACAAGAGTTCATATCCTTGACCTCTGTCCAAGGAAAGTTTAGTGCCTCCTCTTTATGTGTCGTCTTCTATATTGACTCCCTTCATGCGGCTTGGACACTTCACCAAGTTCCACTCAAGTTGCTTCGCTCCTCGGTTTGCATTGAGTTGATGGTGGTCCTCGCGCCAATCATTCTATGGGTCAGCCCTTCGTTGAGTCTAATCTCCACATCGGATTCAAGTGTGTCTTCGTTTGGTATTGTCTTGGGTCACTCCCTCACTTGATCTTGTAATACATCCATCAACGCATTACCTCATGCGAGATCATGTGATAACTCCTTGTCACTCGATCGGTCTGTTGAGCTTTATGTAGTTATTGTCTTGAGGTACCCCTCCTCAACATATGTGGTTCGTTAAACATGATTCTCCTTCTGGAGAACCGTGACTTATCACTCTTGGATATTTGTCTCGTTAGAGTAATATTTCTCTTTGCATCCTTCCCTCTAGAAGTTTCAGAGACCACTATCCCCTTAGACTACTCCGTCTTGTTAAATGGACTGTCCATTGTTCCACTCTCGTAAACATATTTGCTAAATTATGACTTTTCACCAATACAGTCCCCCTACACCCCTCAAGGCTTAGCAACATATTGACATTGCTGCACACTTCAACCTCCTATGGACGTATCCTTCCTATGCCGAATAGAAAGTTTCAATGCTCAATGGCGTCGAGTTTTGATCGCCTTGGAATGACCACGGATAGTCCATTGTCCACATACAAGCCCTTGTATGAGTATCAAATTCTTCTGAGTTAGTAATTTTCTTCACCTCCGTAAGCTTTGCACAACTCTTTTGATTGCTGAGTAATCCATCCCACCTTCTACAGTATCATCCTTAAACAAGCACCCCACTTGTCTTAAGCACCGTCAAGTTTGGTTGTGAACATTAAGCCGTAGCTCGAACTCAATCATCTCAACTTTTGTGTGTTATACATTCTTCTTAGCTTGTTTATTCTTGTGATGTCTCTCATACAAAGGGTTGGCCATTCCTCTAAATGTCAATCTTGGATGCTCGCTCCTTTGAGCGACTCCTTTCCCTACATCTCGACAACACTCATTTTCCCCAAACGATCATGTGTGCTGGCTGCCCTCAACGTAGCCTAACTAGATACCCCATGTTTACATGCTAAATGTTTCTAAGCATGCTTGTCCCGCTCTAATAGTATCTGTCATAAACTTAGCTAGTTTTTCCTAAGTCATGCGACACCCTTGTATGTATGTCCTTCCGTAAAGGGTTAGTCTCTCCGAAACCTCTTATGGTCCTTTAAGGACCTATAAAAGAGAAAATGAGTTAGAGGAAACATTTAACTCAAGATCCATAAGCAATTACTTCAGTAAACACTTAATAGACAATGCAAATTACAAACATAGACTTCACAAGCTATGAGCGGTCACATGACAAAAGGTCCAAGATGGTTTATTATAGTCAAAAGTCCCTACAAGTGCCTATATGACACTACTGTAGAATAAGATAACAAACCAGCCCTAGACACTACCCTAAAGGCTTATCCAGCCATGTGCTACCCAGGTAGCTCTTGGATGTTGTGCTGAATGACACTTCACACCACTCTAAGGAGTTAGAAAACCCCCAAAATAACTATTTGGATGACTTGTTTCTGGGTAATTTTGTTTCTGCGTGACGGCTACATACAACCTGCGATTACAAGCTTGAAACAACTATAAAAACGAATCAAATGAGGCTACCAAGCCTACTACAAATCCATTGCATTGCATGTTGTGTAAAGCATGAATAAAACCGAAAGATATTGATATATGAGCGTTACATCGAATATTCTAATTATAGCTTTGTCCGTAGAATAATAGGATGATATTTACCGATTTGATATTCTACCAGTATGTGGAGATTTAGTATAAGATTCGTATTAGCCTTTTTTTTCAATTTTTTCTAATTTTTTTTCAAACATCTGACACTCAATAGATCAATGCGGACTGGTCATAGAACCCTTGTACACTACCGATATATGAAATTGCGAAGACAAATAAGCGTGTGTGACAAAAGTCAAATGGTCATAGAAAAAACTTATTCTTGTTTGAGAAAACATACATTAGCCACATTTACTTTTAAGTCCAATCCAACATATGATTATCACCAAAGTTGTAGCAGGCAAACACATTTACATTAGCAATGAATTGCAACACTGAAAGTTATTCGTTATTTTGTTCAGACACTAGAAAATGCACTATGAATGATAAATTTCTGCAGCTATGTGCTATAAATTGCTTATGTTTGTTCTAATGATCAGAGTCAAATAAACCCAACGTTTGTTGTGTTTTTCATCTAATTGGTTAGTGTGTTTTGTTCAGGACTCCTGCAATCACTCACTCTTGTAATTTTGCAGGGCTGATTTCAGTTGAAAATAATGAATTGAAACATGACAGGTCAAACAAGATGTTTCTGCGTGCAGTGTGATGCATGAACATTGTACTGTCTCAAACTCAAGATTGTGTATGCAGATATAGGTTTGATTAAGCTGGGATATTTCACAAGGATAGTCATAAGCTTCGGTCTATAACTTCTTAAGTGATAGTATAACACCAAAGTGATAGCATACATAGCATGAGTTGAATCAAGAATAAATCTTGCACATGCAAGGAAGAAATCTGCTTAAATATAAAAGAAAAGGAAGAAAAAGGAAAAGAGTTTTGGAATGTACTGACCAAAAATATAGCCCTCTCCTTTCACCCTTTCTATTTACGTTCAGAACTAAACAAACACCACCTTCTCATTGTTTGGAAGAGGGTCCTGGAGACAACTTAATCATTGTTATGGAAACCTGGAAGAAGAGAGGTCAAGAACCCCACGACGAACATCTGAATCTCTTTCACCACTCGCCAAAAGTTGTTTCCATGTCCTTCGGGTTCAGGGTGATTCTCATTGGCATCTGGTGGTCCCTGGTTTTCGGCTGGTTGGTTCTGATTCTGATTGTTGACACCATAAATTTCACCTGCAGCCAATATAAAAGACATGTTTTTAGAACAAAAAAAGAAAAACATGGCTCCATTTCGACTGTTTTCATTTTTGAAACAGCTTTTCCAGAATTTGTTATAGAAGTACACAAAATAGCAATTGAATAGTTCCTAAGAAAAATTCACTATACTGAGTACAATATCTTGATGCTTCACTGATATCCCCAAAACTTATCGACATGATGTTATAGCTTGAGATTGAAGTCAAAAGAGCAATAGTAGTTAAAGAACATCAAGGAACATATTCTTGACAATTTTTAAGAGGATACCAGGTTGAGGATTATTCTGACCATCATGGCCGACAGGAGGGCCATTCTGTGGTTGCATAGGAGCTTGCTGTCGAGGAGGGGCTCCTGCTTGCTGAAGCCAACGTATAAAAGGAGCAAAGACTCCAGTTTGATATCTGTGCAATTAGGAAGGCATACAGAAATGAGAAGACAAGCAATCTACCAGAAAAGCTATTAAGAGATCAGCCAAATTTCTGCTATCACATTTTAACGCTCGTATAATAACCAAAATAATATAGATTGTTGGTGGTTAATGAGGGCCTCAACATCCAATTTACTTCAAAACTATGGAAAATGAGATCACAAATATAATCCAGGAACTGAAGTGAAAGAATTTGTGCTCACAAGTAAACCAATAATGCAAACAAAACAAGGAGAACAAGCTTTTGTGGTGATCCATCGTGACTTAGAAGAAAGACCATAGCCGCCAATTTGATGATCAGACCCAAGTCAAGCTGAAACGCAAAGTGAAATCTCCTTACTACTACTTGTCTCTGAGGGCCATGTTGCTGCCTCACTTCCTGCCCATGTTCATCAGTAGCTCCTCCAGATACTTGCCTCCTGAAAGGTGAACATAATATATAAGAGAAGGACGTATAAGTTGACAGTATTGTTTGTAGCATGCTTTCCTTCTGCTTAGGACATACTGATCCAACGGTAACCTGACAGGGTACATCTGATCTACATTCGAATGGCCCAAAGGTGACCTGATTTCGATCGATTTCTTGTCCTTATGGTTTGAATTAATTGAATGTAACCAGAGTTGACTGATTTTGTATTTGTGTAGTTGATTTGGTAGCATCAAAATGGAAAAATAGAAGAGAGGAGGAAAGGAAGCATTGCAGGATTAAAAGGAAAGCAAAAAAGGAAACCTATCTAATTCATTTATTATATAAAGATTGTAAACTTTTTTTATCATAAGAAGACAGACTTATCATCTAGATCAAGGTTTGCCTTATCGGTCCATACCGGTATATTGGCCAATGTCGGTATGATACGTACCAAGGCATACCGACATACTATATGTTAGTATGCCTAGGCATATCGATGATACGGTAAAATTACGAAAATTACTCTAAAAGTTTCTGAAAAATAGAAAAAAAAATTGGATTAGGGTTTTTAAGTTGAAAATAAATATAATTTTAGTATAATTTTAATAAAAATAATCTAAATTAAGAAAGAATAATAACACGTATCTTTTTTGGGCTTTGCGAAGTAACTTTATGGTTCGTTCCGACCCTTCCTTCTGTTAATATTGAATTATCTATAAAGAAATAATTTGATTTGTTAGATTATTTTTTAAACAATTTAAACTTTAAGATTCAAATGAATCAAGTAATCAATCGATGCATATATTTGATTTTACCATAAAAAAGAATGATGAGACTCCACGGGCGATGGATCGAGGTCCTCGATCCAATATATTTGTATATCAATTTGATGTTTGTCAGGCCCAATCCTAAAAATGATCCCACGACATAGTATCCTGATACACCGTATGCTATTAGTGTATCAATGTGGTGATGATCGTAGTCTAATCATCGTGAACCACATGTGTCTAAAGCAACTCCTGAGGCAAGGACGATTGTGGCATATATCGGGGCAGGGCATGGAGAATGTCACAACTTCTACTTTTGTCATTAATTTGTTACTCCATATTATAAGATCAATCACTGTATTGCTGCTCGAAGAAGTATGACCACCTATTAACCCACTATTGTTGGCTGTAAGATTCTTCAAAATATGACGGTTGTGAATACGATGAACTTCACTTTAGGTCTACATCATGTAGGCTTTATAGCATTTGCTCAGAATCATCCACTACCTTCCTCTTTCGTGTATAAACTTGATCAGTACCTTGTTGAGCTCCATGATCTGAATCTTGGGTAGCATGTGTAAAATACTGCTCCTCGGTCCTTGCACCACTCTCAAATTGTATAGACGAGACCATCGACTCCCCAGTGTCATCACTATCATCGCTCGAGACACTGCTATCAACCTCGCTGTCATGTCTCTAGACCGAGCGAGTTGTTGAATGCAATTGAGAAGATGGGCGGACGATTATGGCAGAAGAAAGGGTTTAAAAACCTTTTTCAGTGGTTCAAATGGTCAAATTGACCATTTGCAATAAGGCTATCTGAGCTCTTGATCGATAACGGTCGAAATCCGATCATTACTGATCGATGCAAACCCCATAACACCCAATATAGGGTCATGTAATGGGTACAGCTCGATAGAGGGCGGTCCGCGTACCGATCCCTTGTCGGACCAGTACATACCGCCTATATCGAGCGACACAACTTGGTATGGCAAACCCTGATCCAGATAATGGTTCTCCCATCCCCATCCAATAGACCTTAAGGAAATCATGATCTTAAGATGATCAATGATAAAAGTACAATTATGCAAAGCATCTTATGCATATATAAGTATGATAATGAGTCATTCTTTTATGGTAGGTGCTTGCAATTATTGGTGTTCCACATTCATGGTAGTTATTCAGGTAGAAGAACGCCCATTTATGGTACATACTGCTTTGTGCTAATGCACAATGCAATATGTCACTTCATAAGGTCACAATTGTCTAATAAACTACTAAAACTAAGGATAGTTCATTCTTCATGTTTTTCTATCTCGTTCTTTAAGCATAATATTCAGCAAATAGTTTTACAGAACAATGGATACTGAATTGTATGACACATTGGCAAATGAGAACTCTAAAGGGAGAAGGTGAACCTGCATAATGTAAACCAAAAACAAGGACACATATCGTTGTAACAAAAATCCCTGTGGAAACTTGCCAAAAATTCAATTACAAGAAAGATCATTAGTTGACACAATGAAAGATAATGTAACAAAAAATATATTTTCTCAAGCTTATGCATGCACTTTAATTCAATGGCAGTTCAAATGTGTAATATTGACAAACGTGAATGTATTTTAAAGAAGTTTTAACTTGTTTCCAGAAAATGAAAATATCTATTATGGATGAACACAACAAAGCCGCATTTCAATCTCAATATTCAGTTTTAGCCAATTATCTTAACATTGCAGAGGCTTACATCAGGAGAAGCAGCCTATGCATCTAGCAGAAATATGTTCAAGAAGAAAGAGAATACACTCATATGCTAGTTATCTTTTGATGAAGTCATTGACTATAAATGCTCTTCGATAACAAAGCTATCATCTAATAATCAATCATACTTTATAAATTTCCAGACTATAAAACATGTAAAAATTCTTTTGTCAAGCCTGGTTGCTTTTTTTTCTCAATAGAAAGGGTAGAAAGAAGATTTCAACAAACATTTTCAATAGAAAGAGTCTCGTGACGAACTAGAATTTTTCTTTTTCTACAGTGACTGCATTTTAGCTGAACACAAAAAGGAAAAGCCAATCAAATTTAGCATATAGAAAATAAAAGCTTACGTTGGTATATTATACTTCAACGGAATAAGCATAGTAGGAGAAATCCCAGCCATCGGCCCCATGTATGGAAGATACGGAATAGCATAAATTCCTGAACCATGTTCATTGGAATCTGAACTTTGGATAGGAACCATTCCAGGAAACATGAGTGGGGACATCTGGAAGCCACAAACATCTGGTACCTGAATTGCCAACATATATTAGATCACTAAGCATCAAAAGACATATGATTGGATCCTAAGGGGAGAAATAAACTTTTAAAAGGATCTAGGTTTATGGTGCAATCAAAAGGTTCTCGCAGAACTGACGTGAAGAATTCCCAAGAATGACGCGAAAGCAAAACTATCATTTCTAAAAATCAACCGATACAAAAAATGCCAACTTAAACATCATCGTTCAAGAATTTCACTCGATTAGCTCATTTTATCTCAAACGGATTCATAAATGTTGTCCTGATCTTCTAGGAGAACTCGCCAATTCATATCCAAAAGGTTCCTTAAAGGCTCAAAAGAGTCACTTCTTTGCACAAATATGACGCAAAACACCCCTCGAAGACATGAAAATAACGTCCAAAAGGGGGGAAAAAACACGAGAATCAACTCACTCAAAGAAAACACGAGAGTCCCACGAAAATGTAACCAAGAGTGGAATCTTGAAACCGAAACGTGTAATCACAAAAGCGACAGCAAATATAATGAAAGATCGAACTTGATCCACAAATTGGTAGATACAAGCCCCAGCTCTAGGAAACAGATCCAGTTCAGCAAAGGAAAACGGATCCAAGCTGACGAACCGAAAGGATCCAAGCGATTACACGCACCTGAGGCGTAAGACCGCCATCCGTGGTTGGCGGTGTCGGATCGGTTTGGATTTCTTCCGCCATTCGCCGCAGAGAAGAGAACGGAGGCCTGCTTAACCGAGACAGACCCGAGCGCGAGCCGAGCGGTACGTTGTTCCCGCACGCGGCGGCCGTAGGTCGAGCTGGACACGTCACGAATTAGATCTGGACGGTTCACCGCCCGGAATAAAAACCATCGTTTCGTGAAACTGAAACGGAACGGAAACGGAAATACTTTCCAGACGGACACCTGATCTTTTATGTGGGACCCACGTAAACCCAACTCCCACGTCAACCGTAAAACTTCCAGCAAAACATCAGGGGTGGTACGATCCGGTAGGGCTTTCATGGGGTCAAGAAAATAAGAACCGCAGAAGACGACCGTGACAGACGTCGTATCCACAGGAATAAACATATAAAAGCGAACAAATGAATAAATACGCCATTAGTTTTGAGAAAGATGATGATCCCAAAATAAACAACATCATCCAAGCAAACACAGGAAGTAATTGTGAAACAAAGACGATTTATCCAAGCATCATCATACTCAATCAAATATTACACAGGAAGTACTTAATGAAACAAACACGAGATAATCAATTATTTCAACAATTTCCTATATAATATCATCATACTCACGAAATCAAATATTTCCTGGACTCATGATATAGTCGATAGACACATGATTCTTCGTACAAACAAACGTTCGACTCTATGGTCAAATTATATGTAAAGCGATCAGGGCGAACTTTCGGTCCACTAAAACCAGCTCTCACCCGTCCTAATTTTCGTGTGTGCAGTCAGCTGTCTTCTTCATCAGATTGTGCCTCGGGAGCCTTCATTTGTTGTGGAGACGAACCTGTAATGGATTGAAGTGTCACGCCTGAAGAGCCAATAGTTACATGGACAATATGTATATCTAATTTCCTTTATCCTTTCGTACTCAAATTAATTTGAGAAGTTCTTCATCTACAAAACAACTTTTTATAGAAAACATTGAAGAGCAGGAATATGCCAGAGATTCTAAAGGAGGTAGAAACACAAAACAAATAAGCAACCAGAACTTCGTAGGCATATCATTCATTACATGCTCTGTTGTTATCAATTAGATTCCACTTCAGTATCAGAAGGAATCGAATATGATTTTTTTAAAAAAATGTGTAGGTCAAATATCTCCACCTAAATAGAGTTTGTGCTCGAAATTTCTCAGATATGCATACAAATGACTGTTGGCATTAATGAAAATTAACAACAATATCCTCAATGGTAAAACCATCATCTGTTTCTTACTCTACATCATACCTAAACATAGTTCTTGCTATTCCAAATCATGGTTTCCCATCCCTATTTAACAAATGTGATTATAAGATTCAGTGATAGGCCTACAACTTGCGTATGATAACTCATCCCACCCCAAGATAAATCTAAGTTTTGGTGGGTTCGTCCAATTTTACCTGGATCTGGTTTGGGACCCTGCAACGGGTATCTCAAGTCAATATCTGTCATTCTGATCTGGTACATCTTTATCTTACATGTATGTGCAAGCTGTACCCTGACACTATATTCATAACCTCACTAAATTCACCCCTTCCCCACCCGATCTACAAAATACATTTAACCTTCCCCTTGTGTCTGGCAATTTTCTTCCCAGAGTTGTCTTACCAAGAACAAAGGATAATGCCACACCACAGAATTTATGGCAGGATGTTGACAATGATGCAAAGCAAAATGTGAGCCCTGATTGACAAGCAGGCACAGAGATCTTGATGAAGGTTGTACCCATGTTGCTTTTCGTGGATATACCAACGACAACTCCTATCCTTGCAAAATCATGGACATCTGATACCGAGCCTCTTATTTATCTTCACTGTCCATTCAAATTTGTTTTGTCAATCTTTGTCTTCTTCTCACTATCTCAGCTGATGGTATTAGGATGGTTTCAACAGGTTATTCATAATTATTTACAATGACAATCAAGCAATGTCTTCTTCCTTGGAACCCACAAACATTGCTGGAAATGGACCATAAAGCTCCAACACATTAATGGATTTATCTACAGATTAATATCATTTTCATTTACAATTATCAACTAAAAAATGACTGTCTAAAGCATGGTAAATGATTAATATGACGTAAAAAGCCTGGTCGACCACATTGCAGATTATACCTTTAAAATAAGAACAAGAACATATAATAAACTAGTCTAGGTCCAACATATAAAGGGTGACATGCAATAAATGTTAGCTAAGGGCCATGATACATCAAACAAATATGGTGTAAGTCCGTAAGAACGAACTCTCCAGTCTCCAATCAAAATCACCTCATTATCTCATAGAAACACCAAATTCATTTGACATTCCTAACCCTAACAGTGAAAGCTTTGATATGAATCCCAGTGTGCCTTCTCTCTATTTTATTGACATTAAAGGCACCTCTATTATCTATTTTATTTTTTCTATCAGGCTTAGTATATGGTCTCATCCCGTATTAGTCACCTGAAGATGTCAATGAATTTATAATTTAGAGATGCTATGTTATATCCTTAAACAGAGGAAATACAACCAACAACTGCTTCCCATTGATATAAACTGACCCAACCTGCAAATAGCCCCAGCACCTAACAACCGGTGGTTGCGTCAACATCTGATAATTTTCTCTCACAGATCTGATCTTCCGTTAGCACTATGTTAGAAACAAGATTAGCTTGTGGGCAATATGCATTAGATATTCCGTCTACGAGGGCCACATTTATGGTTTTGAAGAATCAAGTGTTGGGTTAAAATAGGAACGAAGATCCAAAACCGAGTGCAGGCAAGCAATATCAAGCTAAAACAATAAAGCCGAAGATCAAAACCAACTGAAATAATAACACTAAAACATAACGTGCTAAAATCCTCAATTGGTTGAGGTAAACAATCTCGGGCAAACTAAAAGATAGGTCTAATATAAGAAAAAATAATGCACATTGTAATAAGAGAAAAGGAGGAAGAGAAACTCACAAAAGGAAGAAACCTAGGAATTTAGTATAAACTTCTCTGACACCTCTCTTGCAATAAGAGAAATTGAGGAAAGAAAACTAACGAGAAACTCATAAAAGGAAGAAACCTTGGTATTTGGTATAAACTTCTCCGACACCTTCTCTCGTAATAAGAGAAACCGAGGAAGAGAAACTCACACAACTCAATAAAAGAAACTGAGGAAGAGAAACTCACAAAAGGGAGAAACAAGGAGGAATCCAAATGAGAAGACTTCCTCTCCTCACTTCTCTCCTTTTTCCTCTCTCTCTCTTTCTTCTTCTTTTTTCTCTCTATTCGTCTCTGATCTCTGCACCGCACTGGATGGATTTTCTATCTGCATCTACGTGACTTTTATAGGCACGAAGAGGGGTTGCAACCGTACGCAACCTCTCTTCTTTTTTTTTTCTGTTTTATCTTACGGCAAATTTCGATAAAGAAACCAAATTTCTAAACTTTAGATTATAACATAGTTGAAGAGCAAAAATACACTTTAAACATCTTGTTGCTCACCTTCGGCCGATGAGAGCCAACCACGCTCGTTGCTAAACGATATCATCTAATCCGAGGAGAGCGGGTGCGAGAGCTCGAAATCCTCGAGCCCGGTGACGACCTCCACGAGGAGGAAGGGGTGATTCTGGGGCGGGGCCCAGTAGGAGGCGCCGGGGACGAAGGGGAGCCAATCGGGGGCGTAGTGCTGGGCGACCATGCTTTGGATGGCGTCGTCCATGGGACGCGTCAAGTGGGCATCGCGTTCGCCAGAATCGGATCCGGATCCCGAGCTCGATTCCGATCCGGAATCCTCGGCGTCGACCACGGTATCCGCGAGGTACACCGTGCGGCTGGAGCGGTGGCGGAGGGAGAGGAGGAGGGCGGCGGGGACGAGGCGGCGCGGAGACTGGAATAGGGCTGGGAAAGAAAGAATTCGAGCCATTCGATCGAGTCACAAAAGAGCAGATGGGAGCAAAGAGGGGAGGGGATGCATAGACATAGGGAGGAGGTGGCGGCGCGTGGTGGACCGTAAGGATTGGGGAAGGAATCGGGGATGCGTAGGGACCCACGGTTACTGTAAAAAACATAGGCGGGATTTAACAGCGTCATTAAGCATTCATTGCATGCAGACTTTTCGTTTATAGGGCAAGGGTTTATGTTTTATACCGATTAATTATCCAAATATTATAATCTATTTTGAATTTTTGATAACTGATACTTACATTTAAATATCATAATATTTGTTAAGTGATATTTTGATGATTTTCTTGTCTTAGGCATAAGTACATAATTGAAGGTGACACTTTGGTTATGTTGGAAATTACCTGTCAAGTACACTAAACATACAGGAATGTTTTGGTTATGTCAAGCACCTTAGATTTTTTGATG
Source organism: Musa balbisiana (assembly GCA_004837865.1). Lineage (NCBI taxonomy): Eukaryota > Viridiplantae > Streptophyta > Magnoliopsida > Zingiberales > Musaceae > Musa > Musa balbisiana. The sequence continues at coordinate 8,485,202 of CM017188.1, read as the reverse complement.
TGTTAAGCATATATCTTTTTTATGTGAATAGAAATATCACATGCAAAGATGATGCATTAGTCATGCTTAACATCGGATGTTTTAATTTTCAATGGACATATGATATACACGTATTGGTCTAGAGTGTTTTAGGTGCTTTGATGTCTTAGTGGAATGCATCATGTGTTATTGCAATAGATTTTAGATACTCAAGTATTTGAAACCAATCAGGCTCAGTGTTTAAACTTTATCACAAACCAATCAGGCTCTGATGCTTAGTTACTTAAATCAAATAATTAAAAAATAAAAAATATAGTAATTTTAAATTGCATGAGAGAGTTCTATGCGAAGGCATAATGCATCGAACCATTAAATATTATATTTATTGTTAGAGGACTTATATGGACGTTAGAGATTACATCAAAATAATATTCAATCGATTTAGATATACGTGTCAAGATAGTGAGATATTTGATAGGACATGATTTATCAGATAATTTATATGCATCATGTGTAAAGAAAATATTTTGATTATATTAAGTATTTTATTATTATTATTATTATTATTTTTCATAGGTGATATTATTATAATAAAGCCTCTGTGATCGATGTGTTTGTTGTTAGGTTAAGTGGAAGGATGCTGAAAGCTTTCACAGACAAAGAGGAGGATTTGCATGGGATTGGGAGGAGCACGCAATCGCCCGACCTACTGAGGTGGGGATCGGGACACCATCACATGGACCTGAGCTGCTGACGTCGGGATTGCGGCGCCCAAGCTATTGTGTTGGCGTCGAGCACGCACGAGAAACAACTCACGTGACTCGATGAGGTCGGGTTCGAGGAGTCAACGTGGGCCCCGCGTGCCCAACCGTTCACCTTGACGTGCCGTTACGGAGTGACGGTAACGTCCCATTCGTAGGCATCCGCCATTTTTATATGCGGACATTTGGGGCGTCTCTCATCTCTTCCTAGAAAGAGAGCGCGATCTCGATTTCTAGAGCTAGGGTTCCGAGCGTTGAAGGTTATCGCTCCGATGGCGTTGCGGGCGTTCTACAACGAGATCAAGGGGATGAAGGTGAGGGATCTGCCCTCGTACCTGAAACCGAAGCTGCTTCGGGGGATCGCTACATCGAGACCAGCTCCATCGAGCCCCTCTACCACGTATGCTTCGGGGGCATGATCTTCTCCTACCTTGTCGCCCTCCCCGAGGGACGCCGCCACCGCGAGCACCAGCAGCGGCACGCCGCCAGCGTTCATCACTGATCGCGGTCGCCGCCTCCTCCCGATCCACCCAGGTCGAGCTCAGAACCCTGCACCTTAAATATCAGTTTTTCTTTACTCTTGAAGTTAAAGTAAGAACCAATAATTCAGAGTTTGTTGGTTTTGTTTGCCTATTTAATGTTGTTTCTATGAGGATTATACATTCATCCATCGTACGGATTTAATTTGCCCATGAACAATGGAATATTTTAAGCGATCATTATGCTGTTTTGTGAGATAGGATTTTCGCTACCGCTAATAAACCGGGTAAATTATAAATTATCTCATGTAGTTAGAACTTTTTAATATCCCGATCTCTAAACTCAAAAAATTTATATTGGAATTCATATAGTTATGAAAGTGAAACATCTAACTTCATTTACCTTAGCGTCGTCGGTTTTATCGATGAAAATATGAAAATGATGAAAAAATAATACTTTTAATATCCCAATTACATCTTCGATGGTGGCAGATGAGGACGTTGTTGAAGGTCGCGGGTGACTATTGTGGATGAAGAGAGAGACCAACGACGAGAGATGAAGGCAAAGGGAGAGGAGGAAGATTACGACGCATATGTCGATGCTCTGCATTTGTATCGACGTTGCTCGATAACTGCGTCGACACCGACGCAGACGCAGATGTAAAGCGACGTCGCTCTGCATCTACATCGGAGCCAACAATGATGCGAGGAAGGGTAGCACCGCTCCGCATCTGTGTTGGCGCCGACAACAATGCAAAGAAGGGCGGCACTGCTATGCATCTGCGTTGGCATAAAAAATGATGTAGGGAAGGGCAGCACCACTATGTATTTGCGTCGATACTGACGCAGTTGTCGAGCGACGCCGACGTAGATACAGAGCGTCGACATCTGCATCGTCTTCTTCCTCCTCTCCCTTTGTATCACCTCTCGTCATTGCTTTCCCTCTTCACCCACAACAGCCACCCGCGACCCCTAGTGGCGTCGTCGTTCGCCATCATCGAAAACGTAACTGAGACATTGAAATTACCTTTTTGTCTATCGTTTTCGTGCTTTCGTCAGTAAAACAGACAACATTAGGGTAAATAGAACTAGATGTTTCACTTTCATAATTATAGCGATTCTAATGTAAACTTTTTAAGTATAGGGACAGGGATGTTAAAGAAGTCTAACTACAGGAGATAATTTATGATTAGCCCTAAGAAACCCTATTTGACTCTTAAAGAGCTTTAGACAATATTGAGAACCTTTATAAGAGAGGAGCAAGAATTGGGAGTGAATTGCTGATTACATAGATTTGACTTGTCACGTCAGGAAGTCAACATCAAATACTTGCAATATAAATTGACCAAGACTGGGAGAAATTATAAACTTGAGTATCATTAGGAAAGTAGCTTGTACTGCACATGCATCCTTGCCCGGGTGTGCAGTCTAAGTTGTAAAATGAATCTGTTGTTGGACTAAAACTGTTGCTTTAAAGCTAGTGATAATAATCTGAAAGCGAATCATTGACCGTTGGAAGCCGCTCGTGCAACAATGTTCACTTGATCCGTCATCTTGCCTTTGCTGCTGGACCTAATTTCCCCAACTGTGTTGATTTGCTGGCTTAAGTAAACCTTTAAAGGAGTCTATGATATTTTCTCTATATGAAGCATTGGTCTGTGTTTGCTTGCTGGTGATGAACTGAGAAAACAAGGGAAGAGAAGCCTTGGTATGAAGCAAACAGGTGCTTTTCAAGAAGTATTACTGACCAAATAAACAGCTATAAAATAAGAAGTGGATTCCCTTGTCGAGTGTCATAAATTGGATGATCAGAGATCGAAAACAACATGATACCCTAGGTAGTTTAGGAGTGGGTGTGAAGTTGAATAAAAGTTGGCATGGGAAGGTCAAAATATAATCATGGACACAAGCATTCAAGGTATTTTTAGTAACTTGACTGGAAATGTTCTTCCCATGTTACTTCTTTTTTTTCGCTTTTTTGTATTGACACTCTAAGATTGGTTAGAAGAAAAATCTGAGAAATTTTCTACCGGAGGAGTAGTATTGGAATATAGAACATCAGTTGTATGGTTAAGTGAAATCTTTCTTATTATTTATGTAGATTAGGCTAATCCTGGGAGCCATGTCTAAGTCTTGTGAAATCAGTTGACTATAAACTGAGGAACTTGAAATTTTGAGCATCACCAAGTTGTTGAATAAATGAACCTGCTCTTAAGCATCATAGATTAGGTGATTTAAAAATAGGTGTGAAATTGAAAGCAGTTGACATGAGAAGGCCGAGAAATGGATAATGGATGCAGGCCTCAAAAGGCAATTTAGTAACTTGACTGGAAATTTTCTGACATGAGAAGGCCGAGAAATGGATAATGGATGCAGGCCTCAAAAGGCAATTTAGTAACTTGACTGGAAAATTTTCCATTTTCCATTTTCTGTGTATTCTATTGGAAATCCTTTAATCTTTGGAACTGCAGAGAGATCATTTTATAACAAAAGACATTGATGTAGGAATTAATGAAAAAAATACTGCTTTTATATATATGGAAACTCTGTAAGGTCAAGAGTTGAAACATGAAAAACTTCCGTCTGCCTCAAAAGTTGGTAACACAATGCATTCAGAACATGTGTCATATATCATATGTCCTTCCTACCATCTTGTTTGGCCATGCTTGATATGATCTTGTCCGAATATAGTGGGCGAGTCACCTGTTATGGAGATCTCCCTTCATCTCCCCTAGCATAGGCTTGATTCCTTCTTCGATTTGTTTTCTCATTAAGAATACAAACTTATACGTTATTTCCCCATTTATTTTATTTTGTTTTAGCATTTTAAGTTATAGGTTTAATAATTATGATTGACCTATCATCGATGTTATACAAGAAGGCATTGTAGTTAGCAAATTGATGACTTCGGGTTTGGGAAAAAAATAGTTCTCTTCTAATGGTAAATGTGGTAGAATGTTGAACTTCGAAGATGAAGTGAAGGTAGCTTTTTTCATATTCTCTGATGTGCATTTTTTTTTATAAATTATAATGCAAGTTATGAACAATGCTCGGCAGTGCTTTAGACCTGCTTTATTCGTGTCTGTGACATCCTTGTAGCTAGAAATTGGCATCTGGTACGCTATCTAATGTTTGATCAGGAATAATAAACTTGAGCTTTGATGCAGCCACCTGAGAGCTACATGAGTTCATTTGTGCATGACACATGCAGCTGCGATCTTATTACATATTTGCTGAATTTACATGATAACTTATGCAAGGTTGTGCTGGTTTGTATATATGCATGGATAGAGTAGGATTAGCTAAGGTTGTATATATAATACACCTTAAACATTGGTTGTTCAAGGTCTAGTGCCTGGTGGTGTATCAAACCCTGTTACCAAAGGTTGAGAGTTTGAAACCTCAATTGATACAATTTTAAAGATGTTAACTTACTTGGTAAAGACCTTGATAGTTTATTATAAGGTCATGTGTTCGAATCCTATCTTCATAACTTATCTTTTGTAAAAATAAGAAAAAAAAAGTAGGATTAGGTAGGTGGGCAAATCTTGACCACATGAGTCAGGGATACATCTCTTTTGTGGGAATCCTTCCTCTTTCCCATTCACACCCTTATATTTCTTTATTTTCTCATCCTTTACTTTTTCATTTGCTTCGGTCTACCGCCAGGTATTGAATTATTGTGGATATCAAAATAATGAGGATTCATTTTGATGAATTGATCAGGAGGAATTGATGCTGCAGAAGTGAAAAAAGGGTCACTATGAGAATTTTATTGGAAAACTCCATGAATATCTAAACAGATCTGTCATGTTTAGGCTCCAAAATATCAAACAACTTCTTCAGCCAAATAAATGATGCAATATGGGTCTAAGAGAGGGGAAAAAGGAGTAAAATTGAATAATTTCAATGTTCAAGAAAGAAAGAAATCCAGGATAAGTGAGAGAGCTTGTGCGGAAATGATTGACTACGTAAACTGCTGTCCTGAACAACATCATATTAAACTTGTTAGGCACCTCCTCATGCAATTACTCAAATCCTTGGTATTCAAGCCATTGCAGCAATTGTTTTCCAAGTGGGCATGTAAGGGAAATTATCATCCCAGTAAGGATTGATCTATCATCATTCTGTTGGGATTTGGATGCTGTTATAATGAGAGGTTGGATTTTTTAGCTTATTTTGATTCCCCATACCCAAGTCAGTATTTTTTTTATTACCTAGTACAAGATGCCAACCACCTGAATGTTTCAACATAGACGAGTCAGTATATAGACTGCAACGATGATTATGTACAGTCTACAGTCTGCAGGAGGAGATAACAAAGGCACGGATGAATATTGGAAATGTTGCCCTATTCCTTGTGATACGTATATTACAAAGGATACTTGATAAATACTAGCCGTCTTAAATGTATGAGATTTCTATCAGACATTATTTTTCGTGTGAATTTTTTTGCAATAATTTTCTGGCATACTGTCAAGCTGCTGTTTTTCATATTAAGCTCAAAATTAGCATGCATCTAGAAACATAAATGGGTATATCTGAATTTCAATCTGCTTTATGTTAGATCTCCATTTGCATCTGCTCACCTTCACACGGTGATCTGCCAATCTGCTTACTGTTCAAAGGATGCCAACTTCATTTTTAAGATCTTATTTTTGCTTTTTCACCTCTATTTTCACTGAATTCTCCATAGCAGTGATGAAAATCTTTCTTGAACATGATCAAATATGAACTGTGAAAAGTTAATCAGTCGATTGTGGTCTCATAAATTTAATGTCACATACAACGTCGAGTATCATTCATATCCACTACTCTCTGAGTCTGCATCATTCAGTTTGGACCTCACTTGATCTCATTTTCTTATTGTCAGGATTGAAGAGCATTTACATGGAAGGGTAGAGATGGATACCTGCATTCCTTTTCTACTTGCCTAAGCCAACTTGCTTATAGTTTATTTGCATCATTCATTTTGGACATCACTTGATCTCATTTCCTTATTGTCAGGATTGAAGAGCATTTACATGGAAGGCTAGAGATGGATTCCTGCATTCCTTTTCTACTTACCTAAGCCAACTTGCTTATAGTTTATTTGCAAAACTGCAAATATAAATTGCAAAAAAACAGTAGATTGCGGTTCTCCTTTCCGATATATTGTCACAAGTTTAAGTGTTTAACACTGCCTTAGATTCAAACTTTGTGTTTTTATGGCAAAAACAGCATTGTTCACCAGTACAGAAGTAAATTTCTAGCTTTATCTGTGCTGTAGTCGATACTGATGCCTGTAAGCTACCTTGCTACTGAGTGGTCCTTGCTAACAATTATAAACTGTAACTCGAAGCTTTACCTGCTCCGGACTGAGTTTAATAAGTTGCTTCAGCATCTGTAGATTAAACTGAATTGCATCCAATAAATTGGAACATTATGGTGTTGTTACTGTTCTATAGTGTATGAATTACTTGGGAACATATGTTGTACCATGGCAAACTTATTATTTTCTGTAAGGATGAAGCTACCCCTCCAATCAATCTCATTTACTGCTGTGAAATAAATATAATGACTGATTGTTTACATGTGTCCCTGCAATTAAATTGTACTTTTCACATGCTTGCTTTTTCTGTGCCGCAGTGCTAAGCTACATTCTGTTTGCATTTTTGTGCCCGCAAATCGATTGAAGACTGGGTTCTGGATGGGAGTTGATAGCTGTTTTGGCAACAATCATAGGAATATATGACGTATCCTCTAAAATATTGTAGAAATACTGAGACTACATTGTGAAATTTCGTACAACCAGAGAGCAAATAAATGTGCGGGTCTTTTGAGGGTGCATGGCACAATGGATCAGTTTGGAACTGCTGGCTAAGAATTATGATGAGGCATACATTCACACATTAAAAGAGGAATGAAATCAGGAAAAAGGAAATAATCTATGTTGCACTTTTTCCATATGCAGTCAGTAACAGCAAAATTAGCCAATTTTGTTTGTTGTTTCTACACAACACTTTACTGGAGATGCAGTGCGCTAAGGATATCTGCAAGATGACAGGAATATGTCTGGTCTAAATGCATATTCTAACGCAACACAACATTATCATGCTATGTAGTCTGCTACTCAGCTTCACTATCTCTTCTGATATTTTTGGAGATTTCAAGACATCATTATTCAAATAATACACTACTTGGAAGATTAATTTAGGTCTATATCATGTTTCCCACTGATCCACTAATAACGATCTGCCAATGGCACATTACCACATCAGCCTTTTTTTTTTTTTTTGCAGGACAGATTATCAGTGTGGCTGACGCTGCAGTATTCTACTGGTTTTTTCTCAATAAGAAACTGATGGCAGTTCAGCTCCTTGATCCAAGTCGACAAAAACAGGCTTCATCGGTATCCTCTTTGAGACTCAGGTCAGTCAACAATTACTACTACTAAGGCTGTACTGCCACATAAACGATCATGTTGCACAAAACCTACCCTAAAGAAAAGGCCATAACTAAATTGCTCTACAAGCTCAATTGTTAAGATGTAAGGTATTTTCATGGCAATAACTTTACTCAGGGTCTTTGTAGAGAGACCGGCAAAAAAACCCAAGTCAAAAGCATTGAACTGATTCATGATATAAGCTTGAGAGACAAACTGAAGAATCCATGCCACTACTGTCAAAGTTGGTGCATATTAGAACTACTTCCTCTTCTATATACAATGGCACTGAACAGAAACAATCACAACAGTCATTGACTGTTGAATTGCTCAAAACTGGTCGTGGTTGTATCTGAGTTCCTATAAATGACTGGAATGTACAAGAAACTGAAAGGGATCAAAAGATGTGAAATACCCTTCACAGAAGAAAGCTCTTCAGCTATGAGATCACAACAAAAAATGAAACTTGTGTCATCATCCCTTGCATGACAACAGAGCATTACCTTTGGAGCTGTGACTTTAAATGGAGTTGATTTCTGGACTTATCCATCAGACGAGACCTCAGCTGCATGGAATTTCGTATAATATGAGATGGAAATATAGATTAAGTGTAAAGTAATTAATTTCGCTACAAATCAAATAAACTAAACATTATTAGACACTCAACTCAGCCAACACATTAACATAAGTCAAATTCAAGTTGTTGCATTAAAAGCACCAACTGTCGCATTTAGTCCAATGGATGCAACATCAATTAACCTCCTGGGGGTGTCAAAGCTTGAGAGTGGCCTCAAGCCTCACCTTCTGAGGCAATGGATTTGCTAGAAGAGGAAAAAAACTTGCTGAAATGAGGGGCAAAATGCAACTTTTCCATCTAGTTGGATTCCTTAGTGCTAGTTGTTTTTTTTAAACAGAAAATGGGTTGATTATCCCAATTTGTTACATAAGAAAATAATATAAAACAAAGAAGAAAAAAAACCCAGCTCAGCTCCCTAGAGGAAACAGCTCAACAGTTGATGAACAGAACATCCCTCACCCTCCAACCTTTGAGACAACAAGTTAAAACAAGGTCCACATATCAATTATATTACCCTCACTTTTATCCATGAAACAGGTATCAAGGGCTTATATCTAAGGTGGTAAATATATAAAATTATGGTTCACCAAAAACCTTTCATTTAAGCATAGAAGAAAATGAAATAATACCAAAAGTACAAGAATAAGCAACAATGGTATTGCAGAATACACTGGATTGCTTAACGAAAATTGGAGTCCAACATACCCATTTCGTAAATTTCAGATGCTTGAGAACCTCATCGGTTTCCAGTTCCTGCAATTATATGAAAGACATGCACTAAGGACGACAGGTTTGCTATAAGGATAAAACACAACGGGTAAAAGAGAAAGAAGCAGTATAAATTCGTATATGAGGACAGGCTTCTACAACAAGTTGGACATAATAAATGCCCAATGTGTCACTTGAGCTGGAACTTCTATGTGCCCATACACATGGAAGTTTTGATGGTAGAGACAATATGGTTGATAAAAGGCAAGAAGCCCCACTTTGCCTTTATTGTTTATCCTCAAAATGATAATTTAAATATTTTTATATAAAAAAAATTAAAAAGCTTAGTTTATTACTAAAAGGCCCACAGGCTAGCTAGCAATGTCACAAAACAGGCAGGTCCAAAAACAGACAATGTCACAAACTAATAGTGCAGTCTTTCAAGCAAAGCTTCAAAAGAACAAGAGTCAATTTGCTAAACGAATAAAAAAAGTTCTATAACAGAATTACTACTTTGAAGCCAATCTTCAATTGATGCCTTCAGAAACCAATATCTTTCCATTCAAATGATAAAAAACTTATGAAGTTGGTACGAATCATAGCATACTTGGAAGTTGAAGTATTGTAAAGAGGCGTAAAGTTACACAACCATCAAGAAAACAAATAACAGATACAAGAATGTAAAAACTGAAGTAGCGTGAATTAAAAAAAACAGTCACCTGTGGAACAGCACAATCAGCATGAAATGGATCCCAAAGAACAGAACAAGAGCAATCCCAATCTTCACTTTGAACCACAAAAAGTGGTGCCCTGCAATGTAAATTGAGATTTTATTTCCTCGGCTATTTCAGAGATCATGCAAGAAACACCTAAACAGAAGAATGTAAAAGGGTTTTTAAGGCAAAATTATAAAATCTAGAAGTAACTAGGAATATAAAGCCTCTCTTTTGGTTAAAGATAAATAGTTACTTTTGATTTGCAATTTTCAAATACATATATGGAGGAAATAACATAAACACAAACATGAAACTAACATCTAATAGACCAGTTAAATGCGATTTTGATACTGTAATTGCACTAAGAGACACAAAAATAATTAATATGATATGAAAGCAAGTGTAGTAATATCACGACGAAGTTGCAAAGTCATACCAGGATTTTTAATACCGTTCCGTACTGTCCGATACAGGCGGTACGTACTGGTCCACCAGCTGATCGGCACATGAACCGTCGGCTACCAGGCGATATCAGCCTAGTTGTGTCGAGGCGAGGTGAGGAAGAAAAGTGTGTTCGAAGAAGAGAGAGAAGCATCGAAAGAAAGGGAGAAGCATCGACAAAGAGTATCGCGGGGTCATCGATGCGCCATCACCAGCGTCTCGATGAACCTGAGCCCGTCGAACCTCGACACGAATTTGTCTTCCACACCCTTTCTTGATCTCAATCCGACGCTGCCCTCCCTCGGCGATCCCGATCCAAGAGGTGCGAGGAGAGTCGTACCTCTTTAAAGGGAGAGCTGGAGGCGCGGGGATCAAGGGAGGCAACCACGAGAGCAGCGAAAGAGGCGACCGCAAGGAAGGCAACGAAGACCTTGACCTTCTTCATCTCCGAACGGTCTCCTTCGTCCACTGCTGTCGTACGGAGAACCTTCCGATGTCGATGTCGTCTTTCTTCTCCCCACCTTGACGTCGAAGGCCACAGACGATGTGACGAGGAGAAGGACGAGGCGACCGTTCGGTACACTATATCTTCTTTATATCTTTATATCTTTTTTATATAAAAAGGTATATATTTTATATCTTTTTTATATATTAATTATATATTTTTATATTTTTATATATTTAGTACCGCTCAATACTAAAATTGATTTGTATATTTTTTTCTAGACGTACTGCTCGGTATGTTGTACCGTACCGAGCAACCTATACGATACGAAATTTCAATCTTCGAGTCATACAATATAGATTCACATGATTACAAGGCAGTTATTAAGACAAAAAGGAGTTCCAACTTATTAAGACAAAGAAACACTCAAGGATGGATAAAATCATAAAAATATCCAGCGGAGATTTATAGTCATGTGAATATAACAATTGGGAGTTCCCCTTACATTCAACATTAGTTATCTCAATCGCCAACAACAAGTCACAATGTCCCAAATATTTATAGTCAATTATATGAATCTTTTTTTAATTGTCAAAGTAAAAGCAATCAAATCTCTATTTATGGTTTCTAATAAATTATTTTATATATTAGTTTCTCTCTCCTTGGACCCAGTGATTTCAATAGGCGCTCGGGCACTCGCCTAGGCACTTGGGCGTGGCGAGGCGAGGCCTGAGCACCTCGCTTCATGTCCAGGCGCCTCGCTTCACAGAGGCGCCGCCCGAGCCCAGGCGCCGGGCACTTCGGGCGAGTGCCTGGGTTAAACCAGGCGACCGAAACAGATTTTTAGGTCTGGTTGATCTTCGGTGCTTTAGTTGGTTCAATCGAATCAACTAAATCACCGATATCATGCTCCCTCTCACAATTTCCCCGACTTCCCCAACCCTAACACTCGCGATTTTGTCGCCGAGATTTCTTCTCCACTGTCGTGACTCTCTGCTACCACTGCCACTGTCACTGCTCGCCGCTACTGTCGCTACTCGCCACTGCCACAATCGCTGCTCGTCGACTGCTCGTCGCTCGCCGCTGCTGTCGCCTCTCCCGTCGTCGCTCGCAGCTCTCGCTCCCACTCCCGTTGTCGCTCGCCGCTCCAGCTACGGCTATCGCTTGCTACCGTTGTCGTTACCTCAGCAGCCTCGGTCTTCTCACACTCTTCTCACTATACTGTTAACAATATATTAACAGTATACTACTAACTGTATACTAATAATAGTATTTTTTTATTTATTAGATTAATAATATATTATTTTGATTTTAATACTATTAGTTTTTATTTATTTAATAGTATATTTTTATTTAAAAAATAAAAAATATACTATTATGATTTTATACCCAATTTTCTTAAATTAATAGTATTTTTTATTTAAATAATTATAATTATTAATTATATTTTATATTTTTATATTTTAGCACCTCGTTTCGCTCGGGCGAGCGCCTAGCGCCTCTCTTCCATATTTTTCTAGTAATTTTCAATCATCTTATATTTTTGTTGGAACTATGCCTAATATTCACAAATGTAAACATTTATAAACTATTTTTCAGATATTTCAAACATGCACCTCAACAATATTAATTTACTGTGTGCATTTCCTCATAATTGTCCAAAATTGTGACCTTTAAATCATTACTAACCTTACAACTGACCTATAAAAATTTCCTTATCAACTTAGAGAAAATTCTTATAACCCTCTCCAATTTAACCATCTCATTTACCTTAATATGTAGTATCTTCATCCATATACTCTTCCCAGTTAGTAAATCTATCATATTTAAAACTTGTTGGAATTTTTCATTTATTTGTCTTAATTATCCTTTCATGTTTTCTTGGCATTGTTAAAGTCACACAACTCCTACATACCGTAGAATCTGTAGTTTTTAGCTCCCATTAATCGAACCTATATCATCAACAAATAACATATATCATGAAACTTTATCTTGGTGAAAAGATAAAACCTCAAAGCAAAATCATTATGCACCTGTAGCTACTGGAGAACTGGCAGACGTTCTCCTGAAGTCCTCACACTAGCATAAAGGAAAGTAGGAAACAAGTAAAAAAATCACCTGCGCCACTTTCCACAGACAATCCCCTCGTCAGATCCATCTGAGTACAAAACCTCCCTGCACTGGACCCAATTACCAATGCTGCTTGGTTTCTGTGGCTTTCCATCATTCCATCCCTAATAATGACGTGGGACATGGGCAAATTAGTCTTGGAATGTACCAAATATATGATTATCAAGACTAGATCTTTATGACTTACATTCAAGTTTACTGAATGGGCAGAATCTATTTCAGAGGGTTCATCAAAATAATCATCTTCACTGCATTAAAAACAAAGCATCAGAAAATAATGCTGATCATGGCTTGGACCACAAACTGAAGCTAGAGAGGACAAGTTTTAAGTCATCTAAACACCATTTGCACAACAATGCATGGAGTATCTTTTTGGTGATATAATGAAATGAAAGAAGAAAAAAAAACATGAAGCTAAGAAAATTCAAATCAAGCAATGTGGTCAATTCCTTGACATAATGCATTTGAAGCACAAAAGCATAGAAAGACAATAATATTTGAACATATCAAGCTGCAAAGTCATTGGGCACCTGAGCGCTTGCCTAGGCACCTGGGCGAGACGAGGCCCGAGCACTTGCCTATTGGGCTAGGTGGGCATCTTCACTCAAGCATGGCCCAAGCGCTCGCCTGGGCCCAAGTACTGGGCAGGCCAAACGCCTGCCTGGTTCAACTCAAGCTAGGTTGAGCCTGAGTTAAACCAAACAATTCTATCTAGTTTGATTGAACCAATTATCCATCGAGCCTAAGTCAAACCAAACACAAGACAACTAGTTTGATTGAACCAATTATCTATCATAGAAAGCAAGAAACCACGTGCGAGAAGAATCCTAATGCAAAAACCCTCTTTCGCAATGCATTCCTACATGGCGATGGAGTTCCTCCCATCGACAAATGACGACAGTAGCCTTCTTCCCTGGCGATGTCTTCCTCCAACGGCAACAGCAACGTCTTCCTTTGATGGTCGCGACAACGTCTTCCTCTGCCAGCAACGACTTCTTCCCCTTCCTCCCAGTATATCTCTCTTTTTCTCCTCATCGCTCCTACCTTTGCTCATTCACCGTAGCCCTCTTACGTTCACCACAGCTCCCAAATCTCCCCCCTCCCTCTAGAAACCATGTGAGAGTGAACAACAACAATAGCCTTCTTTCCCAGCGATGACTTCCTCTAGTGACAGCGAACATCTTCCTCCGACGGTGGCGACAACATCTTCCTCTAGCAGCAACGACGACTTCTTCCCCTCCCTCCCAGTATATCTCTCTTTTTCTCCTCCCTCCTACCTTTGCCTCATTCACCGCAGCCCCCTCATCCCGCTACGACTTTATTGTTGTTTGTCAATTTAAACTTAGATCAGTTGCCTGCTTTGTTGTTTGCCTATGTTTGTGAGAACAACTGCCTATTAAATTGAACAGCAATTGCCTTTTGCGCTTAGTAAATCAATAGTAAAATGTCGATTATAATATTTAGGAGCGCCTCTACTTTGCTCGGGCAAGTGCCTAACACCAAAGGCATTTTGGGACCATAGCGCCTAGCGCTTTTGACTACACAGATATCAAGGCATAAAAACACAATTTGTATCAGATTTTTTGTCAGAATCATATACTTGTGATAAGGACACTGCACGCTAGTAGTGTTTTCTTCACAAACCATGAATGGATAAAAGGTAAACACTTTGACAATTGTGGAGCTTGAGCTTATTCATCTAGCTAAAGATAGAGTCAAACTTTAAGCCTACTTTATTGCTTCATCAAGCTTCAAAAGTATTAAGCAAAAAAACATGGTTATTTTGGCATTCTTCAGCTATCAAACTTTTGCAAGTCTAGTTTTACCGAGTACTTTTGCATGCTAGTAGTGTTTTCTTCACAAACCATGAATGGATAATGGGTAAATACTTTGACAATTGTCAAGCTTATTCATCTAGCTAAAGATAGAGTCAAACTTTAAGCCTACTTTATTTCTTCATCAAACTTCAAGAATCAAAACTATTAAGCAAAAAAACATGGTTATTTTGGCATTCTTCAGCTATCAAACTTTTGCAAGTCTAGTTTTACCGAGTACTTTTGCATGCTAGTAGTGTTTTCTTCACAAACCATGAATGGATAATGGGTAAATACTTTGACAATTGTCAAGCTTATTCATCTAGCTAAAGATAGAGTCAAACTTTAAGCCTACTTTATTTCTTCATCAAACTTCAAGAATCAAAACTATTAAGCAAAAAAACATGGTTATTTTGGCATTCTTCAGCTATCAAACTTTTGCAAGTCTAGTTTTACCGAGTACTTTTGCATGCTAGTAGTGTTTTCTTCACAAACCATGAATGGATAAAAGGTAAACACTTTGACAATTGTCAAGCTTATTCATCTAGCTAAAGATAGAGTCAAACTTTAAGCCTACTTTATTTCTTCATCAAACTTCAAGAATCAAAACTATTAAGCAAAAAAACATGGTTATTTTGGCATTCTTCAGCTATCAAACTTTTGCAAGTCTAGTTTTACCGAGTACTTTTGCATGCTAGTAGTGTTTTCTTCACAAACCATGAATGGATAAAAGGTAAACACTTTGACAATTGTCAAGCTTATTCATCTAGCTAAAGATAGAGTCAAACTTTAAGCCTACTTTATTTCTTCATCAAACTTCAAGAATCAAAACTATTAAGCAAAAAAACATGGTTATTTTGGCATTCTTCAGCTATCAAACTTTTGCAAGTCTAGTTTTACCGAGTACTTTTGCATGCTAGTAGTGTTTTCTTCACAAACCATGAATGGATAAAAGGTAAACACTTTGACAATTGTCAAGCTTATTCATCTAGCTAAAGATAGAGTCAAACTTTAAGCCTACTTTATTTCTTCATCAAACTTCAAGAATCAAAACTATTAAGCAAAAAAACATGGTTATTTTGGCATTCTTCAGCTATCAAACTTTTGCAAGTCTAGTTTTACCGAGTACTTTTGCATGCTAGTAGTGTTTTCTTCACAAACCATGAATGGATAAAAGGTAAACACTTTGACAATTGTGGAGCTTGAGCTTATTCATCTAGCTAAAGATAGAGTCAAACTTTAAGCCTACTTTATTTCTTCATCAAACTTCAAGAATCAAAACTATTAAGCAAAAAAACATGGTTATTTTGGCATTCTTCAGCTATCAAACTTTTGCAAGTCTAGTTTTACCGAGTACTTTTGCATGCTAGTAGTGTTTTCTTCACAAACCATGAATGGATAAAAGGTAAACACTTTGACAATTGTCAAGCTTATTCATCTAGCTAAAGATAGAGTCAAACTTTAAGCCTACTTTATTTCTTCATCAAACTTCAAGAATCAAAACTATTAAGCAAAAAAACATGGTTATTTTGGCATTCTTCAGCTATCAAACTTTTGCAAGTCTAGTTTTACCGAGTACTTTTGCATGCTAGTAGTGTTTTCTTCACAAACCATGAATGGATAAAAGGTAAACACTTTGACAATTGTCAAGCTTATTCATCTAGCTAAAGATAGAGTCAAACTTTAAGCCTACTTTATTTCTTCATCAAACTTCAAGAATCAAAACTATTAAGCAAAAAAACATGGTTATTTTGGCATTCTTCAGCTATCAAACTTTTGCAAGTCTAGTTTTACCGAGTACTTTTGCATGCTAGTAGTGTTTTCTTCACAAACCATGAATGGATAAAAGGTAAACACTTTGACAATTGTCAAGCTTATTCATCTAGCTAAAGATAGAGTCAAACTTTAAGCCTACTTTATTTCTTCATCAAACTTCAAGAATCAAAACTATTAAGCAAAAAAACATGGTTATTTTGGCATTCTTCAGCTATCAAACTTTTGCAAGTCTAGTTTTACCGAGTACTTTTGCATGCTAGTAGTGTTTTCTTCACAAACCATGAATGGATAAAAGGTAAACACTTTGACAATTGTCAAGCTTATTCATCTAGCTAAAGATAGAGTCAAACTTTAAGCCTACTTTATTTCTTCATCAAACTTCAAGAATCAAAACTATTAAGCAAAAAAACATGGTTATTTTGGCATTCTTCAGCTATCAAACTTTTGCAAGTCTAGTTTTACCGAGTACTTTTGCATGCTAGTAGTGTTTTCTTCACAAACCATGAATGGATAAAAGGTAAACACTTTGACAATTGTCAAGCTTATTCATCTAGCTAAAGATAGAGTCAAACTTTAAGCCTACTTTATTTCTTCATCAAACTTCAAGAATCAAAACTATTAAGCAAAAAAACATGGTTATTTTGGCATTCTTCAGCTATCAAACTTTTGCAAGTCTAGTTTTACCGAGTACTTTTGCATGCTAGTAGTGTTTTCTTCACAAACCATGAATGGATAATGGGTAAATACTTTGACAATTGTCAAGCTTATTCATCTAGCTAAAGATAGAGTCAAACTTTAAGCCTACTTTATTTCTTAATCTAAAATTTCTTTTTCTACTAGCATATTCTTCAGGGAGAAGAGCAACTGAGTTCCTATTTAACTTCCTTCTCTTGTAGACAAAACGTTCACTCTGATGCCTCAAACTCGAGCACATGCCATTGACAGTAGATACATCCGTCCAGCTTCTTGATGAAACTACAATCTCATTTGGTGATGGTTCATATTTTTCCTTCTCAGTATAAATGGAATTTCTGAAGCTATTCCAATGGCATTCTTCATGTTTTGGAGACATTTGATCTCCTTCAACACTCTGTGACCACCCCAAGATTTTAATATTGATGTATTTTCATTGGATGCATTAAAATAATAGGCAATGGTCATATAACTAGGATGAGGATCAAGGACTGCCTTGCAGCTGGCATGCCTTATACAAGTACCAACCCAGAAGAGTCAGGCAAGGGCATGTGCCAAAGGCATGTTAGTAACAACCCAAAGAATTAGGGTGGGCACACCCTCAGCACAGCACTTTGCCTGAACTCTACCATATCAGTACAAGAAAAAGAATCTAAATTGTAATATTTCCAATTAGATCACAACTTATTAAAATTCTTTCCAGAAAAAACATGAAAGCCAGTCCTGCAAAATGTTTCTTGGAACATGAAATTGCAAAAGGTCAACTAAAAAATTGTAACATGACCCTGTGTATAAAATAAATAGGTCTACACATGTACACAATATAAATATACATGTAATTTGAATATGTACATGTAGATAGACAGACAAACAGACATCAGGACAAGGAAATAGCACTAATTTTAAAAGGCATGGACCTCACCATATGTATGTTAAGACTGTGGCTTAAAAGAGATACATGCATCTAGCGTAAATACAGGCATTAAGAGTCCCATATCCTAGTAAACATTTAAACACCCTTACATCGATTAAAAAAAAAGTTATTTTTTTAATGATTCCCATTCAAGTGTCATAGCAATTAATTTATTATCCAATCCGGGAAGTCAAATGCTATTAACATAGACTTCACCTTTGACACCAGAAAAGGATTTGATTTTATACCGTCCATCAATCTGTTCGATAGGTCCCTACTTGTCAATGTAATACATAATGATCTTACAACCAAGAACAGCCAAAATATTTCATGAGTAAGGAAACATGATTTAAAGAAGACGATGGTAGGAAACAAACCCATCCAGTGTTATTAAGAGCATTGATTGATGTTTCACCAGAATCGGTATAAGACGAGTGGTACACACCAGTCCAGGCGTGAACTGGTACACGATCCGCCTCTATTACCAGCCAATCAGGTTAACACCATTAAAAAATATTTTAAAATAGATATTATGGCTCGCATTCATGTAGGTACGCTTCCTCCTCTTCTCCTCGTCCTCTTCCTCCTGCTTCTCTTCCTCCACTGCATCCTCCCCTTCTTCATCTTCCTCCTTGCTCCTTTTTCTCCACCATCTCCTCTTCTTCGTTTCTCTTCCTCCTCTTCTTTCTTCCTCTTCCTTCTTTCTCCTTTCTCCTTCTCTTCCTCCACTCCATCATCTTCTTCTCATTCTTCACCGTCTTCGAAATGTCGATATATCATGTGTCAATACACCAATACCGACTGACACAGACCAGCCAGGAATCTTCCAATATGCAAAACGACAAACCTCGATTGAGAGGTGCTCAGGCAGGCGAGGGGAGGCCCAAGCACCTCAAATCAACCTGAGCGAAGCCCTTGGGCTTGGGCACCGCAACTCTTTCAGCTTCCATAATTCTTCTTTATTGCCATAGATCTCTTTCGTCACCCTTTCCATCATTGGGTCTCCATCACCCATTTTTTGTTGGGTTCCCATCGTCCTTTCCATCACCAAAAAAACTATTGCCCTCTTAACACGCCCTCCATCGCCACAGACATCGCAATATACCTCTTCCTAATTCATCTTAAAGAGTTTGTCTACAATCAATAGTTGGTTTCCCTTTTCTCTTGCTAGGCCAAATCCTTAATCATATTTTTTACAACTTTTATATCTGTAAGCACCTAGCTTCGCTCGAACAAGTGCCTAGCGTCTCAAGCATTTTGAAACCTTGACACCTTTAGCACCACCTTTGATAACACTGACCCTACCTCCATCCCCACCCTTCCCCCAAAAAAGAAGACACAAAAATAGAGTATGGGTACATGGAAGGACATAAGAGGGTTAGAATTTGGGTATGATCATATTCAGGGAAAACCTAGATGTCTAATTGAATAATGGTTGGTTAATGAGACTATCAATTTACTGTTGTATGTGAGAGCGAATAAAAAAATCATATGTTATAAACCACACAGCAAGAAGATGGTACCACACTATTAAACAAAAGTAAAGAGAAGAAAATGTTTGGTGACAATTTATGTGGCATATGTGGTACCAAAGTTTTGGTACCACATATGCAACAAAAACTAAACTAAACTAAACACTAACCTCAAACAATTGATACCAAATTTTATAGGAGGAAAGAGAATAGATTAGAGGGGAACAACAAGAGGGAAGAAAAGGTACTGATGATAATTTATGTGGCATATGTGGTTTGGTGAATAGATTGCACTGCATATACCATATGCTGAAGCAGGATGCAGCAATCCATATGATTGGATACCATATGACACAGTGGCCGCATAAAGCCACATGTGGCCACACGAGCTCATAAGGCCACACAATCTGCATGATGACCAATGGTTTAAAATATATAATGGGATTTTATGTTTCTGCATAAGATATTTCCATTTGATAATAACATAAAGAAACCTTTCCGACCATGTGCATTTTTCAACAACCAATGATTAAGATTTACAAATTTATCTAAGACTACTTATGTTGTAAAGAAGCAAAAAAAATTTTAGTAGTCTTTTATCAGTGTTTCATATATTGGCATGTAACTTGCATTACTGTGATTGCATGTGTCAAGCTATGCCGTCATCTATACATAAAGTGTGATTACATTGGTCACATTTGTTCTGACATAAGTTTGTCAAGCTATGCTATTATCTATAAAACAAGTGTGTAAACACTGCTTATGATATATTTCATTAGTCACTTTTATTTCTTCTAATATTAAAAACTGTATATATTTTAACAAGGAATCTGCAAGTGTTTGCATATGCATGTGTACAATGCATATGCATTATCATTGACATGACAGCCTGTATAGCACTTTTCCTTTTTAGAATGTGATATTGACACCACATGGAGTGGCATGAAAATTCAAATCTATGCTCTAACCTGAATTTGAATTCATCGCAAATATAAAATATACAATAGGATCAGAATACAAAGGTGAAGGTAAGAAGATTGATTAGAAAAAGGTACACTAGCAGCTTGTGAAAAATAAAAAAATGGCATACCCAGTGCACGAGGCTCCCACCAATGTGGGGTCTGGGGAGCAAGGTTCGTCATACCGCAGCATACCGCTCGATACAACGGTACATACTAGTCTGACAGAAGACCGATATGGGTGGTACATCAATCAGTGATTGAAAAAGGCGCTCGGGCGCTCGCCTAGGCGCTCGGGCGAGGCGAGGCGAGGCTCGAGCGCCTCGCTAATGTCCCAGGCGGCGCGCTTCAAACAGGCGCCGCCTGGGCGCTTGCCCGAGCCCAGGCGCTGGGCGCTTCGGGCGAGCGCCTAGGTAAACCAAGGCGACCGAACCAGAATTTTAGGTTTGGTTCGGTCCTGGTTCGGTTGTTAGTTGGTTCAATCGAACCAACTAAACCGATATAACCCCAACCCTAACCCTTACCCAACCCTAACCTGCTGCCGTTGCCGATCCCGATCGCGATCTCGCTGCTCGTCGCTCCCGCTGCCGCTGCTCGCCGCTGTCGCTGCTCGCGCCTCCCACGAGCCTTCCCGCTGCTCGCGCCTCCCGCGAGCCTTCCCGTTGCTCGCGCCTCCCTCGAGCCCTCCCGCTGCTCGCGCCTCCCGCGAGCCCTCTCGCTGCTCGCGCCTCCTGCGAGCCCTCCCGCGAGCCTTCCCACTGCTCGCGCCTCCCTCGAGCCCCTCCCGCTGCTCGCGCCTCCCGCGAGCCCTCCTGCTGCTCGTGCCTTCCACTCCCTTTCCCTTTCCCGCTGCCGCTGCTGCCGCTCGCCGCTGCTGCTGCCGTCGCTCGCCGCTGCTTCCTCGTTTCTCCATCAGGCTCAGTATACAGTATACTCTTAATATTAAGTTTATTTGAATTTTGAAATGATTAATTTTCTGTTAATAGATTAATAATATATTATTTTGATTTTAATGTTGTTAATTTTTATTATTTGAAATTATTAATTATATTATATATTTTTATATTTTAGCGCCTCGCTTCGATCGGGCGAGCGCCTAGCGCCTCGGGCGTTTGTGGACCTTGGCGCCTAGCGCTTTTTAAATCACTGACATCAATATGTCCTCATGTATCATGTGTCAGTATGCTTAGTACAACTCAATACATACTGTACCGACAGCTGATTGATACACCGGTACAAACCGATAAGACAAACTATGTTGGGGAGAATCAATATACGTAGCCTTATCTTTAAATATTTAAATAGACTATTTCCAGGACTTAAACCCTAGTCTCTCAAGTCGCAGAAGAGCAACCTTACCATTGTACCAAGGCCCACCCTCAAAAATACACATAAAAAATCAAGGATGGAAACTAAGGTCATCCATCTTAAAGAACATCAACAATGGGTTTATTGATATGCAAGTTTAAATAATTCAAATACTGTTAAACACTTAGAACCAGAGTTAGCTACATCAGCCAATTTTTGATTCAATGCAGTTGATCAATCAGTATAATCCAAAACTGATTGCTTTTGGTTGATTCTATGTCTTATGATAAAAAACTAGTGAAATCCGCTATAATCAATAAAATTGGTCTACTTTGGCCAATTCTAAGCAATCTAATAGCCTCAAAAGCGAAAACAATTAGGTCAAGGTGGCGGAACACATTACAAGATACTGAAGCCCTCCCGCTGCTCGCGCCTCCCTCGAGCCCCTCCCGCTGCTCGCGCCTCCCTCGAGCCCCTCCCGCTGCTCGCGCCTCCCTCGAGCCCCTCCCGCTGCTCGCGCCTCCCTCGAGCCCCTCCCGCTGCTCGCGCCTCCCTCGAGCCCCTCCCGCTGCTCGCGCCTCCCTCGAGCCCCTCCCGCTGCTCGCGCCTCCCTCGAGCCCCTCCCGCTGCTCGCGCCTCCCTCGAGCCCCTCCCGCTGCTCGCGCCTCCCTCGAGCCCCTCCCGCTGCTCGCGCCTCCCTCGAGCCCCTCCCGCTGCTCGCGCCTCCCTCGAGCCCTCCCGCTGCTCGCGCCTCCCTCGAGCCCCTCCCGCTGCTCGCGCCTCCCTCGAGCCCCTCCCGCTGCTCGCGCCTCCCTCGAGCCCCTCCCGCTGCTCGCGCCTCCCTCGAGCCCCTCCCGCTGCTCGCGCCTCCCTCGAGCCCCTCCCGCTGCTCGCGCCTCCCTCGAGCCCCTCCCGCTGCTCGCGCCTCCCTCGAGCCCCTCCCGCTGCTCGCGCCTCCCTCGAGCCCCTCCCGCTGCTCGCGCCTCCCTCGAGCCCCTCCCGCTGCTCGCGCCTCCCTCGAGCCCCTCCCGCTGCTCGCGCCTCCCTCGAGCCCCTCCCGCTGCTCGCGCCTCCCTCGAGCCCCTCCCGCTGCTCGCGCCTCCCTCGAGCCCCTCCCGCTGCTCGCGCCTCCCTCGAGCCCCTCCCGCTGCTCGCGCCTCCCTCGAGCCCCTCCCGCTGCTCGCGCCTCCCTCGAGCCCCTCCCGCTGCTCGCGCCTCCCTCGAGCCCCTCCCGCTGCTCGCGCCTCCCTCGAGCCCCTCCCGCTGCTCGCGCCTCCCTCGAGCCCCTCCCGCTGCTCGCGCCTCCCTCGAGCCCCTCCCGCTGCTCGCGCCTCCCTCGAGCCCTCCCGCTGCTCGCGCCTCCCTCGAGCCCCTCCCGCTGCTCGCGCCTCCCTCGAGCCCCTCCCGCTGCTCGCGCCTCCCTCGAGCCCCTCCCGCTGCTCGCGCCTCCCTCGAGCCCCTCCCGCTGCTCGCGCCTCCCTCGAGCCCCTCCCGCTGCTCGCGCCTCCCTCGAGCCCCTCCCGCTGCTCGCGCCTCCCTCGAGCCCCTCCCGCTGCTCGCGCCTCCCTCGAGCCCCTCCCGCTGCTCGCGCCTCCCTCGAGCCCCTCCCGCTGCTCGCGCCTCCCTCGAGCCCCTCCCGCTGCTCGCGCCTCCCTCGAGCCCCTCCCGCTGCTCGCGCCTCCCTCGAGCCCTCCCGCTGCTCGCGCCTCCCTCGAGCCCCTCCCGCTGCTCGCGCCTCCCTCGAGCCCCTCCCGCTGCTCGCGCCTCCCTCGAGCCCCTCCCGCTGCTCGCGCCTCCCTCGAGCCCTCCCGCTGCTCGCGCCTCCCTCGAGCCCTCCCGCTGCTCGCGCCTCCCTCGAGCCCTCCCGCTGCTCGCGCCTCCCTCGAGCCCCTCCCGCTGCTCGCGCCTCCCGCGAGCCCTCTCGCTGCTCGCGCCTCCCTCGAGCCCCTCCCGCTGCTCGCGCCTCCCTCGAGCCCCTCCCGCTGCTCGCGCCTCCCGCGAGCCCTCTCGCTGCTCGCGCCTCCCTCGAGCCCCTCCCGCTGCTCGCGCCTCCCGCGAGCCCTCTCGCTGCTCGCGCCTCCCTCGAGCCCCTCCCGCTGCTCGCGCCTCCCGCGAGCCCTCTCGCTGCTCGCGCCTCCCTCGAGCCCCTCCCGCTGCTCGCGCCTCCCGCGAGCCCTCTCGCTGCTCGCGCCTCCCTCGAGCCCCTCCCGCTGCTCGCGCCTCCCGCGAGCCCTCTCGCTGCTCGCGCCTCCCTCGAGCCCCTCCCGCTGCTCGCGCCTCCCGCGAGCCCTCTCGCTGCTCGCGCCTCCCTCGAGCCCCTCCCGCTGCTCGCGCCTCCCTCGAGCCCCTCCCGCTGCTCGCGCCTCCCGCGAGCCCTCTCGCTGCTCGCGCCTCCCTCGAGCCCCTCCCGCTGCTGTTACTTTCACTTCAACCACCATCTATGCACCATTATTGCAATATTCATCTCGAGTAAAACAAAGGATGTGGCGCTGCCATTACAATTTATGATAAGTCCCAAAATTTGTGGGTACTCTCTTCATATAAAGTTTTTATTATTATTATTATCTTCGATCAGCAAGTATCTTCACTGTATAGTGATTGAGAAGCATCAAGGTTACAATGTGCCTCACCACCTATCTTCAAAGTTTTGTGTGAAAAATTATCTTAGTCTGTTAAATGATATTTATATAATAGTTATTTACTGCATTATTATATTTGTATGATATAATTAATATTTATTTTCTAATAATATAAAGAGCACACCCAAGTGTAAGACTTTTGCTAATTTGGGCTCGAGAAGAGAAAATATATTGGGTCTCATCATTGCACAGAGGAAAATTGTTTCCATGACTTGAATCCCGATCACTCACGTTGCAAGGAAGTAATCTCGCTATGATGATAAGGCTCATTCTTTGTTGATTAATTTCTACCAACTTATTCTATTATCTGTATTAGTGTCATGTATATAATTTTTTATCTCTACATTTCAATCCTATGTGTTCTCTTGGAAAGTTAAAATTATTATAATAAACATAAAAAATAGCATAACTCAAATTCAATACATAATTTTAAATATTTGAAATTATTTTTAATTGTATTTTTATTGTTTTCAATTTTTTTTTTAACTCATTGACCTGATGTGATGATCATGTCAATCCCCATTGTCCATAATACAAACTATAACTAGAATTATGCATAAATAAATGCTCGATTTTATCTTTTTTCAATCCAAACAACTAAGACTCCCTAAAGATATGATAGTATCCTAATCTTGTCAAATTTAAAGTAAGATAAGACCTACTCAACACAAGAAAAACATCCCAAAATTAGTAAATAACTGTTTGAAGAAACTTCAAAAACAACAATCTGATCTATACCAAAGTAACCAAGCTAGAAACAAAATTATAAGTAAAAGTTAGCTCATCCTCGATGGGATGCATCAATTCACTTCAATAACACAGTACAAGATCAAGACACGAACTTTTATCATCGAAAAGCTTTAATTCTTTAGCTTTTACATTGAAACTAATCATGGATTGACTTTTGACATAGATGTTGTTGTAGGTTTCCCTTCGAATTACAGTAATATAAAACCATATAAATATCATAGTCCCCAGAAAGAGAACCCTAAAAGATAACTAGAAATCTTAACACGATGTGCATATCTAGAGAGTATTTCAAAGGATTCATGATGTGCATATCTACTACATTACAAGCTTAAAATCTTGGCAACTATCCCTATTTTTTATCTAATTTACAGCCCTCTTTGGTAATCTAACCAGAAATCTTCACCATGAACTACAGAACCTAGTACAAAAAATAAGCATCGGCAAGACCCTCAATTCAAAGTTCAAACAACTCAGTGCCAAACATGTTTCACATATAAATCATGGCATCAAGAAACACCCAAACAATCATCCAAGAAAGAGAATCTTACGCCGACAAACAACCGCACATCTGAAAACTACGTCAGCGAAGAAGCAAATTCTGCACATCAGACTAGGTATTCATCGCATGTGCAACAATTACAAGCAACTAATTGGATGCGTGAATCGGGTTTACCGAAGCTACACGGAAGCCCTCCGGAGGAGACAGAACCCTAATCTAATCTCTCCTCGGAACTGACAGAAGTGTCCTACCCATTCCGGTCTCAAGACTTAAATAGTTGGGGAAACCAAAACAAAGATGAGATCTTTTAGATACTCAGTACGCTTCCGTTGTTTGCCACCGTTAGATCGAGGCTGTTTTCAAAACTATGGGTCAAATTCGTCGCAGGAAAATTATAGGGTATGATGTTCCTCACCATTTTGAGGGAGAATCTTGACCGTCCGATCGATTGGAGCCCCGTGCATGGGGATGAGAGATTCCATTGCCAAGATTTGATGTTCTTCATATCGGTGTCTATCTGATCAAATTCAGGATAAATACTGATTGAAACACAAGTATTTGAGTCAAAGTCTGAAACAAGTTTACTTAGTTACTCAATAATATCACCCCCCAAGAAGAATAAGCAATGGGAGTCATTTGGATTTTATATATATATATATATATATATAGAAGTAGAGAGTGCTGAATCCTAGTCAGAGAAGACTCATGTGTGAGGGGTGATTGAAGCAACCAATTTCTGTGTTTGAGTTTAATGATCCAGATATGATATCCTTCCTATTTATGTATCTGGATCTGCATCCCCATGAATTTGCATTTGTCTAATTACAAACTTACAGCTGTATATATATATATATATATATATATATATATATATATATATATATATATATATATATATATATATATATATATATATATATATATATATATATATATATATATATATATATATATATATATATATATATATATATATATATATATATATATATATATATATATATATATATATATATATATATATATATATATATATATATATATATATATATATATATATATATATATATATATATATATATATATATATATATATATATATATATATATATATATATATATATATATATATATATATATATATATATATATATATATATATATATATATATATATATATATATATATATATATATATATATATATATATATATATATATATATATATATATATATATATATATATATATATATATATATATATATATATATATATATATATATATATATATATATATATATATATATATATATATATATATATATATATATATATATATGAAACAAACCATATCCAAATCCAATCAGTTCTTTTCCATTGGATCCCATCAATTCATGAGTATGGCAGCAATGTTCTCTGAATTTTGCCTTGAAACCAGAATCTAGGTGAGTTGCTTGTTCTTGGATCTTTGCACCTCAAAGATGCAGGGAGGGTGATGAAAAGTTTTGTGCTTTGCCTAATCGGATTGGGCAACACTGTTCGATTTTCATGGGTGATCCAATCCACCTGAAAGGTAGATCATGCTTTTGTACTGGAATGGATGCTTCAATGTTCATGCTTGATAGCACTGCCTGAGAGTACCCCCCATTCTGCAACAAGCAATCATGTTCAGCAATGTTATAACCGGCAGGGTTCCACTAGATACAGAATCACACAGAGGTGGATGACTTCCCTGCAAAAGCATTTGAGAGCTTTGTTGAATAGGTCTGATATCAAGAATGTATCAGGCACATTCTTGATGATCGAAATCAAGACTTGCTTTAGGAGCATCCTTTAGACTCCACAAAAATGTCTTGGCTGCATGCACTCACATCAGCACTAATGTCTTCTCGTGATCGCCTTTTAATTTCTTGAACTTGAAAAGAAGAAGAGATTAGTTTTAAGTTGAAGGTCATGGTAAAAGTACATAACTGATATATAACTCTTTGATGTGTCAAGTCAAACAAACTCCATGATAAAGATAACTTTGGTGCAAAACCATGGCTTCAACTACAATTCACTGTAAGAGGGAACAATTTATGGCATACATATGGATATCCTGTCAATTGAAGTTCACAAAGATCTGTCTTCGACCATAACTCGAAACACATGTTTTCATCACCGTCAGGCTTCTTATATGCAAAAGTACATTTAACCATGACCAATGTGATTCTTTTTTCCATAATTTGGTTTGCTTGTTGCCGTTATATTCAAGCCCAGTGCCTTTTTTCGATCTAGATTGCACAGTGAGTGACAGCTTAAAGCTAGAAACAATAAAACCTAAAGCGAAAGAAAGGTGTTTTTAGCTATTAGAATGAGAGACTTCAGAGTGTTCACTTCAATGGAACTGCCTGTGAGTAACCCAACACATTTCAATCAAGTCCATGGAAAGTGCAAGATGCATGTCAAATTTAGAATCACTGCACGATTAAGATGAGAGTTTGAAGCAATTCTAAATCTTTCACAATTCCATTCTGCAGTAGATATCTTTTTCATGATTTGGTTGTGTATCGGTGAGAGGATCCATTTCTTTCTAGGAATCGATTGAAGTAGCCTCACCTCATGTTTCTCAGTAACCAATATTATCTTCCACTTCTCCAAATTTTCACTGATTTAACTGTGTTTCTGTCTACAGGTTTGCATGGACCAGAGTATGAAAGTATCTAATCATAATTGATCTCTGACAGATGTTGGCACGGTTGAAGTGGAAAGAAGAAGACAACCGAAGATTTTGGCACGGATTAGGTAGATATTTTACTTTCATTTGATTAATCTTTGGAACTCATCACTTGATCCCGATGCCATCTTTCATCTCACTCTTACCTGTTCCTTTCTCAACTTTAACAAAACCAAACATGCCTTGATTTCAGATTCTTGATTAATATTGTGGTTCTATATGTCAAACTTTAAAATGGTCTTCACCTCAATGAGTAGACGCCATACTCTGCCTTGGATTATCAGGACAGCATTCCATGATAGCAAAAGGAACTATATTTTTAAGCTGCATAAGTTCATTTACTGACTTGAACATAAAAGGATCCTAAGCCTGCAATGGCTCTCCTTATGCTATTTCCGATCATATTATCTTGTCAATTTACCATGATGGCCAAAAAACTATGTTCCTCTCAAGCTTCAACTGCCGATTATATTTTTTGAACTTGGCATGTCTCCAGATTTATCGATAATATCTATCTAGGCTAACCATCTCAGTACTCTAATTTATACAGTAACAAAGCATCAAAACAACATCATATTACTACACATATTGTCAGACTTGCATCTAACAAGAGAGACAAAAATTAAAAAGAAAATTAAAAACAAAAATCCTCTTTAAGTCGAGTCATTCCAAGGTTGCTACTTTGTGCCATGGTGAGCGAGCTGGGTGCCATGCCTAGATCGATCCTTTGCAACATAGAGTTGATGTCACCTGATTTTGAGGGTAAGGTTGTGTATGTTGATCCTCTTCAAAACCTGCATTTACAGGAGCCTCATGCGCTAGGCCGCCTTTCTTTATCAAAACTCACCCTTCGACAAAAGCCATCTGATACAAAACTTTAACTAATCAGAAAAGGGTGGTCCAGAATAAATGCCATAGTTGCATCAAACAGAAAATGAAACAATGGATTGTTGCAAAATATTTGTTATTTGATACCTTTTGTGCATGACAATTCATGAGCAATTCTATTATCATGTTCGTTCGTTAGTCTGTCCTGAAACATTGATGTGCAAATGATCTGTCACATTAACTAATAGCTCATTTTCTCTTTACAACCATGACAAGGACCAGACTCTGGTTAGTTTGCAGCAGAAATTGTTGTAGCATTTTTGTGGATGATATTATAAATGAAACAATTAAAAGTATCAGAAAGCATATTTCCATGATGTCATTTGAGGCAAAATATTGGGCCAATTTGCACCCCTCCCCCAAAATTTTAGATAATAAACATTCAGATAAGAACAGGATGAAGGTCAAACAGTAAGATCATAACCAATAAAAAAAATCTTGCCAGCCCTTTTCAACAATTTGAAAATTCAGATTATATGAAAAGCTGAATGTTTATGTTAACCAGATCTCAAGTCATGCAGATATGTAGTCATACTCAGCTTTTGCTTTGCTTTCTAATAACATGTGAGAATGAAAGATAAAAACAGAAAAAATTGAGTCGAGTATAGTAACATGTGCTATTTATTCAAATGGAGTAGGTTTTTGTTGCTTCCCATGAACTATTGGATGGTAGTCGTTTTCCGGTGTGCTGTGTGCAATTTTGTTTTACTGAACTAATCCATTTCATTAATTAGGAATTTAGGATGTCGATATACAGCTATATTATTTAGTTAATGATTCTTCTGAACTAGGATAAAAACTAATTCTAACTTCTCAAATCCTGATAGACAATGATAATCATTTTAGAGAATTTACAGAGTAGCATTGCAGATATCATCAGAAACTACAGTAATCAAACAAAAAAACTCTGAGACAAATGAATTTAAAATTTTGTATCAGGAAATAATGCTTTCAGAGCAACATATTTGTAGCTCCACTTCAAACCATTTACCTTGGCCATTGGCTAGGTATCTGTGTCAAGATCAATCATGTGGATAGAGAGAGCCTGAGTAGATTTTGCATTACTCTTTCCTACTCATCATGAAACCCTCAAGTGAGAAATCTTTTGACTGTGGTCATAGCTAGGCCTACCTCAATAAACAAATATGCCCCAATTGTAACCCATCAGGTCATCATTCATCTCAAAACTTTGCTGTTATGCATTATCTTAATCCCTTCACCCTTCTCCTTCCTCCTCTTCTAGAAGAAATCTACAAAACCCTTTTCTTCAGTTTTTGGTCTTCCTAGAGTGTGCACATTCAATTTGCTTCCAAGCCACCAAAGTAATTGGAGTGCCTTATGAATCAAAAAGCATTTGCCTATGATTAACAAATATCTCTTTCCATTGAGTTACATTCTTCAATACATTACATGTGCTAGAAGAATATATGTGGAACAATATACACACAAATCATCAGTACCTCATCTCTCACACAACACAATGGAGACAGTCATCAGTGGAAAAATATCCACAAGTTCCTAGCTGATCAGGAACTTTTCCACCTCTTCTATGTCATAGTTTCAACCTCAAGCAAAGAGGACAAGTGAGACTGTGTTCCACCTGCCATGATTGACCTTATTGTACAAGCAGCAGTGCTGTCTGTGATGGAAGTTCATGTAGATAAAATTGTGTGCTGTCTACAAGAAACCTTAAGTACAATCTGAAATCGTATGATTAATCTACCAAAGATTTAGTTGCTATTACACAGTAACAGAGCGAACAGCCTTCTGATTCTTCAACCACTGGCACTACTCTCTGATGCTTGAACCACCAAACTCCTTCCAATTCTTCCAAGTATAAATGAGCTGTGCTATGCAACTTAGAGCTGATATCATCCGTTAGATATAATATCAATGGATTCCAAAATCTCCAGTATAAGAACAGATCAAAGCTACCGAATCCTGCAACAGCCCTTCAATTCACAGCTTTGTTACCATGTCATTATCAGGTTGGATTCGAGAAACAGCAGTGGTGAATAGGGGAATATGTGACATGAAACCTAATGTGGCAGGCAGATATCCTCTATCGCATGGAGTGATATCTAAGCAAACCATTACTTGCTGCAAGGGAAATAATAATTTTGTTGACCATGATATGACAGAGCTACATAGCTTCATTGTTGGGTTGTTGCATTGCCTACAAAACATACCTTGTTCATCATATTTGACCATTCCTCTCCTTTAACTTTGTAAGGACTCAAATAGAATCAAAATCTAATAAACATATCTGTAGATCTTGGATCAGTTCCCACCTATCTAACACACTCTCTTTTCTTTCTTCAAAGGGATTTGCACCACTCCACAGTGCTTACAGAATGGATCTTCTTCTTATAATGTGCTTGCCAACTACCTCAATGGAGTGATGAGCAAGTTTGATTTATCTTGAAAACAAAGGCAGAGCTTGTCGAGTGTGGGACACCTCTTGATGACAAATTAGGTGCAAGCACCAAAGCCATGTGGAGCAGCTGGTCCACCCCTTCCTCAACCATGTGATGATGACATGGGAGAATTGATGTCTTGGAAACACCTCATTCCTGTTGGTGGATCACATTGCCAGTATGAGCCAAAATTGCAGACATTACAAGTAACCAAGGATTAAATAAATAGGTAACATGCATGAGATGAACTTTGTAGCCTATCCTTCATACCATAGACTGTCATAAAATCTCATGCATTCAAAACTCAACCATCTCCAAGACCTAAAATTATGGTAGCTCTGTCATGCAAGTAGTATTTGTAAGGGGAGTGCAGGAATATTATTATTATTATCAAGTTTACTGAGGTTTGAACACAAAAAATGTCCACTGGAATTAGAGTTGGTAGGTGAATTGACTCAGAATTGTTGAAGATTTTTAGTCAGCCTGTGAACACTGCAAGAAAAGGTTAGATTAAATATTTGGAATAATATCATGATGTGCAGCATCAAGAACAAGAAAGATGCAATCCAGAAACAGTGGTTGAGTAAAAATGTTGTGAATCACACATCAAGAAATAAAAGGTTTATGTTTTACAATGAGTCCAAAAAATCTTTTCAAAATTTGAAACTTAGGGTTATAATAGTCATTTTCAGGGGAAAAAAAGAAAAAGGAAAAAAATCAGGAGAGGATAGAGAGATAGAGAGAGAGAGAGAGAGAGAGAGAGAGAGAGGAGGGTCCAGTGCAGGTGACAGGTTTGTATACATAATCTCCCACCTTTTCTCACTCGGTAGAAGGATCTCTCTCTCGCTCCTCTCTCTCTCTCTCTTGCTTTTGTGATCCATTTGCAGCTTACTTCAACTCCTGCCGTCCTCATCCGTCGACTGCTGCGGAACTGCTGGTGTTCTCGGCTGCTATTTGGATTCGGAGGTACGTGGCGATCGATCTCTATCTTTGCTCGCTTACCCAGAACGAGATCCTTTCTATTTCTTACTGTGATCCGATGGAGGATAAAGTTCTTGCTGAGAGAGGAGAGAGAGAGAGGAGAGAGAGAGAGAGAGGAGAGAGAGAGAGAGAGAGAGAGAGAGAGAGAGGAGAGAGAGAGAGAGGAGAGAGAGAGAGGAGAGAGAGAGAGAGGAGAGAGAGAGAGAGAGAGGAGAGAGAGAGAGGAGAGAGAGAGAGGAGAGAGAGAGAGGAGAGAGAGAGAGAGAGGAGAGAGAGAGAGGAGAGAGAGAGAGGAGAGAGAGAGAGAGAGGAGAGAGAGAGAGGAGAGAGAGAGAGGAGAGAGAGAGAGGAGAGAGAGAGAGAGGAGAGAGAGAGAGAGGAGAGAGAGAGAGGAGAGAGAGAGAGAGGAGAGAGAGAGAGAGGAGAGAGAGAGAGGAGAGAGAGAGAGAGAGGAGAGAGAGAGAGGAGAGAGAGAGAGGAGAGAGAGAGAGAGAGAGGAGAGAGAGAGAGAGGAGAGAGAGAGAGGAGAGAGAGAGAGAGGAGAGAGAGAGAGGAGAGAGAGAGAGAGAGAGAGAGAGGATCTCTCTCTCTCTTGCTTTTGTGATCCATTTGCAGCTTACTTCAACTCCTGCCTCCTCATCCGTCGACTGCTGCGGAACTGCTGGTTTCTCGGCTGCTATTTGGATTCGGAGGTACGTGGCGATCGATCTCTATCTTTTGCTCGCTTACCCAGAACGAGATCCTTTCTATTTCTTACTGTGAATCCGATGGAGGATAAAAGTTCTTGCTGTGGAATAGGTTGCGTCGATTTCGAGAATGTTGATGTAAAGTTTGGTTTTTTCGGTAGGCGGGAATCCTCAAGTTTGGTTCTTTTCGATTGAGCTGAAATTTATGTCTGTTTTCTCGATTTGCGGAGTTTGGAGACGGGTAATTGAGCAAAAAGGTGATTTTTTTTTCATTTTTATTTTTAGAAAGCGAGAAATTGTTCTTTTTGTCTTTGTCGATGTGTGAATGTTCATTTCTCTTTTATTTAAATTCTAGGAAATGATCGGATTTATTCGAAAAAAAGTTTTGATGGGAATGCGAAGGTATGTTTTTCTTTTCATAATTCAGATCTGGATTTGTTGATATGGCAAAAAACATTAATCACAGATACTACCAACTTCGAACCTTTTTCAATTGTGGAAGTTTATAGTGTATGATCTTCCTATTAAATGTGTTGTTCTTTGTTTCTCATGAAATGATCGCTTGGCACAAATGTGCATGTTCAAATATCTGTTGATCAATGTTCTAATGCGGTGACAGGCTGTATTTGGTTTCAACTGTTGACTCTGTAATTACTGGAAAAATGATACATTTCACTTGGATTTGAATCTGTGGAACAGACATTCTTTGCAAATTTTTAATCGGGAGGTTGCTTCTTGTACTTCTTTGGTTTGGATTCATGATTCAGCGCCGTGATTTATGTGTTATCATTCCTATTGGATGTGTAGCATAAGTTGCTTAAACAAACATGTTAGCATGTTCTACATTGCAATTGCCAGTTACAATATGGGGCCTGCATCTTACTTTGACTTCTTGATGTTCAAAATGCTGGCATAATTAAGTGTTGTCCCAATATTATAGTGCAGGGCTAGAATTGATGGTGTAACATCTCTGTCAAAAATTTATATGCTCTAGAATTATTTGGATCTACTGCTGGGAACAGCTAGAAACTCCGGAAAATGTACAAACTGTTTGAAGTCTAAGTTCGATCCAACTAATTACTGGTATGCCTTGTTTCAGCTTGCTGATCCATGTAGAAGATGGTGTTATTCGAAGTATCATGATGAAATCTAACATGTCACATAATTAAAATTGTGTAACAAGAACGTGGGTTCCTTAAATTTTCTTCTCTCTTCAATCTCTATATGAATTTCAGAGATCTACGATATGGTCTGAAATTCCATATATGATACCTAACTCAGATACTAAGACTGTCTGAATAAAAAGGAAGGTGGGTATGTGAATAACTAATGAAGGAGAATGGATATAAGTAGAGTCAAATCTCCAACATGTTTTCTTTTACAATTCACTATCCGTTAATGGTAATACCATGCTCAAATATTTATGCTATTATTACTTGCCACAAGCGACAAATGAGTTCTTGCTAATTTTTGTTCAGAGATGAATTTGTTGAATGAAAATTTTAGGACTTATTGTTTCCTTAATTGGAGCCAGTTGAGAATCTTCTTCTACTCGATGGTTCAATGTTCCTTTGTTTCATTAATGTTTGTCAAGGGAATGAATTTGGTCATATGGGATGCCAGTGCAAGAGCAAGATATTAGACACTTGTCTATAATTTGATTTAATTTGTTGCCATATTCTTGTGACATCAAATTTGCAGAATATTCTGACAATGCTTTACTGAACATCATAATTATTAAGAATTAACATTGTTTGCTAATAAAGACTACACTCTTTTGCGAAAATCTCCTTTGATCCAAACTTCAGACAACAGCAATCAGTTATAGAACATTTTTTAGGTGCATTTAAAAAGAACAATAGGCATAGTTACAGCATAGTTGACATAAGAACTAGAACAACTTGCACGTCTAATGGCATGATATAAAAAGACTTAAATGGACCTCAGTGGGGTGTCTCAGATGGTCAATTACTGTAGGGGGGATCTTGAATACTTTGGATGGATTTATGAGGAACGATATAGAGTTGTCATTGACGATTTATGAGGAAAAATAACTCAAAATGGTCACCATATTTAATCTGAAGTTTTTGTGTCACAATAAATAGATACATATATTGTCATTTTATTTATTCCATGTGTTGTTTGCTAAACCATATTATACATGCATGATTCTACCAGTATGGACATGCCTTTCATCATCTGTGACATGGTTCTTTGTATCTGTCATAAGATTGCTTGAAGGATGAAGTGTGGATCCTTGCTTTGTCGCAGCTTTTGACTCACCATGATGATGCCAGGAGCTGATAATCAGGATTAATTCCTGTGGATTATTGTAGATATTCATCAGAGGATATAGCAAGATTTATTGGAGCTGTTTTGCTAAAGCATAATGGGTTCAAGATTCCCATCGCATCAGCTCAGCAATGGCCTGTATGTTTCGGGTAGGCCAGAACAGCCAAAAGAGAAGCCTCCAACAATGAGCTCAATTGCCATGCCATATACAGGTGGAGATATTAAAAAATCAGGTGAACTTGGTAAGATGTTTGAACTTCACATGGAGAAGTCTAGAAAATCTGGACCTCTCCCCAGTGCTCCCTTAAGAAATGGATCGTTTGGAGGTGCAGCTCCTCACTCAGGACCAGTCATGCCTAATGCCTCTGGTCGTTCTAGCTATTCTGGTTCCCTCTCTTCTGCAGTTCCTGTTTCTAATTCTTCAGTAAACAGACAAAAGCCTAATTCTGGACCGCTTAAGCATGGGGATTCAATTAAAAAGTCATCTGGTCCTCAATCTGGAGGTATAAACCCAATGGCTCGCCAGAACTCTGGCCCTCTCCCACCACCACTACCAGCTACAGGACTCATCACATCTGGTCCAATTAATTCCGGACCACTTAACTCAAGCGGTGTACCTCATAAAGTATCTGGTCCACTGAATTCAATTGGATCAGTGAAGCTACATAACACCGCTGTTGTTCATAATCAGGCTGTCACTAATCTTGGTCAAGAGGAGGATTATTCATTCAAGGGGAGCTTGCCCAAGCCAATCTTGTGGTCTGTAGTTTTGCTGTTTGTGATGGGGTTCATAGCAGGGGGCTTCATTCTAGGAGCTGTTCACAATGCCGTTCTTCTTATAGTTGTTGTGATTATTTTTGGAGTGGTTTCTTCACTTTTCATTTGGAACACTTGCTTTGGAAGGAGAGCAATCATAGGATTCATTTCTCAATATCCTGATGCTGAGTTGAAAACAGCAAAAGATGGGCAATATGTCAAGGTTACTGGGGTATGTAGCTTCCTAAGAAAGTTATTGATGATTTTAGTAGTGTCAGAGGCGAAAGACAAAATTATGGTCAAGACAATTTTCTGTTCTTTGTTAAAATTCTCACTTATATGGCACATGCATTAGCATCCTGCTTACCACAAACATCCCCTATCAGACTACTTACAAAATTCTTTGCACATTTTGACTACATGAACCATAGTTTTCAATAGAAGTAATACGGAGAGTAATTTTGCATTTTGTTATTTCCAGATATCCTGTTGAATATGACCAAGGAAAATAGTATTGTATTTTATTTTCTAGCATTTCTAAGATTTAGGATGTATTGGATATGGCACAACGTAGAACTTCCATTAGATAAATTTTTACTGGTAGCCTTACTTTCCCCTTAATTCATCACATCCATCTTTCAGTTAAAAAATATAATGACTATTTTCTTGGTTTATCAGAGATAGTTTTTCCTGTCTTTCATTAGCTGTCAATTTATGTTGGCTTTATGATAACCATGCATTTATTCTATTGAAGATAATAGACTTGAGTTTCTTGCAGGTTGTCACATGCGGAAATTTTCCCCTTGAGTCATCATACAGTAAAGTTCCTAGATGTGTCTACACATCTACTAGTTTATATGAATACAGGGGCTGGGACTCCAAAGCTGCCAATTCCAAGCATCGCCACTTTACTTGGGGATTGAGATCAATGGAGGTATGCCTCTCCCTACTTAATGAGAGACAAGTGATACATTCAGGTTCAGGATTTTTCTTCTTCTTCCACCCCCTCCCCCTCGAAGAACTCTTTGCTTTACTATGTTTAAAAGAATACATTTGTCCTTTTATTTTAATTCTCATGGGATATCTCATGAACCATTTCTGGTGGGTTTCGCCTCCAGATTCCATCAAACTCAATTTCTAATTTAAAGGGCTTCTAAATGAGTGGAACTAGTGGTGTTTCAATTTCCATTATATGGAAAGCGTTCGGTTTGTTTGAAACTGTTGTTACAAGGAAATGTCAGTCATATTGGCTTTTTGTTTGTAGATACTTGCTTTTAATTACTTTGACCTAAATAACTCTTTCGCAGAGGAATGTGGTTGACTTTTATATCTCTGACTTCCAATCGGGCTTGAGAGCTTTGGTTAAAGCTGGCTATGGTGCTCAGGTGACCCCATATGTTGATGAGTCTGTTGTTTTTGACATCAACCCAGACAACAAGGGTTTTTCGCCTGAATTTCTAAGGTGGTTGCGCAAAAGGAATCTATCCAGTGATGATCGTGTTATGCGCTTGAAAGAAGGGTACTAGCGTTTCATTAGATAGTACTTCTTTTTGTTGCTTTCCTTCATCTAGTGGTGCTGCATGAGCATAATCCAGACATATGAATATATAAGCATGATATTATGAGCACCTCTGTGATATATGAATCGATTATTTTTTGGACATAATGTCTTAGCAACAGGGTGCTGCATAAAATCATGCTTTTCAGCATCTCAAGCTCTACATATTGTTCTTTACTCTAAGCACCAAGACCTTTTTCTTTGCAGCTACATCAAAGAGGGCAGCACTGTTAGTGTAATGGGGATTGTCAGAAGGAATGACAATGTCTTGATGATAGTACCGCCTTCGGAGCCCTTCTCGACAGGATGCCAATGGGCAAAGTGCATTCTCCCAGCGAACCTTGAAGGAATCGTATTGAGATGCGAGGACACTTCAAAAATCGACGTCATACCAGTATAATGTATATAGTTAGTTGGCGTTAAAATAATTGTTTTAGATGTCAAATCTATAATCGTGTTTTTCCTGTTGGCTTTAGCGATGCCTAAAATGAAGCAATGATTTGCATGAGGAACTTTTATCCTCTGAATGTGTTTGATTGTGTAGCCTTTTTGTGTTTCACCTTCTTGTTGAGTTCAAGTACATCTGTAAGAAGGTCAGTTTGATGACTACAGTTGATGAGGTATTTGATGTAATTGAAATGGAAGGTTAGACTGGCAGTATATTTTGCTGAGACAAACTTTCTACCTATCTGAATAAATTGGATCTGTAGATTGGTTGCTTTTTTTACTTAGTGTCTCTTGTTTGTGAGAATTTACACTTCTTTTGCGGTGTAGTTGTCGATATTATTGCTTGACTGATATCTTCAATCTACTCATCAGGTTAAGGAATTGTCTTACATGCAGAATATGTAGAAATCTTTTGTCTTTGATGATAAATTGCTTCAATGCAGTAGTAGCAATTGGATTTTAAGGCAAGAAGGCCTTACAATTTGTCACTTTTTTTGGAGACTGTTCATCTAATGGTTCCATTATAAAGAAAATTATAGTGTAGCAGTTGAAGCATTTACCAGCTGATATTGGAATCATGATACATCATGATCTCAGAAAGCAAATTACTTATTGTCAGATGAAATATTCCTTGAAAATGATGTGTCTAGCTTATGAACATATCCAACATACCTGAAGGTTGCTCCAGAATGAGATTATTATGTTCAAGATATTATGACTAGTTTCTGCCCTTCATCTACATATCAAGCTGACCACAGATGCTAAACTGATTGAAAGATGGTTAATAAGTTGTGATTTATGGAAAAGCTTTGCAACACAATGGTATGTGCATGTGATACAATGGCCCAAATAGCTGGCCTGCTCAGGAATTGAACCCTATAATGATTTCAGAATGATGTATATGAATCTCAACTCTTAATTTTATTTGGTTTTAAGTCAGATTTTAAGTATCCAAAGTGAAAGCTAAGTCGAAGCCAACCGAGATCTTTTTTCTAAAATAGTCTTCAAGTCAAATCCTATCGACACTAGACTAGTCAAACTCCGCCTATGTCGATTCCTATAAGGTTATGTTGGACGTTACCGATAACACTCTTTAAATATTTAAGTTAATGAGAGATTCAAATGAAACTAGCCTTTTTAACATGAAAGATTGTTTGTCCTAAAAACATACTTGAGAAGCTTTTTTATAATGAGCTTTGGGTGTCATTACCTCCGTAATTAGTGCTACTCGTAAAGGTTGTGGTGCGCTTTCTTCGGACCTAACTCCAGTCGTGATACATCGAATCTGGGCTACGATAATGTTCGATCCACTCTGCTACATGTTACGATGAAGTGTTAGTCAGATAATGTCCAAGAATTAATTATAAAGTATCAATCACTTATGTCCACATATCGACCATCTGGTATTAAATTGTCAACCGTATCATCATACCCTTTCTCTCTGTGGCATAAAATATTCAGTTGCAGACAACATTTCACAAGAATTCATGCATCCGATAACTTAGTCTAATGTCGTTATTTCTTACTGGTCACATACAAACCGACAAAGCTTGGTTTTCTTCGACGTCTTTGATCATGACAACGACATGATCATGTTTCGACTTCGTGGCTTATGTCGATTAGCTTCTCGCAGTCAGACCTCGGCAAGTGCTCCAGTTTGTCGTTTCAGTGGTTTCTCTTGGAATCCGATTCCTCGGTGTTCATGTTCTGGCATCTCAGAGTTGCCCAACCCGAGTTCATCGAATGTGGCTCCACAGGCGGTCTGGTTGCGTCGTCATTGCAGTTTTTGCAGTCAGCTCCATCATCTATGCTTCTTTGCTCCGTCACGGAGTTGAAGACGAAGGCCTACAGTTCAAAGCCGCAACCAGAGCTCCATCGAAGGGACCAGGTTATCCTCCGGTGTTTGCGTTCCGGATCTCAGGCACCGGCGGCGAGCACCACAAGATTCTAAGGCTGCTGACGGCGCAGTACCACCCGAGGAATCGCTACCTCCTGCCCCTCGACGCAGGCTCAACAGCATCCGAACGAATCTAACTGGCGCTCTCCGTTCGATCCCAACGACCTTATCGAGCTCTCGGGAATAGCGTGTGCAGTGGAGGGGGCGGGTGCGTCCGCTGTCGCTGCAACGCTTCATGCAGCTGCGGCTCTTCTGAAGACTAGTCCAGATTGGGATCAGTTCATCAATTTGAGTGCTTCGGATTATCCAGCTATCACTCAGGATGGTGAGCATTTAGTTTCTGCACCTCGTAATTAAGCTCTTCTATCTGAAATAGAGGTCCTCCTGCAGATCTTCTTCATGCGTTTACTTCTTTGCCGAGGGACCTCAACTTCATTGACCGAATGATTAAGGCCATTAATGGACATGGAGCAGAGATTTCTTCGTGAACCGAGGATTGCTTATGCAGGCAGAAAAGGTTTGAAGATATCATCGTAGATCCGAGTCTCCATCTGGATACAAACACTCGGATCGTTTATGGGACCGGCAACAGATCGATGCCCGATGCCTTCAAGATGTTCACAGGTCCACTCTCGGTGGCAGAGAAACCTTGTCGTCGCAGATCTATATATTCAGAGTTCTTCTACATGGAACAGGATCGCCTCGGGTGGTGCTCAGCGGATCATTCATGGAGCACCGTCAACGGCGTCCTCTACTTCACCGATGTGGTTAACCCAATGGCGTCCTACTTCCACACGGTCATCTGCAACTCTCCAGAGTTCCGAAACACCACCACCGTCAACGGCGATCTGAGTCACATTCTTTGGGACAGCACGCCTCCTGCATCAGGCCCAGTTCATCTCAGGCAATCACGTAATTGCGGAACGAGGAAGAGCTCACAAGGGGATGAGAAGCGACGGACAAGCTCAGAAGAAAGTCGGATGAGGCAGGACACGGAAGATGATTGCTGGAGCTAGCAGGTATGATAACGATCACGTCAAACCAGGGCCATCAGGGAAGAAGCTAGCTGGGTTGGTCTTAGATCTTTTGTCCACTAAAAGGAAGCATGCATGCATTTGAGTAGGCTTCCGATTTCGACTCAGCTTGTGGAATTCCCTGCATTCAACATGGATTGTATCACAAGATACA
This sequence comes from Musa balbisiana, assembly GCA_004837865.1. Taxonomy (NCBI): domain Eukaryota; kingdom Viridiplantae; phylum Streptophyta; class Magnoliopsida; order Zingiberales; family Musaceae; genus Musa; species Musa balbisiana. The sequence continues at coordinate 8,443,892 of CM017188.1, read as the reverse complement.
AACGAAATCTACGAGCACAATCATAGTTATTATTTTACTTGTTCTGACTACATCTTCTTAATCTCAGCTACACACACACGAGGTTCTTCCTTGCAGTATGTAATGACTCAAACCACTAGCAAAGGAAAACGAGTGAACCACTACGGTTTACTTTTGCCTCGTTCAAGCTTTCTCTCGGACACCTGTCTCGGTAGCTCAACACAGCACGCCATATTAGTATATTACGACCTTATGTGCGCTTTTCTTACATATAAAAGAACGTGAGGGGCGTTTAAGTAAAGGAAAAAAGAAACGCGTGGCCGGGTTGGATAGGCTACGGGCACTCGGCCCAGCCCTCCTCCGCGACACGGGCGCGCTCGGCGAGCCGAGCGATCCGCGACTCGACCGCGATGATTAGCCTCGCGGGCACACCGGAGCACGCCTCCAGCCGCCGGAGAGCCGCTGCGCCGCCTTTCTCCGGGACCGCCTCGTCCTCGCAGAGCTTGATGGCGAACCACAACGCGGCTGAGAGGGCCACCCGGAGTGGCAGGGCCGATGTCGCCCGCTGGCACGCGCCAACCACCCGCGCCGCCGCTTCCACGCACCGCCGCTGGTTACGTAGCCCCATCCTCCGGCTCCAGCCGAGCAGGACGCCCTCCACCCTCTCGTCCGCTCCCCCACGCTGCCGTCTCGCTGCCGTTCGCCGTGGAGCGGCGGTTTTCACCCCCCGACGCGCCGCCGTGGACTCGGAGGTGGAGAGGCAAGAGCTGGAGGACGATGAGCCGACGGAGCGGGAAGGAGAGGGAGGAAAGACAGAGTCGGGGTCACAGGAAGCGCAGACGTCGCGGACCCGGCACGGGGCGGCTCCGGAAACGCGGCGGGCGGCGTCGAGAGAGTCGCAGGCGGGGCAAGCGACCAAGCGGACGTGGCGTGCCACGAGGAAGTTGGCGCCGTGGACGGACGCGTCGCAGGCCCAGCAGAGGAAGGCCGCGTCCGGGTCGCAGAAGACCACTGCCTCGCAGCCGCAGAGCTCGCAGCGCGGTCGCTGCTTCATGTCCAAAACTGAGGTGTAGGAGGCGGAGGTGGGTTCTTTTGCAGGCGGCACAGTGGTTTTTGGTTCGGTGGTTGAGAGAGGAGGATGCTTTGTTGGACTTGGCGTTGGGGTGGCAATCTAAGCGAAGAAGGCTCTAATATAAAGCCGAGCGAGAGCGCGAGAGAGAGAGGGGAAGACAAGGATGGACCATAAGGGGGGAGTCGGTGGCGGTCGTAGGGCCATCCCTGTCCACATACCTCGTTCCTCTCGAACTGTTCATCTTCTTTCGTTATTATATGGTTGGCTTTTTTAGTCGCGCGTTGGCCACTACATTTATTTTTCTTTTTTTGCTCCATAATTCGATCTATTATAGTAGGTCTATTTTCCCCGACGAGGATGAGCGGATGCGGTGGCACTGGAGATGGGACCCGCAGTGGCGGTGTTCCTACGGAAGCAGCAAGCTCGACGCAACTCTTAAAACGTTTACGGTTCATCCACAGTTCTACCCGCCTCGTGGTTGGAGGCGATCCGAACCACGTGAGATCCACCTGTGTGTCCTTCCCAATTGCGCTTCGGGTAGACGACGTCGGAAGACTACGTCTTGTTGACCACAACATACGTAGTCTCGAGGCGCCGTAACGACAATCGTCGTGGGACCCAGCGGGTCTTGCCACGCATAGTTACTCGACAAAATATCTGCGCTTGGTGCCGGTCGGAAACACGTGGCGAAAAATTGTGGCTCCGAGAAAAGAATTCCATTCATCTCATTGCGAAACGACGGAATAACCCTCACGAGTGAGGCGATACAAGGGCAGAAGGGTCATTTAATCCGAGGGCATATTTAAAGGCGGGCGGGGTCTTCTTCCAACGCACTCAACGCATCACAGCCACTCGTTGTGCGGCGTAATGACGTCGTCGTCGCCGGACAGGGACGCCACAACTTCCCGCCACGTGTGCGTCCGAAAGAGAGAGAGGAGCGCTTGGGACATGGTAATTGCATGGATCTGATTCAATGAAGTCACGGGGAAAAGAACACCGTCACCGGTGCATGCATTAGATTTGGGGACCCAACGACGTGTTCCTTCACCTACTGGCTGGCTACTACAGTATGAGATTGTGGAGTTTCTGGCTCCACCTGAGATCCAAATTGCGGACTCACCAACGGATGGAGCTACCACAGATTTCAAGCGAGGAAGACGGGCCACAAAACAGGGCGTGGAAAGCAGTGCCAAGAGCTCCATTGACCTTACATCTGGAAAGATGTTATGGACCACGGCGGAGTTTTCCTAACCGGTGCATATGATATGAGACCAGATTGAGGCACCGAGGAGTGCCACCGAAGACGATGCTCAGCCATGGACTCGATCGTCTCAGCTCTCATGTGCTTCGCCACAAACATTGGGCCTTCGATATAAACGTGCATCACACGTTAAATTGCTGGCCTTCAACCTGTGTCACGGGAAGAACCACTCGTTATTGAAAGCTTGAGATGTGAGGTCAAGCAGCGGATGAGATCAGCAAAGATACAATAATGCAACCGATAGATGAAATCAGCAAGCTCTTTGATGGACTCTGGAGAGTTATGTTGCTAGTGGAGTGGGAATATTGAGACAGATCAATATTCTGGCAGCTTTCAAGAACCAACTAGAGGATGAACAGAAGCCACGATCGAATCTTCTTTTCTTTGTTTGGCGAACCAAAAAAAGTTGAGCACAAGAACAATTTGACAACAACTTCAACAGTCGGTCTATTTCCAACAAGATGCATGAGGTTTCCTGCTTTTGATTGCAGCAAACAATGTCACACAAAGGAGAAGAGCAAGAAAAGATTAGGTACAAAAATAAATGTACAATCACATAAATCAACCAGAAAAAACTTCACATGCATTTCGATCACGAAAAGCATTGATTTTAGAGTAACACTGCCTCAAGGTAAAAGACGGAATGATCCTCGTGTTAAAGAGAGCAACAAAGCAGACAAGTCACTTAGGCTATCAGCTTAGTAGAACAAAAGGAGTTCTAAGATAATGCAAGTACACAGCAAGTGAGATACTTTATAGCCCAGAAGGACCAAGATTCTTCAGTCAGAATAAAGTTGCTTGCATAAACAATGTACAAAGAATGAGACTAAGATATACAATTCGTAGAGATGTCCTTTCTACCCCAGTTTGCTTGCTGTTAAGATTATTCCAATTGCTAAGCACATCTAGTAGATAGCTTGACTAGTTACTGCACTCGACATCCTAATATAAATATCTATAGTCTTTTCAAGCTCTTCTTCCTAGCATCAATCTTCTTCTTATCTACCTGAGCTTTTACAGCAAGTCCTTCCTTCTTTTGAATTGCTGATGCTCCAACGACAGGCTCCACTAGAGGGGCAATACTGGCATTCTGATCTTGTGCATTTGTCACTGGTCCTTTGGAAGAAGTAGATAATGGAGTCGTAAGCAAGGGTTCTTTCCCGGTGGATTCTGTAATTCTTTGATCCACATTTAAAGCTGTGGTGGACTCACAGATTGCCCCCGTCTTAACATTCGACTTAGGTTTAAGAGCATGTATCCCTGTATATAACCTGCAGAGTTGCATCATAGAACTCACCATGAGCCTGTCCACCCATAGCAGTTATCCAGATCAACCCGAAGTGAATAGGCTAATGTTGTAATACATGGACATCTCTACCAACCTAATAGAGAGTTTTCTCGTTCTACTGGCTCTTTGGTAGTAAAAGCAAAATGTGTGTATGCATGTGCAAGGGTGTGTGTATGTGTGTGTGTGTGTGAGAGAGAGAGAGAGAGAGCAGCAACAGCAAACCTCGCATGCCTAGCGTACTCCTCGTAGTTTTCAAGCAACAGTTTACCAGCTTGCTCATTTAGTGCAGATTCTGGGAATGGCTCAATTAGCAGGCATCTGACAACCTGTTGGAAGCAGCAACATGGACCACATTAGTGACATAAAAACAAGCTGCAAACTTTGCATTTGTGGGATCTCTCGAGTTAGTACAAGAGCAAAACAGCTGACCATTAAACAAATTCTGATTGAGATAATATATTATGGTAACACCAACATAGTCAAGACTCGGGATGAATTTTACGACAAAGATCACTTTAAAAGAACATATCAAAGTGGGAATTGACAATTCCAAAGTAATGTTTCCCTAATGGCTACAGCCACTCATTACCATACCTAGAACTGGTGGAGTAACAATAGTGATTGACAGAACATGAAGGTGGATCAGGAACACTTGAAACTTACAAGCAACACATGTCTTAATCCAAGGCTTGGATTCCAATCCTTTTTAAGTGTGTTGACACAAATTTCGCCGTTCGTTGCAATGTTTGGATGAAATATTTTGGTCAAGAAGTAGCCTGCAAAATAATGGAAAACTTGATCCTCGGCAAATTATAAATAACAGCATGACTTGCTAGCATTAGCATACAATAACAATACAACACCTTTTGGAGGAGACTGGGGGAAGTCATGAGACAGTAAAAGCTTCATGCGAAACACACCATTCTCATATGGAGTTCCAGCTGCAGGTTTGTGTAGCACAAACTTGTGGATTGTTAATTTCCATGCCAAAAGGTAAATGGAAAGATATCTCTGCTCAGTCACGTACCAGGACCCTCAATATCAGCAAATATAATAGAAAAGTCATCATCATTAACAATCACTTTAATGCCATCAGGAGGTGTTTCGTCTAAATTCTTCAATTCCTTAGCAAGTTGCTTGATGACATTTGGTGAAAGGTTCTCATTGGTTGCCTGCTTAAAATAGCAAACAAATTAGTATCGTGGAGAAAACTTCACCAGCTATTCTAAGCAACTGGCCCAGATAGATTCTTAAATTCAATTTCAAAATTACACTTACCATTGTTGGAAAAGCGACCACAAAGAGTGTTCCTTCGACCTTAAACACAAAATGTAGATCAGGTTGCTGTATCCGCTATATGCTTGGGTGCAGCTCAGACTACAGGGATTGTCACTGATTGCTGCAGCTGATCTGCAGAAATGGTATAGGAGTTGGTTTTTTTGAAAAAGGATAATTTTGGTGCTTGTGAATCATAAAGCAGTGGCAGTTAGAATCTCACAATGAATTTGTGCTAAAAAGGTCACAGATAATAATTAGTATGATACTCAACTGAAAGAAGAGAAACTGAGAATTAAGAATTGTTTACAGGTGCTAAAATCTACACTTCATTTCCTAACAAGAAGGCAATGATCTAAAGGAAGAATAACACCACAGTTTTAAAGAAAAGGAAGAACTAAAGCTCCACTATTGGAGTTGATACATCAAGGAATACTCTCTGGTGATGTCTTTATTAGTCACAAAGTCACACATGCTTATAATACTAACAACTAACAACATACTGAGATTAAAATCCAGGCTCCCACAGCTAACAGATGCCTATCAACTTCCCATTTCATCATCCCCAAAAGTTGACCATCATAATTAAGCTTGGCAATTCATATTATTTTCAAAAGAAGAAAGTCAAGAGTTGACCAGAACAGAAGAGAAGCCAGTCTCTATCATGTACTCTTGTGTGTACTATGTATACAGTATTATAATACAGTACAGTGAAAAGACACATTGCCAAATGCATAACACCAGAATGTTTGGCTTACACAAGCAGATAGTATATGCAGAAGACAACAACCCTGCAACTCACATAGGATGAGAGTTAACAGGAATGTATAACAGTCTTGCAACAAAAAATTATAAGCTAGTGTATGAGAAGTAATGTGCCCACACAAAATTTGACCGTTATAAGATGAAAGGTAACAGGGAAAAAGGCTTGTAAAGTAGATAATTTGATGTGCTAAACTTACATAGGTATGCACTATGCAATGTGATCAGTCTAGTGCACACATAGGTTACAACTGCTTCTCTTTGCTAAAATAAATCATTCATTGTTATATCCAAATTATACATAGGTTAAGTTCATGGATCTTCAAAATTCAAATAAATATCAGAAAAACATCATTGTGTATGTTAGAAGTGTTTCATTGTTTGCTAACGTTCTGACCCTTCAGTGCCATTGCTTTGGCAATGTTCTCTCACCTCCATCATTCAGAGTATATACCAGCAGATATACTTTCCTATTATATTATGTCCTCAAACAAAATATAGAACTTCTCATAACTTTATATGGAATAGGAACCAATGACCATCAAGAGAGTTTGAAGTCATCAAATGACGTTTTCAGCCACTGTGTAGAATAAAATTTTTTACTATAGATCTACACCTGCAATAATTATAAATGAATTTCCAGTTGATGTAAAAATTTTCTGAAAAAAGGTCATAGATATGCTAACAAGTAATATCAATGAAAGTTGATATCAACTCATGAATAGATTTGCCACGATAAATGTAAATCTGTTCAACATGATTGATACCACATGGTCCTTTTGTCATCCTTGATTTCATTCGAAGAAAGTAGCCAAATAATAAAAATGTTGGTGTAAATAAATGTTATTCTTAAAACTTTCCTATTCTATCTTTCCATCCACAAACTTCTTCCTTCCTCGAGTCAAAATATGTGCATATGTTAACTTCTCTCGACCTAATAGGAAACCGAGGAAACTAATGGATCAACAGTAGGTGCTAACTACCAATAGAGTACCAGGTGGGCCTTACAATAACTTACAACAAATCCAGCTTCATATGGCAACACATTACTACTCTTTGCTTGTCAATGATTGCACAAGAAAGTGATCACCTGTGCAATGCAAGAGTATCAAAATCGATTTGTCTCTGAAAATTACTGCTTTTGGCTCTCACAGGACTACAGGAATCAACTTTAGAGGAACCATCAGAGGATGGAAAGATTATTGTTTTGGCTCTCACAGGACTACAGGAATCAACTTTAGAGGAACCATCAGAGGATGGAAAGATTATTGTGGCATATTGTCAATTTATTGTGGCATACCAAACAAACCATACTACCATGAATTCAGCAATAAGCTGCAGATCAATTATTTATACCTAAGCGCAAAGTGCTTCTTTGCAACAGCCATCCAACTAACCTAGCCGAGTCTAGGAAACTTGATATGTAACTCGTATGCCATCTCAAAATCGATGTATAACAAAGCAAATGATCGAGGTAATCCTTCCTTCGTCGTACATTTCTGTTACGAGCTCAGCCTGTCAATGCAATGCCTAATGACCCTATCTAACCTCACAGTTTTTTGACACTCTCAAATGATTGCCCTCAAAAACAACTAAATCCTCCAGCTCATAAATCCATGTCTGGCAGAAATCATCACCTAATCTTACAAATCCCCCAGATCAACCTATTCCGAGGAAAGTAAAGAAACCCAAAAGAAAAACCCTAGCTAGCTCGATCATGTAGCAACCAAAGGAAACCGAATCAAAAGGCACAAAAGGTCTCATCTTGCACGGCCGAACACTGATCCAGATCTTGCAGAAGACTTAGGATAAACAAAATGAATCGAATCTTAAGAGAACCCATGTAGGTGAAAATTCGGATCCCTAGTTAAGAAATCGTTCCTTCTACAAAACCCAAACGAAACTGCCGGCTTTCAACGAAAAACCAAAAACACATGATCTTCAGCCAAAACACAATCTAAACACAATAATAGGATATCACGACAAAGAATCTCCGAAATCACCTACGAAATGAAAGAACCACCAGAAATCGATTCCTCAGAAGACATCAGAAACCCTGATCCATCAAAGAAGCGAAGAGAGAAATTTGGAGAGAAGGGGAACTCACCCGAACAATTTGGAGTCGAAGATCTTTCGGGTCGGTAAAGCGAGATCGAATGCGGTCGGAGAGGAACATCACGAGAGAGAGAGAGAGAGAGAGAGAGAGAGAGAGCGAGGGGACGTGACTTCCTCTCGGGTGCGCCTGCTCGCGTCGGGCAGGGGATGTGGACATCCCCATATGTCAATATTATCCTTAGCAATTTGGTCCAATTACCATATCTTCTTCTATGAGTTATCCACCGACCCTGAATACTTTCGTAAGTTGGATTTGCGGGCAGAGACGAGGGATGTCCCATGCCTATTTCTTCGTCGAAAGGAAGGGCTATATGGTAACTTCACAAGTCATTTGAGTTGACCGATATATCCCTGCGTGGGAACCGCTTGGTGTCGGATTTCCGGGGCCCGATCTGCGCGAATGAACCGGGTTCGTCGACCCTTGTCGTCGGACCGTTGTCTCGAACCGTTCCAAATAACCGAGACATGCAGCATAAGAGACGATCGATGTAATGTCCCACTTCAAAGTGGAAGCACACTTAGGCTCGCATGCATAAGGATTTGATGATATACTGATAGAATATTTAGACTTCAGGCTTAATAAGTAAGGTTAATGATTCACCTGATTCAAATGAATTATTAAATATTAAGCTTTATTATATCATAAATATGAAATAAGTAAGATTTTTAAAAGAAATTCTGACTCGATTCAATCAAGAAAACAAATAATTATTTTCTATCGGGAGAGTGCAATAGTCTTGATTTTTAAATGATATAAGATATTCAAGATTTTTGTTTGCTTATTTTAATGAAAATTTATTTAATATAAAAACAAAAATATAAGGGCGAATCCGAGGCTTTCAACGACCCGAGTCAGGGTTCTCGTCTCCGGACGATACGATGGCCCGGAGGTCCTCCTCCTCGAGCTGCCACCGGTACCTCCACTCCGCCTACTACCTCAGGCGCCCGATGCGGCTCGCCTTCGTCTTCGTCATCTTCGTTATTGCCATCTGGGATTGGCAATCCCTACCTAATCCGGGAGCATGAGGTGTGGGACGCCCCATCTCGTATGATTCTTTCTTCCCTAATTTTTGTCTTTGCTTGATTTTGATCGTTGGCTAGATTTGAAGTTCTCGGTTATTGGATCATCTTATATTGCTTGCCTATAAAAACCTACACATCAGAGTTCTTTACCTTTAATGAGAAAAAAAAAAAAAAAGGCTGGAACAAGAATGATCTATCTGTGGAGCCATCATTTCTTCTATGTTGGTTGGAACTGGAGAGCCCTTTAACTTTTCTGGTAAGCATTGCAACCATCCTCTTGAAAATTGGAGAACAGAACATATTATTTGGGGATGCAAAAGGCATGATTTCAGTTCAATAAATTGATAAAGTGGCTCCTTTGCACTGTGTGAACTCCTCTACCAGAAACACTTTTGAAGATTTAAGAGGACCCTTGGGATTATTATCCTTCATTTTATACTGTATCATCTGCCCCTTTAAATCATTGATATTCAAAGAATGACTTGGGTCTTAAAAGTTCAGCGATCCAGGCTGATATTACCGAACTTGGGGAACAATTGAACCGATTGCATGATAATGTAAATTCAATGTTTATATATTCGTCGTTCCTTTAGTTTAGTGATGCTTGAAGGTTGCTCTACTGTTGTTTCCCTGTAGCTGCAGAAATTAGAGGGGTGGTGGTCATGCGGGGCGAAGTTTCCTCTGATACAAATGACAAACTTATCAATGAATTTGATCTTGTTAACAATCAACGTAGAGAAAAGGTTAAGGCGACTACGCTTCTTTCGGGTTTGTTTTGAATACAATAGCCTCTCAAGGCTATAGTTTCATTTTTATTTATGAACTAACTTCTTTTCTTGGGTTTTCAATCTTAAGATTCAATTGTAATTACGTGATGTCTTTCCCTCTATGACCGGTCGCAATCAAAGAGTGGTGTGAATAGTTTTTGTGGTCTTGGAGCAACCCTTGTGGACTCTCTCCATGCACTATACATAATGGATCTAAAAGATGAATTTGAGAAGGCTAGAGAGAGGTGAGTTATTTTCTTTTGTTCAGTAACCTGCTTGGAGATTTCCTTTGGTGCATGTGTACTAAGCTTTAATTGTTGTTTTTTTTTTTATATCATCTTGTTTATAGCACATGATTCGATGATTTGTATACTTTCTATCATTTTGGTTTGAAGAAAAAAAAAGAATTTTTTTATGCATTATATGCTACAGAAAATAATATCGAATGATATGTTATGAGATTTTTTATGACATGTTGTTTTAAGGAATTATAACATGACTCCTATAGGTATAAATAAATAAATTGTGCCTACGATACTGGGGTATACAAAGATTTGATAGATTTGAGAAAAATATGAGAAAGAGAGAGTGGTGGTGTTATCTGTTCATTTGACCCACTTAGCTTATTTAGTTAGCACAAGTTGCTGTAGCTCATTGGAGGGTTCAATATGGAGCCTTGTCCAGAACTCGAGCTAAATTTTTGTGCATTTGTACCGGATGTGTGTACACAATCACGAGTGGGTCTATTTTGGGACTTCTTGAAGACAGTTATAATGAGATGTAGAAAAAGCTCAAGGAAGCCTAGATGAACTTTTTTATTTTCCTTGGATTTTGGAAAAAATATGAATCATATAGGTGAAAATGGGGTTTGGAGATGTATACGAATGTTGGCATGTTAGACGAAGCTGTTTGCATATCTCGCTTGCTAATTTCCCCATTTATTGAAGGGTTGGGCAAATGTTTAAAACAGTCAGCTATTAACTTTGGCTGAAATGGTTGAAACCTAGTAAAACCTGTAGTGTAGTGTTTCAGCTGATGAGGTAAAAATCTGACTATTTTTGAGAATAAGCATGGCCTTGCCTGAGACCTAACTTAAGCTTATAACTGTGCTTTTCATGGTCCTTAATACACATTGTCACATAGACCACCAATCATTTGGTTGCTTCTCATTTTTATTATGCTTCTCTTTTCTAATATCTTTTGGTTTTTTGAAAGATTCAATTGTATATATCATTTTATTGTATAAGCTGGTAAGTTGCAATTTGAAATAGTGGAAGCAGTAGCATGTCCAGTTGAAACCCCCTACATCCACCAGGAACTATTCACCCACCTCTTGATGATTGGCCTTACTTCATCCAGACTTTTTGGGAGCATCCAACCCTTGTTGGATGAGTGTAGAGTTGTACATAGGTAACACAAAAGATCTGTAGGTTCTTTGAAGAAACCACACAACACCATGTGGGGCTTTACTCACCGAGGAATTTCTACTGAGTTGTGCACATCATGTTCTATCATCTGCAACCTTGACATCCATATTATTGATTTTTCTTCTGCAACCTTGACATCCATATTATTGATTTTTCTTCTGCAACCCACGACTCATTCCAAGCAGGCTGATTTTGTTTTGTTTTAATCAGCTGGAACATACATATTTCAAGTCATGGGATCACTATATGATGCTTCAATTGCAGGACGCTGTGACCTCCAACGACGCTGTCCACACGTGCGAGGCTAAAATCGGCGTGGCCAGCACTTGGGCGTGGCACCCGCGTCGGGTGTGTCAGGGCCTGCAGTTGGCACGTCTTGGGGGGACCGCCTCCACCACCACCACCACCACCACGATGGCGTCAGGCGTACGGACGGCTGCAGCGGACAGGTACGGCGGGTCGTCCGCCCATCCGTGGAAACACGGACAGGAGCAAGTGACGCGTCGGAGTCACGTGAGCCGAGATGCGTTCCGTCCTCGTCCTCCTCGGGCAAGCCCACCAACCTGCTGCTACTCGCGATACGGCTACCTCGCGTGAAACCGACGGCGGCCATGGGAGTAGGTGGCGTGTCGGCGTCACGAGATCGGCGCAACCTGACTGCTATTACGTACGGTCATAAGCGGATCTTACCTCCCACGTGCGAGGCAGGTCTCTGATCCAGTATTTGGACTGCTGCATCTACCGAAAGGGAACGTGTCGATGAATGATTGTCCATATTAGAATGCGTATAATCCTAATCTCTGTATAATTCCATTCCAATGCAAGCAGACACATTTGATGCATAACTTGCAACGTGTTCTCTTACACGAATATTATTACGCAACATTATGCCGTGGCTGGGGAGTTATTACGGTTCGGTTTGATCTCGAGCACACAAGGTCGGAACATTGTCTGCTAGGTTGACGCGAGATAGAGTAGGAGGTTGGTTCTTACACCTTGGGCTCTTCCATGTTAGATTTCTATACACGATTCGAAGTCGGAACGAGGAAGATATCTATACACGGTTCGAAGTCGGAACGAGGATTCCCAACTCGACTCATTCGAAACTCAAGTCAGTATAAGAAATTAAGGGTGATTTTAGTTTTCGAGGTTCGATCTCCTAATGTTGATTAGGGGATCGATCTTTATATCTACGATCAAGAGTCAATCGTACACAATCCATTAATAATCGTTTGGAGAGTCTTTGTATCTCCTAATGTTTGCTGATTGAATATACCGTATCAAATATACTGACGCGATTTTGTCTAAAATAAATAGGTATCAAAACACCCTTGAAATGAAAGGTGGTGTGACAGAGATCAGCACGTCAAGCCAGTGAAAGCTTCTCTCCGACGTGAACATGTCATTGCTATGTTCTTACCTTTTCGGTGCTTTGGTCAATACGGAAGGCTTTTGCACCAGATACATGATTACCGACGAAGGCTAATCACAGCGTCTAGCTAGAAAATGGTCCGCCTAAAGTGTCTTTATATAGGATAGAGCACAAGAGTCACCCCACTAAATTATATATATATATGATGATGATGATGATAAGGAAGATCAAATCTCAGAATGATAGTTAATCTTACATGAAAAGGACAAGGATTTTGTGCACGCGAATCGTATGTGACAGCAGCGGTGAGTACTCCTCTATTTATGGGCAAACCCAAGAAGACAGCAGCAGCAGCCGAAGGAGAAGAAGGGGGAGGAAGAGAGATGTGCTTGGTGTTCGGGTGCGGGGAGGAGGAGAAGGCGCTGGGGACCCACAAAGCGCCGGGGAGCTGCCCCTACTGCGGCGGCGTCGTGATGGCGACGGACGTGGAGAAGTCGCTGCGGCTTTGCTGCCTTCCAGTGTGCCTCAAGACCACGACGAAGTACTCCTGCACCCACTGTTCCCGGCGCCTCGTCACCTATCCTTGATGGATTATAGCTCCACTCTGGTCTCAAGATCCCATCTTTCATGTAAAAATCGTAGCTTCAGCACTTCCCCTTCCCTAAAATCTCACCTTGTAACTTGATCTTTGACCCGGCTCTCAAAGCTATTTCGGCTTTCCTCTCTGTGTGTCAGAGGAATGCGGGTCTGTTTCGATGTTTATTTCTTGTAAAACGGTACCTGTTCTTCTTTCTCTTTGGGGGAGAACACAATATCTTAACTCTCATGGTGCTTACAACATCTGCCTGCAGTTGATCTTTAACTCTCAAGGTTGCTGCTACGTTAATCCTTGGAACTAAATCAGTGTGTCATCTACAGCCAGATTGTTAAATGACCTCAATAACACATTGATGTTGGACCATTGAGATTAAAGCTAAGAACACAAAACGTCCTATTACTCTTTTCTTTCTCTTTCTTTTCCATGAGTAAATGTAAGGTTATGTAAGATAAGATTATCATTTTGGGAGCTGCAATACAAGTGCACATGAAATCCCATATCACTACATTACGATCGACAGCAACCAAAACCACCACAGTATAACAGCAGTATGTATCATTGGATGGTGTCATAGCATGGCTACGTATGTTCCAATGGTATTGCTGAAACCTACACCATCCATCCTCCGCGGTCCGTGCAGGAGAAAAAGTATAAAGGAGAAAAGCTATAATATCCCCTCGGTGGATGACAGCTTTTGTGCTCGGTCTTATCTCTTCCACCTCATCTTTGGAAAACCAGAAGAACACTGGTGCCCCCATCTGTTCTTGTGTTATGCGTGATGTGCTCGTGCTACTGTGATGAGAGAGGCGAAGATGAAACCAAAGAAGAGAACCCGCACGCACCTATCATCGAGATCGATTGATCGAAAGGAGTGTACGTCCGTAGAACAAAACCTCAAACGGACAACGCCATGCATCCAATCAAACTGGATCGATCCCAAATCGAGATGAGACGATTCAAACTATAGAAGGTATCACACTGGGGATGTCCCTCGATTAGGGCACAGAATCGAGGAGCAGGGTCGAAGATGGTGTGAGCTTTAATTCGTTAGGATTCGAGTGGCTTTAGGTCGATTTTTATTTAACTATATATCTGATTGGATTCTAATTATCGATGAATAAAAAAAAATTAATTAAGTATGATTCCTTATGAGATTATTTTAATGATAATAATTATTTTAATTATCATCGTAGGTTAATCTATCGTTTATAATCTTCTCTTTTATATATGAGATTATCTTGAGAGTAATTATTCTAATTATAATCTTATATTAATCTATCGTTTATAATCTTAACGTTATAAATATCGTTATAAATCAAATAAAGATTTTCTAGATGATATTGAAATGTATGCATTCTAAATCTGATTTATCACTATTTGTTTTTAGTTTCTAATATTAAAATTTTTATATAATAACAACATAATCATGATTCGTTTAGTTTTAAATAGTTTTTATATTTAAATAGTTTAATTATTTTTATAATTATAATTATTTTAATTCATATGATGATTTTTATTTGTTGTTGAGTTTATAAAATTTATAAACTCCATCCACAAATAGTTCTGTTCTATTTGAACCCCCTCATCATATCTAAATACTAGGTCGACTCTGCTACTAAATGTCATGACTCAAACTTGTTGGGTTAACTAGTCTATCAATTTTGTTTAACTCAAATTACTATTTAAAATATTTAAATTGAAATTGATAATAACACACTCATTAGATACTTATAAGTCAATCTTAATATTGTACAGTTTTAATGTGAGACTAATCATGGGTGTTATAGTTTATATCTTAATTTTTTTTTAAATAATAATTGTGTCCATATATGTGTTGTGTATGTGTGATGACGATATAAGGATCGTCAAAATATATTGTAAATCTAGGGATAAACTTATAGAAAGATTGGATTAACTATTCTTATTATTTTTCTATATGAAGGTAATGATGATAACGGTGATGTGTTAGGGAGGGATAGAAAAATTTCTAGAATTACAGAAATCAAAAAGTAAAAGAATATATTGAAAAGTCATGTAAGATTTAATATGGTTAATTTTTTACCATATGACATCAATCACTTTGTAGATCCTCTCACATGCAAAAAAAAAAAATTATTTTTTTCTTTTAACTTTTTTTAAAAAATATAGAGTATCTTCTTTAAATACTATAGAGAGAAACCCAGAAAAAATATAAGTATTTTTCATATCTTATTTTGTCCTACATAAAATTTATAAAAATAAATAAATTTTAATTATTATGATATGTCTCTCTCTAAGAGGTTTTGTTAGGAGAAGAGACTGACGCAAAAGTTTTAACCGAGGAGGAGGGAAAAGGTTAAGGCTATCCCGTGACAGATTAGTGATGATCGAGAGGGATTCAAAATGGTTTAACTATGCGAGGCGTGCCTTTCATACCCATTGACACCTTCCCGATCAAATATCCATTTTCTTCATAATTTCTGAATAAGCACATAACTCGGAGGGGCTTAGAAATGACGACTTTAGTGGATTCATCGGCTGTGAATCCAAATTCTTGACAAAGGAAATAAGATTTTTGTGACACATGATTTCTTTTTTTGCTGTTCTATGAGCTCACCGAATCGAAGTTCGAGATTCATCGATGATAGAATCGAAGTTGGACTTTCATTGTATTAAGAAGCCGAATATGATTGGTGCTGTAGGAAAGAATTGCAATATAAAACTAGGAATGCTTCGTCTCTTTTGTGATAGGAAGATATGCACACCTAATGTTGGATGCATTTATTGAAGACCTCACAAATCGTTTTGAGTTTGAAGAGGAATAGCAGTTGAAGACACCAATCGAACAATTGATGGCATTAGATCGAACACCTGGTGGCATTATTTTGACTGCTTACTTGCAGAGCTTTAGCTTCTTAAAGAAAGAGCCAACCTGAGACTTTGGATAGGGCCTGGTTGCGAGGCATGTGGGGAAGTCCTCCGGCTGCTCCACCCACAGCTTATGATCGATCCCTCCCGTCTTGAGCTTGTCCGACAGGTTCCTCAACTGCGTTTCACCCTTCACCTCCAGTGTCACCTAATAATAAAGCAAGCATAAGACCTGGACAAAAAAAAAAAAAGGCTAATCGAGGCATTTGATCGAACAGACCTTGTGCATGGAGTCGAGGTTGTGGTCGGAGCAGTAGGCGAGGACGTCGGGGTGGTGGCGGTAGTTCCAGACGGCGGCCACCGAGGCGTGGCAGCCCTGGGTGACGACGCTTCCGAGCGGCCAACTGTCGATCAGGTCGCGCCGGAGGACCACGTACTGCACGACGACGTCGCCCCCAGGTGGATTGTCTCCGCCGCTGCCTGGTGGGGAAGGCGCGGGGACTCCGGCGGTGACCGCCGCTGCGTCGGCGGAGGCGCTCATGTTCCTCCTCCTCGGAGGAGGAGTGTGTCGGAGGGTCCGCTTCCGAACTGTGGGAACGCGGCGAGAGCAGGAGCGCGGGAGGATGGCTCGAAGGCGGACGCTCGACGATGCGAGCAGCGTTTCCATCTTGGCACCGCTAATAAGTAGCTGGCACGTGGCACCTTTGGAATCTTTATTTCCTTCTGGTCCTCGGCCGAGACGCGTAATGTGAAAATCTTACGTGGCGGATCGTAGGCAGACCATGTGGGCCCCGTCCTGCATGATGCCAACTCATGGCGATGGCTCGTGAACCTTAACGACTTAATTGGGCCACCCAATGGATTGGGCCGTCAGCTAAATTGCACGTACGAAGGACTTCCCCTCGTGCAATTTCCACACGTCTCGATCATGTTTAGCGTATCACCACAGTGCCCTTCCAAGTATAGGGTTGTTTGGATCTTCATGGAAGTGCTTCCATTGATGTCTGTCATTACTCGTCCAATGTTTCGACGATATGGTGGCTGACGTCCCAACAACCACTGTTCATCAAAAAAGGAGAACAGCTAGAAGACATACGAGCTGAACAATGAAGCAATGTCAATTCCAAATATCACACTTAAAAGTTCTTCAGGGATTATCTTATAATATATGTGATCCCTACTGTCTCAGTTATTAGGAGGGTTGCTTTACCTCTTTTCCTGGCATTTTTTGGTACGAAGTTCTCTCTTGCTGCAATTTCTCTCTCCCTTGGAAGTAGTGAGCTTTTTTGTTTAGTGGGAGTAGGAATCAGAATTAGGTAAGGGATATATGTTATCTTGTACATAACTTATAAGCCATAAAGAACTGCATTTGTGTGTTTCCTTTCATCGAGACATGCTTAACCGAAGCAATGGCTACGGTAGTCGACAACTGGTTCCATCCAAGGTACACATGGCCATCGTTTATATTTGGATTTGGGGTATTGTGATCACCGTCACAGTCTCCATGGCCATACAATAGTTCATATTTTGTGTAGCAACGAAGTGCCATTACATATAAATCTTGCAGGGTTTCGATACTTGTTTGGTGCGCCAAAGCTCCGTCATATACTTCTTTGATACCTATCAGGATATGTGGCACTCAACACAAGAAAAATGTCATCCGAATGGAAGAAAAATATGGGCGTACACTAACCTCGTCTTCTTGGACTTGGTTTTGTGTATATTGGTGTAAACCGAGGTACCTAGTAGATCATAAGGAACAAACGTGTTGATAGTAGCTATCATTAATTGTGTACAAGAAAAGTTGGGTACATATTTAATGGTAGCTGCTGAGGGTGGTGTAGACAAGACAACCACCACGACTATCACCATCACCGGGGAGGATCATTAGGAGGCATCCTATGCTGATATTTTGGTCAGCATGGGAATACCCAACCTGTGTTTTTGGATGTACCTATATGTTTTTCGTTAAGCCAACATGTACCGTGGAAGAGAGGGAGGGCAAAAGCTTGACACTCACTAAAAGAAAAGAAAGAAAGAAATCAGCTTTTGCTAGTAAGGTTTGGATGATAAATGGAGAGGGAAGGAGAGTTACATGGCTCATCCCACGCATTTATTTTTGTCACTTAATTACTATGATGGCTGATGGCTTCAAACTCTCACGAAGAAAGAATCAAAAGTGACCAAATAAATGCCAATTAGAGGTAATAAAAGGAATCTACTACTGTTGGAAGGTGTAAGCGGGTCGGTCACCGGAAATGATAAGGTACGGATCACCTAACCACTGCTGCTCATCCCCAGCCACCTGCCTCTTGCTTCTTCGCTTGACTCAGGTACGTACTGAGTTGTTCATGAGATTCCATCCTCTGCCCAGTCTTATCTTTAATCCAAAGAGCTAAGTGATGTTTAAGCGGATATGGGGATAAATGTCTTCCTACTGCAACGCCTGATAATTATTCGTAGAATAGTGTTTACGCTTCCTCCTCACTGTTCTGTGCATGCCATGTGCGAGATGACGTTGAGCATGTGGCGGGCTTCCCTTTAATCCTTCGAGATCTACCAAAGTAATGCCTGCCATTAGCTATAAACAATAGAGAGGTGTCTGTAAACATTGCAAGGGAATCATTTTAGTCAATCCTTCTCGTCCAAGGAAGCTGGGTGAAATCCCATCATCTTTTTTCTCACGTCTCGGGAGATTCCAAAGTACAATTCACGACTTTCCGGTCGTCAAAAAGTTCATTTCTTTTGCTCTCGTAGGCCTCTTGTAGAAAGAGACACTAGCTTGTTATTATTGTGCTTCTTTTCGAGATATCAGATTAGCTGGGAATCACACAAATGACAAACCAGAATCGATCCGTATTCTCTCTCTCGTATAGGACTTCATTCATTACTGCTGTTGTTGAGGTCTCATCAGTAATGACTGAAACGGAGAGATGATGCAGCGCCACTTACCGGTTGCTACCAACTACCCGTCCTCGGCGATGGCTTGTTGCAACCTCTCGTTCTCGAATAGCATGCAAGTGATGATCTTGTGGTAGCCCTAACAGTACACAACACACGCCTTCCACGTTTTCTTCTCCCGGAAGGAGTGCAGGGATTTCAGAGGGTAACAACAAAATAAGGTCATTTGTTTACGTATATAGTTGAATTTTAGGACATGGAGAAGACCTTTCCAAGCAACATTTTTCTTGCTGCAGCAGAGCTCGCAGGGCATTTTATGCATGCAGTGGAAGATGGTACTGAGCCTAAATTAATTCTTCATCAAGTGGTTCTAGGATCACTCGAAGATTTTGTGCTTTCTCAAGCAACCCAGCCACTGGAGTTTTATTATGTCAGCGCAGTGGAGGAAAGCCATGTCCAAAGTCAATAATGGAGTGTCGGATGCTTGATGAAGAAGGCTGCCACCCTTTTGGACATCACATGCAACTTTCGTATTCTAGTCTGGTCTCCCACTCCTCCCGTCGAGCTCGTCTTCGATTCAACCTTCTCTCCACGAGGAGACAGCGTGTCAATTCAATAAACCTCCTGATTTTGAACGTGTTATTCTTTCTCAAGTATTAAAAAATGTTCATATTTTGGATTTCTTTAAAAGGTACTGTCTCTTTTATTTTTGTTTCAAATAATACTCTTAATTTGAAAAATATTTAAAATATCTCTTAAAAATTGTTTCATCAAAATTTTTTGATTCGTTTTTTTATTAATTTTTAATTATTATAGTGTTTTTATTTGATTCATTTACAGTGTGTTTTAATAGTATTCATAGTATTTTATTGATATCATACCATGCCTCTTTGATTGTCATTGTTTATAAATTATTATAATATAATATTTTTAGACTTTTAATTAGTTTGATTAGGGTATAAAACTTATTTAGATCATTTATGATATTTTTAGATAAATTTTATAATATTTTTATTGTGGTGATAAGAAAGAGCACTGTAAAAAGTCAAAAAAAAAATTATAATAGATCAAAAGACTATAGTGATGCAAAAAAAAATAAAAATTGAAGGACAGTTTGAATATTTTTTAAATTAGGAGTGTTGTTTTTTAAAAAATAAAATGAAGAAAGATACCAATTAAAAATTATCAAAATGTGGATATTTTATTATTTTTAAAATTGCATTTAATTACATTATGGACTTTTAAGGCTTTCAATGAGACAATTGACCAACCGACGGTGGGGATCGCCTGTCTCACATAAGGGAGGGGACACGGAGCTCTTTCTGTTGTATAGCTGGTGGGTCCCGCAGCATTTGATGCCATGTAGCTTACCCACCGTGTTTCCCGTCTCGGCTGGCACTTCTCGCTACACGTCTATCATTATTATTATTATTAAATCAAGAACGGAGAAGGGTGCGTCCCACAAGCCACGCAAAGGAAGGACATATCTGTGGGTCAACACGCAGGCAGGCACATGAAACAGCTCAGCTAAGAAAGGCTTCAACCCTCTCCTCCTCCTCCTTTCGGCTTCTTACGTTTTCCACACAGTACTTTTAGAAGCTATCGTCTCCCTCCCCACGCCTCCATTCCTCGCAATCATTTACCTTTTCTCTCTCTCTCTCTCTCTCTCTCTCTCTCTCTCGCTGCCCCTCCTTCCCTTTCCTCGCTTCAATGACTATTTAACTCCTTTGCACCATCTCACCATATAATTCTGTTCTCTCCTTTTTACCTCTACCATCATCTCATGTGCCTCCACGCCTGCTCCTCCTCTTCTCCTTAGCCCCCTTGGTGGCTTACTTCTTCATCGTCGACATCGAACTATGGGGTTGGAGTTCGACGCCCAGGAATCGCGACCCCTCGCGCCGATCCGGACCACCGGGATCGACGCCAAGCCGGCCGAAGAAGAGGTGTCCGAGTCCACCAGCAACGGAGAGGCAGAGTGCGTTACACCAAAGTCGGAACAGCCGGTGTGCCAGCCGGTGCTCCCACCGGCCCCGAGGAAACCCCGGCCGGCGAAGAGGAAGCTCGGGCCTCCACCCAAGGGTTACTACCCCGTCCCCAGCGACCTCGCCTCGGTCTTCATCCCGCTGCCATGCCCTGCACGCAAGAAAATTCGTGTCGGCTGATCGAGTCCTCCCAGAGATCTTGTAATTTCTACATCTCTTCTCATGACCAAGACAACATCTTTCTATCCTTTTCTTCCTTGTGAAAATAATACAGTGTGTCCTTAAAATCATGGTGACGACATATATATCGTTATTATACGTGGCTTGTCGAGCGATGTATAGTTGTCCATTTGATCCAAATAAGGGATTTAGCTGTTGGCATTTCAATCATGGGTTTCTTTCAGAATCAACATTATCTCAAGGGAAGCACTTTGGAAACAAAAGATCAACACCACCTTATTAAGCAGGAAGATTTCAGATTATTCACATGGAGTTGATCTCTCTTTCTTTCCTTCCTTTATTATTAATTTTCTTTTTTCTCCGCTGTTGGGCTAAATAATTTTTTACTATATATATATATATATATATATATATATATAGAGAGAGAGAGAGAGAGAGAGAGAGAGAGAGAGAGAGAGAGAGAGAGAGAGAGAGAGAAGGTGGAAGGCTTCTTACATATGTTTTGATAAGAACGAATGAATAACAAAAAACAATATCCTATCATAGTCATTCAAAACATATTAATCGCCTAACTAGGGTGTTCCGTTCCAAAGTCAATCAAACATGACTAGCTATCGATTTGACTTAATTAACATATTAATATTATTTCACACTTCACCAATCATTAATCGATCGAGTTGTGTCTCTACATGCATACCACAATAAAATGAAAACAACTCGTGGCGCTTCACATCTTCTTAATCTGAATTGCTAGTCTATCTCTCGAGGATCCCGAGCTGCTAAAGATCATTAAAATTTTATAGATCTGAGGTATATCGTATTAATGTCTTGTCGCATACATAATTTAGAGGGCAGCTCAACTCATTAGCAGTGAACTTTTGAGCTTCTATCCTTGTTGTCCCACGGGTGTTCATGGGCAATGCATATGCTTCCTTGCATCGCACGTACCTCGTGGCACAAAGAAGCGATGTGTATCCGATCCGTAGTTTTCATAAGCTTGCCTTTGTTATCTTCTCCTATGGTAGTAGATCGATCAATAGAAATACATGTCATAAGATCTCTTGTTATCCAACTCGAAGAAGGATATCAACTCACGAAATCATGATGAGTTCAAGATTAGGTCGGTCCCACCTTTTACCTGATTCAAATGAGCAACTAATATATATATATATATATATATATTAAAAGGGCGAGAGAAGAACAAGTGAGGCAAAGAAACACCGCCCTCGATAGGTTATTATCAGCAACTTGTCACCATTTATTGTGGTCACTAACTCCGAAAAGGACATCCTTCGTGCTCGACAACACCGAAAATTATTCCTCTAGAATAAGTATAAGAAGAGACCATCGAGAGAAGGGAGAATACATGCATAACCCATGACATACTTCAACCCTCCATCTAATCCACAACTTTGGTATTGGAATAGAGACGAACACCGGTCTATTCACTTGCGATACTACTAAGATCGAATAAACTCCTCGTAAAAGAAAAATATATCTAGCTCCTATTACTCAACCTCTAATGAAATAATAGAGTTCACGGTGGATCCTCACCTATGGTCGAAGAGAGTTCACCAAACTGTTCATGAATGACTTTGTCGACAAAGTGTTCATAGATGACTTTACGAATGCTTTGGACTTGTACTTTATCAAGTACACGTGTTCGTATCCGGAGAAGTCGTCAATAAAAATAATGAAGTAGGACTTGTATTTTGATATTGGACCATATATATCAGTTATGTATAAGTTCTAGGAACTCAATAATTTTCTTTCTAGTTCCACTAAATGGAGAGTTTGTAAGTTTTCCATGAATATAAGGCTCACAAGTTGCATATGACTCATAGTCAAATAGATCAAGGTATCCATTCTTCAATAACTTATGAATCTTTCTCTTATATATATGATCTAGCCTATAATGTCACAAGTATGTACTGTTTATCTCATCTCATTTCCTCTTAAACATACTTACATTCATGATATGTGTAATAATATCTAGCATAAATAAGCCATTATGCAATGATCCTCTCATTATGATCTTATCATCCAATACCATTGAACAATAATTGTTCTCAAATATATCAACAATTATTAAATATGAAATTAAAGTAATATTTTTAATAATAGAAGGAACAAAATAACATGCATCCAAAGCAATAATAGCTCTATCAAACAGATGTAGTAGAACTTGTCAACAACTATTATAGTAACTTTTGCTCTATTGCTCATCTTGAGGTCCATCTCGTCACTCGTTAATTTCTTAGGTCTTGTCAGAACTTGCAATGAATTACAAATGTGATAAATACTATCAGTATTTAATACTCATGTGTTATCATGAGAATATGACAAATGAAGGTTGATCATAAATGTACCTAAAACTTCTCTAAACTTTTGTTTTATCTTCTCTACAAGATACTTTTTGCAATTCCTCTTTCAGTTTCCGTCTTTGCCGCAATGAAAACACTAGCATTTTTCCTTTGCCAGGTCTTTCTTAGTAACATTTGCTTTACTTGGTCTGCCCTTGCCCTTGCCCTTCTTAAAGAATTTTCTATTTTCCTTTTCTTTCTAGTCTCATTGGTATAGAGAACTGATTTTTCTTTTTTGATAGTGCTCTCAACCTCCCTTAACACATTTAAGAGCTCAAGAAGAGTTATCTCAAGCTTATTCATATTAAAATTCATGATAAACTGAGAAAAAGAATATGGTAGCGACTGAAGCACAAAATCCTTACATAGGTTATCCTCTATGATCATTCCAAGAACTATGAGTTTCTCTATCCACTCAATCATCTTTAGGACATGAATCTAAATGAGTGTCCCCTTAGTCATCCTAGAGTAAAATAGACTTTTGGATATCTCATATCACTAAGTTCTTCCTTGTTTCTCAAACAATTTACGGATATGCAGGAGAATGGATCTAACATCCATCTTTTCATGCTGTCTCTGTAACTTGAGAGTCATGGAGCCCAATATGTAATACTAATCAAGAGTGGTGTCATCTATGTATTTTACTTAGCGAGTGATCTTATCCTCGCTTGCCCCTTCCTCGAGCATAAGTATCACTATATCAAAGACGTACACGATTTTCTTTACCATCAGAATGATTCTTAAGATGCAGAGCCAATCCATATAATTTAGATTAGTAAAGTGGTTGACATTAAGTATGTCACATAAGAGATTTGAAAGTGACATTTTTTTGAAAATAAATATGTAGCAAAAATAAATAATATATAAACTTTATAAAAAAATAAACAATCAAGATATGGACTTCAATCTTGACGTGCTCCTATTATTTTTCTAGCAAGTCATATAATACTCTCAGTATGTAAAACAAAAGTCTCTGACAAACTTTCAGTGGGGATCAAAATCTAATCGACGATTTAGTATAACCTCGAGGGACCCGACTAATCACATCGGCTCAAAAAAGATAGGCAACTCTTGTCGATCATAACTCTTTGTGATTTTCGTCTTGTTCAACTTCCAAACTATTATGGTTTTGAGGGACTTGACCAACTATGATGTTTGGTTAAGTCGTTACCATCGTTATAAGATAAGTCTGATTTAATGATATGCCATCGAGGGACTCGACCAAGTATATTATATCTTCAGGTCACCGATGACATCTCTTTATCATAAGCAAAATATCGAATCACGATATAGATGAGCTTCGAGGGACTCGACCAACTCAACCTTCGTTGGAAATCGATTTATTCCTACAATGATGAAAGGCCACGTGGGTCAATCTAATTGCATCACATTTACCGACTTAATATTATCGAGAGAGTAGATTTTGATTTAGTCTCCTATCACATGTCACATACATACATATTTAATATATATATATATATATATATATATATATATATATATATATATATATATATATATATATATAGTAAGTGTATAAACAATCACATATCACATGAGTAATCACACAAGAAGATCATGGACTATAGTCTAATGTGATCAGGCCTGAGGTAGTAGGCCCAATCACTCATAATACGATCTATGTGTGTATCGACACATCTCTATGCCCTATGATCATTCATCTTATCCTTATCGGTTCCATCGGCATCTCAACATATCTCTATGCATCGCAATCATCCGTTTCGACCTCGTGGGTCTAACTATCACCTCCATGCTCCCGTTGCGCCTCCTCGTGTAATTACAACACAATCACAAGCACGGAGGCCTAACAATAAACGAAAAATTAGAGAATTAGAGGCTCATGAGCCTCAATAATAATAATAATCACAATACACCCATACATATCATATCACATCACATATCCATGATCATCTATCCAAATCATAGATTACATGTACATATCATTATATAGGATTACTAAATAAATAATAATAGTTAATTAAATATTTTAATTAACTAATATTTTTTTAAATTCAGGATATATAGAAATTTTTTTGAATTATGAAGGGTATTTACATAATTTGGATAGAAATGACAAACCACGAAATTTTTAAAATTTAAAGGGGCAAAATTATTATTTTTTACCCAAAAGAAACCTAATCCCTTTCTTCTCCCGTCTTCTACATTACGATCATCGCTACCTCGTCAGCAAAATTATTTATAATGTTTAACAGTCAGTGGATATAAATTAGTTTTTTAGAATAATAGTTGTTCTATAATATTGGATGATAAGATCATTATTAGAGGAACATTACATAATAGTTTATTTATGCTAGATACTACTCCATATATCATGAATATAAGAATGTTTAAGAGGAAGCAAGATGAGATGAATAGTATATACCTAAGCATTATAGGCTATGTCATATCTACGAGGGAATGATTCAAAAGTTGCTGAAGGATTGATACCTATATCCATTTGACTATGAGTCAAATGTAATTTGTGAGTCTTGCCTTCATGAAAAACTGATCAACTATCTATTTAGTGGAACTGGAGAGATAATCATTAAGTTGTTGGAAGTCATACATACTGATATATGTGATCTCATATCAACTTAGGTCATAAGAGGTTATTCTTACTTCATTACTTTTATTGATAATTTCTCTAGGTAGATGTGAATGATAAAAAAAAGTAACCCCTGCTTCATTATGTTGAAAGACGAGTTTTTATACATAGTCGTAAAGGAGTAAAATATTCCATAAAATATTCTGTTGGGAGGTAACCTCTAATCACCTCCAATAATCTCCTCTTGACCTCTTATCCACATGACCAACAAATGTGAGGCAGCCCATAACTGCTTGCTTTAGACCCTTGCCCATGTGGGCAAACGAGTGGAGAGTGACATTTATTTCTTCTTCTACCTTAAACACCATATAACAGTTATATGTTAAATGATGATTAACCGATGTTCCTATCAACTAGAAAGAGAAATGAACAATTAAATATTTAATTAACAAACATATTCATATCTCCAAATAAATTTTAATTATAAATAAAAAATTATCTTATTTATAATTATCGACTTTAATATTAGATCGATAATATTCCAATTACTAGTGCTGTACAAACCTATCTCCAAAGTCAAGGTGAGTTGATCATATAATGAAATAAAAAGATGGATATGCTCACATGGCCATCATTGGAAAAAAGAAAAAAAGAAGCAAATCATATTTACATCAAAATGATATTTAACTTATCATTAATATTAGTACGTAGCCTCGTAAATATGTACATAAGAGGCTATATACATATAATTAATATTGGTACAAATAATAAGATTTAAAGTTATTCTATAAAACATAAGATTTTAAGTTATTCTATAAAACAAATCATATGTACATGAAAAAAATATTTAACTTATTATTAATATTGGTACATAGCCTCTTATATATCAGATAATGGTTGTATCACCACGCTACATTATATTTGATCCTCAATAGTTAAAATCTTCTTAGCAAGATAATAATGAATAGCCATCGCCCAATTATAATTTATTAATAATTTTAAATTATCAATAATATAAAATAAAAGGAATCGAAATGGGTAAAGTATAATTTGTTCAAAAATATAAGATGCAAACAATAATATATGACTAATAAAGTCGACAATGTCTACACTATTGGGAAACCTTGGGCAGCATCACTTACGCAGCGAAAGAACAGAAAATAAAACAGGTTCCAAAAATCTAATATCGGATCGTCATGCGAAGATTGATGTATGAAAAATATAAAATCAAAAATCGCATAACAAGTGAGATAATTTACATAGGGGATATTGTATATCCCTGAAATCGTAGATTCAAATCTCTGGATAAAGGAGGTCAGATGTCATCATCTCTAGCGATGATTCACACAACATATGGGGTGATGATGCTCCTCAAATCACAGTATTATCTTTTTTCTCCACGTGCACCATGAGGTTGTATCATGATTAAGAAGGGTCTGACCTTTCTTGCTGTGCACATGCCTCGAATAAGGGCTGTCGGTTGATGAGAGAGGAGAGCGAGGAGAATATGAGGGATGACGAAGAGGAAACTAGCCTATGCCACCTTTTGGGCCCTTATATTTTTAGAAGTTCTTATCAGTTAAGTCTAATGGATCATGTTCTATTGAATAATGAATCTCTATCCAATTACACATGCCTCTTGAATCAATGGATCTTCATCCAATAATATTTTATTAGCACTTATTGAATCTTATCTATATGATATAATAATTCATGAGTTTATTGAATATCTAATAGGATAAGGGATAAGCGGATATCTCATATCCAAACCTCTACTCATCGTAACACATATTATATATATATATATATATATATATATATATATATATATATATGACCTTTTATATATATATATATATATATATATATGACCTTTTATGCCCAATATAGAGTTAGTCATTAGTCGTACATATAATAACTCCTTTTGATTCTATGAATTATTATCTCTATAACGATTCTATGAATTATTGTCTGTATAATAATTCACTCAACTCATCAACTATGGACATATTAGGCCACTATACTATAGTCCCCAAACGGTACAAGAGGATCTAATCCATTGGACATGTCTATCCTCAATTATCATATATCTATAGTCTCTCATCCATCTAATATCTCAAAAATCATATATCAGGTATGGTGTTATCAGGTCTATACGAAATCTACTCGAGTTTTGCTTTAATTAAATTATCTAAAAGAATTTCTTTCTCTATTGATCTGAATGACCCTGACCAAAGATTTGCCTGAGGAAGAACATATACGATATTCCTCTCATGACATAAAAATGGATGATTCTCTATTGACACTCAATTACTCTCATAAGATTGACTACCACTCCCGATGATTGGATATGTTAGATCGGAAACTTCCAGACCTATAAGTTTGGTATCAAAGAGTGAAGTACTCACACAGGACATCCTTGGTGTCTCAAGTCTAAGGACTAGACACAAAATTGAAACTACGAAATCACTATCCGATAATAAGTTATTGTCAACCATCCAACATTCCGTGAGCGGATCATTCAATGAACTTATTTTTCAATGAGAACCTATATTATATCTCTAGTGTCCCCACATAAGTAGCTATATTGCACACTGGTCTGCTTGGCTATTTCGATGTCCCTCTCTAGTAATTTATGATCGAGAATATTTAAGATCTTTGTTTATAGGTGAATTGGTCTCATTATCATGATCTCATCATGATTCAATTTTTATTATATAAATTCAATAACATCACAATATATACAACAGATAACATAAAGTAAAAAATAATAATAATAATTAATAAAAAAATTATACGATGTATTAGACGAACCGATCACTCACGTGCTAACACTTAAGTTTTCTATATTTTGCTTATTCATGAGCTTCTATTCAAAGTATTACCTAAAGTAACACGTGACAACTTATCTATGGTTTGGTACACTCAAAATAAAAGAAACTTAAATAAAACACCAACAAACATAAAAGTACAATCCTCCATCGAATGTTTCATAATATTAATAATATTAAAAAGGATAATCTCGTTGGAATGTTAAGGAATATATCATCAAATTTGTATTAAATACGTTTACACGAGACCTCTGTTTCTGTAATTATGATGTAATATGAAAAAGGATAGCCTCACAGCTTTAAGAGCATAAAATATTTTAAAATGATTAATATAATTATGATCATTAACTTATAAACTATAGGTAGATGAGAGTGGGCGACGAAACTTAGAGATGGTGAAGGCAAGGTGACGAAGGCATCGTAGACGTGACCATCTAACAAACAAAATATAATTAATTAGTTGTATATAATATAATAATACTTACTATAAATCATTACATAATAAAATATATTACTCGTCGTAATTTCTTTATCTATATTTTTTTAGAGTCTAGTGGATCTAGCAAAGATATTTTCTTATATTCAAAAGCAAATATTATCAATACAATAAGGATAAAATAACTCTTCTAAGACTAGAAACTATAATTAAAAAGCAATTTTCTAGCATAAGCTAATGATACTCACTAGAAATTTAATAAGTATTAAAATTTTAATAAGGAACAAACTATTACATAATTATTATTAGCTAACAAAGAAGATGACTTTAGGTAAGCAAATATAATATACTTTTATTGATGATGATATCTTGATATCTTAAAAGATTAAAACCTTTGCTTCTGCTGAACTAATTCATTTAGCTTTAGTGATGATGAGCAAATTTTTACACATCAAGTTGTTTTGCCATGAACTTGATAAATCCATCTATTTTTGGATGAATGTGGCACCTGGTAAAGTTAAATTGCAGAATTTCAAAATTTATTGAATTCAGCTCAAATTTAGTCTTTTGTTTTGGATGGTAGAACTCCTCTTTCATTATGATTATTATATCTATCTCTTTATTTCAAATGGATCCGTCAATCCATTTGGTTTGATTTCACCTATAAGAAATTTGAGCAACTCAAAGATTGGTGGTGCCTAATTTGATTATTCTATCTATCTATCTTTCTCTCTATTTTAATTGAATCCATCCACCATTACTATGAAATTTAATTTATCTTTTAGAATACTTTACTATAATAAATCAATAATATAAAATTTGTACCATTTTGATGAGGTAAGTAGGGTGACTTGTTGTTAGAAAAGATTGGTTGTTATCGAAGATAGATAATCATTAAAGAGAGGTCGTCATCGATAAGACATTACAACCAAGGATGAAAAAGTCATAAGATGTTATTGTCGAGGAATAGTACTCGAGAAATTATCATTGTTACTGTCAACAAGAAATAGTCACCAAGTAAGAAAATTATAGAAGATTTTGAAATCGAAAAGAGATTGTTGTAGAGGATATAAAAAAAAAATCTAATAAGATATAATTATCACCATCGAGAAGAGATCTCATCATCGAGCAAGGAAGACTTTGAGCAGATGTCATCAATGTGCATATATATATAAGGATTATACTCGATAATATAAAAATAAATCGATATAATAAGTCAATATATCATAAAGCCTGCTTCATTAAAATTTTAAAAAAATATATCATAAAAAACAATAGGGAGTTGTGATGTAATAAAAACCCAATCTTGAGGTCTTTTTAGTAAAATATCCTTTTCATATTATATTGCTATTTGCGAGGTTCATTTTTCTTAATATTATATACGCAATAACGGAATTAAAGTTTTAATGGGAAATTAATTACACAGTAAATCCTAATTTGACGATTTAACGAAGCAAGCCTTCCCAACCGCTGGGCTTTAGTGGAGGATTCACCCAATTGCACGCGTCCGATCGTCTCTCGGCTTCATCCGTCCGCTACCCACCTAATCGTCGTCGTTCGGTCTCCCTTCCCAACTCCTCCGCCTTTCCCCATTTGCTGACCATGGCGTTGGCGGCGGCCGGAGGCGTGTCGGTGTGGCATCAACGGCCGTGCTTGCGGTGGCGGACTCCCGTTTCCTCCGCCTCCAACAAGGTGGCTTTCGTGAAGAAAACCGTATCCTCCCATGACATCGTCATCTTCTCCAAGTCCTATTGCCCGTATGTACTTTTTCCACTCGAGCTTCTTGTCGCGATTTCATCCTCGATGTCCTACCTATCTTGATCTCTCCATCGTAATTCGGGTTGATAGGTTATACTTTTTGGCTTTCAATCTTGATCGATTTCTTCTTATCGCATGAAATGGGCTGTGGGATCGTGTTCTTTCCTCCTGCAAGATGAACGCTGGGTCTTGGATTGGGAGATGGCGCCAATTGGGTTGTTATCTCATTGACCATGGCGCTCACATCTTAGTGTCAAGCTATATGCACCTTCGGATTAAATAATAAGCATACTGCAATGTGAAATTTGCGGAAGATGAATTGCATATAGGACAGCCCTGCTACCTTCACTCTTGCAAGCTAATTGTTAATTTCTTTTGTTGAATCAGAAGCAAGTACTTTTTGGTAGCACTGGATGATTTTTGTTTAGCTAGCTGAGCTTATTGGGGTCATGGATAGGCACTGAAGCTCTAGATACATTTTAGTACAAGAAACTATTTTTGTTTATTTGCAGTAAGTCTTCCACCTAGAGCATTGTATACACATTGTCAATTTGTATGTCCGGATGTGTAATTATGATGCAATCATTCTGTTTACAAATAAATTCTTTTTGTTCCTTGGCAATCATTTTGATTCTGTTTTGTTTTCCTAGCTTGCACATGATCTTTTTTTGTTAATAAAATCCTCAATTCTTCTTACTGCTCGGACAGGTATTGTATGACAGCAAAAGCAGTTTTTCAAGAATTGAAGAAGGAACCATGTGTTCTGGAGCTGGATGAGATAGGTTTGTTTCCTGCAACTTCATGCAATCCTTTTGCCATGCAACTAAGCTGTGGCTTTTTGTGTTTAATTCCCTGGAAAGAAGTGCACACAACACTATCAAGATTAGAAGGAAAGAAGATTCTGTTTTGCTGTATAATTTCTAGTGAAAAGAAAATAGATGGAGAAGTAGAAGAAGAAGAAGAGATGTAGTTTGAAGGAGCGGTAAGAAGGAGGATTCTTCATCTTTCTTACTGCAGACTAAAAACAGTTTTGACTTAAATTTTTGGAGGATTGCCAATGCCGAGACTGTGTGACTTAAAACATTGAAGTATTCTATCTCCTGTGCATGCAAATATATTTAGAAAGAAATGTTTTAAATTAGGTCCTTGGAGTAACTCTCTTCAATCGACTAATCATGAAACTCCTGATGCCTGCTTCTAAGCTGAGCTCATGATTTGTCCTATATAACTTCAGATATGTTCAAGAATGTGGTCTCCGGGCACAAATTCTACATACTATTTATTAGTCAGTAATTCTTGGCATGGTTAAATAACTAGGTAGTCTTCGATTCTTTAGGTGTTCAATCACAAGAAGGCCTTGTATGCCATTATGACTCCACTCGGGGGCATGATAATACATAGTTTAAATTACTGTTTCATTGCCTTTCTATTTTTCTGTGTAGAGGATGGGTCGGAAATTCAAGATGCATTGTCTGACATTGTTGGGAGGCGTACAGTTCCTCAAGTGTTTGTCCGTGGAAAGCACTTGGGTGGTTCTGATGGTACCAACCTTTTTTGCCTTCAGTATCTTTTTTCACTTTCAAAATTTTAGCTAATTTCCTCTTGGATTCACATGCATTACAGATACTGTTGAAGCTTATGAAAGTGGGAGGCTTCTGACTCTTCTTGGTATTGGCTCAAAAGATGATCCGTAAATAATGCCCTATGACTAACTTTTGGAAAGTTGGGATATGGAAGCATTAATTCTTGCATGACCTGCAGGTCTCTCTAAAACAAACTTAATATTTCCTGGACATGATTTTGATGTTACAATCTAGGATATGATATTTCTTGGTTTGTTATATCTTTGCTTCTTGTGAGGTATGCATATATTCCATCTTTACAGTTCAGATTTCATATTATGATTTCCTTCCCATTTAGATGTGATTGTGTCAACATATACCTGAGATATTAGCATGATATTATTGTTTGACAAGTGCACTTCAAACACTATTCCTTTTCAATTGATAGTTCTGGTTTCTTTCACATTTTTCAGCTTTTACCGTCTTTCCACTGGATGGATGGTTGAAGGCCCAAAATTGTTTGGTCATACTACGCTCGCCAGCTTCAGCACAGACGCCCTTGTTGGCCCAACTGTGTGCACTGACACGTTACGCTTTGCTTTGCTAAAGTGTGAACATCATTTTCCTTGTGCACCAAAACTCTTCCTTAAACTCCTAATGTGCTAATTCCAGTTAGGGAATCTGATTGTAATTTGCACTAGTATATCATGATTCCTAACTCTATCGCCTTCGTAGCACCAGATCTAGCTAATATTTACACTTTTTTTAAAAAACATTCTTCCTCATGCTGCTATATTAAGGTATTGTGTTAGTTTAGACCACCAAATAGCACCCAGTTTCTAGTAATTTGTGACGAAGTTACGGACACACTATCAACTTCAAATGGAGTACTAACAGACTTTTTTTTTTTTTTCTCATTCATTTTTAGGATAGTGCTTTCTCATATTCTGTGCTGTTCATCTAAAACTTGGACCCTGGGGGCGACATGGTATTTTATCAAAATGATTCATATCAAAGAAAAGTCGGTAGCATGCTCTTTCATGTTAGACTAATAAAAGACGGAGATCGACTTGCTCTAAACATGGAACTACAGGACAGGAACACTTCTTATTATCAGATTATTGTTGTTGTTGTGCTTCTCACAAACTCTTTGAAATGCCCCTGGAACTTTGGCAGTGACTGGTAAATGGCTGTCTGTTTTCTTGGCTGCTTATTTTATAATTCATTGTTTATTTTCTATTTTTTGTTTCTATCCGTATTAAATTACTTCAGTTTAAATTGAGTTATGATCTTATTCGGTATAAAACTAGCTATCGACATTTTTTGTCTCCATGTCTCTTCTTCTTTTGTCAATGATAGCAAAGGGGTGGAAGCATTATTATCATTATTTTTATTCTTTTGAGAAATGTAAAGAAGCAGCAAAAGTGACAGTCTATGGTTTACGTAAATATCATGAACAAATTATTTAGTAATCATGTGACTTATCAAACAAGTAACTTCCAAAATGCAGCTGCTGCATGAGAAAAAAAAGGATCATCATCATCATCATCATCACAGTCAAGAGGTAATGGCTTGTCTACCAAATGCCGAAATCCAAGATATTCGTCATCCTAATCCTTGTGTCAACAGGGTTTGGTGTTGACAACCGTGGTCAACCTTCAGCCCTAAATTCCAGATATCATTCTCCTTGCCTTCCCCGACACTGCAATAATGATCATTACTGCCGTAACTATGGCGACGAAGTGGGTGCCGATGCCATGCTTAAGAGCTAATTGTCAATGGAAGGGGTGCATGGGTGGACTTTAATAGATGGCAATCATACTGTTCATAGATTATTAGTCCTCGGGTTTCGACGTCGAGACACGCTGTGACCAGGTCAACTTCTTCTGTGTGGTTGGAGATTTGCCATGGTCTTGCATTGAGATTTCTTAATGTAGTGACGGTCAAAGTGGTTGTGGGACGAGCTCCGGTCTGCCAAGTTTCATACGTAACATGATATTCATCAAACACACAGTAATCGTGTGTCTCGATCAAAGCCTATTTTATCATGTCAACTCCGTCGCAGGAAAACCTGCTTGACATCTGCCTTTGATATCCTTCGTCGATCTCAGTTTCTACTGTCACTCATCAGACGCTGCATGTCAAGTCGAAGGGAACCATTGCTATCAGACCGCGCCATCGTAAGAAACTGCCGAGAAGTACGCAATGAATAATAATATATCTGATGCCTATAGAAGCTTTTATTACCTCATGGAAACACCGCGTCTCCCCTTATGATCTGTACCCTCTATAAAGCCTTGCCTTGCCTTGTCTTCCGAGGAACCATCATAACATATAGGTTAGCATGGAAGAAGGCGATTGCAATACTAGCCTTTCCCTCGCGATAGGTGGTGGCAGACTGTTCACGCCAAGCACAAGTCTTCATGTCCTATTCCCGCATCATCCGAAAGAAGAAGAAGAAGAATCAGATACGCAACGACATGTAGGCAGCGTGTCGAGATGGAAGGAGCTCGATGAGGAGGAGGAGGAGGAGGAGGATGGTGTCAGCGGTAAGGATGACAGCAGCAACCTGGGCGATGACAAACCAGTCGGCATAAGAAAGAAGCTGAAGCTCACGATCGAACAAGTGAGGTTGCTCGAAGATAGCTTCAGACAGCGCAGCACCCTTAATACGGTAAGTGGTGAAATATGAAACCCTCGTTTCCTTGGGCAAACTAATACATACATGGATTACGTTTGCAGACGCAGAAGCAAGATTTGGCGCACCGGCTAAATATACAGCCACGGCAAGTGGAAGTCTGGTTCCAGAATAGAAGAGCCAGGTACTGCATACGTACCCGTGTTCGATGCAAAGCTAGTGGCTTAATCCGGAGAGTGCATGCAGATTTCCTTGTTTCTTGGTCTGTAACATGCTTGGTTTGAAACGCTGTACGCATGCAGGACGAAGTTAAAGCGGATCGAGCTGGATTACGAGTGCCTCAGGATGCACTGCGACAGACTGATTGACGAAAATCGGAGGCTAAAGAAGGAGCTGCAGGAGCTGCGGTCTGCGACTCCGTCCTCGCCGTTCTACGTGCAACTTCTCAAGGCAGCCACGGTGATCATGTGCCCCACCTGTGAGAGGATCACGGCCGCCGGAAAGAGAAAGAGCAGTGCCTTGGAGGGCGGCATGAAGAGGCCGCAGCTGGTACCTGTAAATACTAGCCTACTCCGTCAGCAAAACTAGCTTATTGTCGTGTGAATTAGAAGATGGATGTTGAAGTAGGGTTGCATCAGAAAGCAAAATACATGTACTTTGGAATTCATCTGTTTGATCCAACTTTTGTACACATATTTTGTTCCGAGTCGATTGGGAATTTAGATTTGATCTACCTACTCTTAGCATATGTGTCCCTACAACTTGGAACTTGATGGGTGGCCGAGGCAGAGGAGAAATTAAGTTGGGAAAGATACTATATGATAAGACCGAAAGATGTCTTCGCACGATGGGAGAAAAACAGGTCTCCTTTTCCTGTCTCATTCCATGTGACATCCATTCAATACTAAACTGCATAGCGCGATGTCACATTAAAATCATCAAGAAGAAGTCAAACTGCGTAAAACGTTTGTCGGTTGACTAAGTCAACTGCATCGTCATACCCACCATTGAACGTCTTCTTGTCCACCAGTTAAAACCTATGTGAAAATTTCCTGAAAACAAATCCCAAGTAGGGCATTTTTAACTAAAGAAAATTTCTAATATCGAAACTTTTTATCAAATCTGAGTCGCTAATTAATTTTTATTTGGGGATATTTTTTTCATCAATTTAATAAAAATACCCATTTGCCCTCGATCGTTGTCATCTTCATCGTCATCGCTTTCGATTGTCATCGTCGTTGTCACCCGTATTCCCACATCACTCCTTGAATCATTCATTTTTTTTTTCTTATCATCTATCCTTCTTTGACGCTCACGTGAGAGGTTGATAATAACGAGAAAAATGAAGAAGGGAGAGAAGGCGCAAGCGATATTACTCAAGGTGAAAGTAGAGGATGACAATAGAGGACTAAAGATATTTTAATCATATTGATAAAAAAAAATAAAAATCTATCAATAATATTTCATTTAGTAAAAGTTCAATAATAATAATAATAATAATATTTGGTAAAATGCCCCCAAACTAAGCTTTGTGTTTTCTAGTAATAAAGCCAATGGATTCCGTAGCGATCAATCAAGGCCACCAATCAACGCCGAAACTGACGTCTCTTATACTAGTCAAGAGGAGGCATGAGAGTCTTCTGTGCTTCCCCTTCAAGCTTCTTTATCATTGTTGCATGTTTCAGTGACGTGTGTGGGTGCAGATCGTCCTCCTATCCTTTCAACGTTACACCGGTAGATTTGTCCAAGCTTGTCTATCTCAGCAACACAAAGATCGGTTCAAGTGATACCTTGTCAACTACGCCAGAGTCATTGCTGTAGAAACATTCTCTCTCAGGATCTTTGGACAGTGTGGCAATGAGATTTGTAGCTATCTTTTGGGGGTAAACGTAAACAACGTCACCGTATCATTGCTCACTATGATATCGCAATTAGCGTAGTTGGTCGACGATGTGAGGGTGAGGTTGATCCACACCTACCAAAGTCTTTGGTCTTCCTGCTTAACACGATGGCCTAATCACAGGTTTCTCCCAAGGATAGGAGTCGTCTACAAGGCAAAGAACAAAATAGCATTCACCGACTCCTTCGGTTGAATCCACTAATTTCTCTCTACAGTATATGAGAAATTCAAGTGTTGGGAGGACAGACCGTACGGATTCGCATATGTCTCAGTCCACAGTCCACAGACTTGCATGCGACGGATTAGTAATCGTGCTGTGCCAATTCATATGAAGTCCATACTTCATTCAATAGGTCACACTATTTTGGTTCAAATTCAATACCAGAATAGGAGGAGGAGGAGATGATGTTGATACCAAAAGTATATTACAAAATAATAATAATAAAATATATTCCCAAAAATAATAATAAACATGGTTTGCTATTTCTAAATTCCAAGTTTGGTGGAATTGATTCACACTCAAATCTTTTTTCCCACATTAATATCTAAAGATATAAAGAATATTTATAGGGATTCTTAGTCCTTACAGACATCAGTTGCTTGTCCTTCAAAGATTAATATTAGAGACTACAACAACAACCTACCTCAGAGATATTACTTTAATGGGTTTGACTCATTCGGTAAGAACTGCACAACGTCACACTTTCGTGCGATGGTGTACAACACAGGACGGAAGATATAGGAGAGAAATGTAGACATGATGTGAGCTGAAAAGATTAGTCTGACATTTGCTGGCGATGCTATCATTACAGGACCCCAGAAAATTTCAGAATGAACCAAAAGAAAAGAAAAAGAAAGATTAGAAACAACTGTTATAGATTCCGGGATTTAAACTCCCATGCTGCATGCCAGCCGAGCAGGCACACATCGAGCTGTCAGTCGAATTTCCATGCGGCGGACGTCTCTTTGGCCCAGCCTCATCCACACACAGACCATGGAAGTGGGAGATGATAGACCATCTTCGTTTACATGGTGAGGTTGTCATTTGTGGAGGAAGCTATTTGCTGCACTCGGGAAGCACTGCTGGTCCCATCCACATTCTACAGGAGCAGCAGCTGTAAGTCCACATTACTCTCGCCTGTGGCCCCATTCTAGGCTGGCATTGAGGCTTTCCATCCAGGTTTCTTTACCAATCAATGCCTCAGACCTAAAGCTCTCAGGCTCACTACCATGCACGGCAGGCTACCTCTGACAACATAACATTAACAAGTTGTACTCTCCCGGCTACAAGTACGTGAACCACGCACCACTCGATTGCCGCGAGCCGAAGCGATCCCACCCAAGCTCAACGGGAATGGCCATGGCCAAGACAGCCTTCTTCCGTGCTGCTGTCTTCGCTCTTCTGCCTCTGCTCTCTCAACTTCCTCCGTCCATGGCGAGGCCTGCAGACTTCGCGCGAGATTTCCACGTAACATGGGCTGATTCCCACGTCTCACGGACCGGTGGTGGCGCTGCGATACAACTCCTCCTCGATCGATCCTCCGGTATGTATCTTATCCACTTTCCCCTCCTCTAAGGTTTCCCCGGTCCTCATCGATCCTGAAAACGATGGCGGCTCATAAAAAGGTTGTGGATTTGCTTCGAAGAATAAGTTAATGTTTGGGCATGTGAGCATGAAGATCAAGCTCATCTCCGGGGACTCTGCAGGCACAGTAACAGCTTTCTACGTGAGTTCTCTGCTCATTCTAACCGTTCTCTTGCTTTCATGCGCCGTGCGTGGCTAACGACAAACCGGTGGAGGATTTCTTTGTAGCTGAGTTCGGAGACGGATGCCATACGAGATGAGCTAGATTTTGAGTTCTTGGGGAACAGGTCGGGGCAGCCATACACGGTTCAGACCAACGTGTACGCGCACGGGAAGGGAGACAGAGAGCAGAGGGTGAACCTCTGGTTTGATCCATCGGCAGACTTCCACACCTACTCCATCCTGTGGAATCACCACCACGTCGTGTGAGTATACCATACACACCTCTGCTACTGCTACTACCACTAAGCTTACAAGAAGAAGAAAACCATAAAAATCAATGTCATCAAGCTACAACCTGATTGGTTTCTCTGAGGTAGTATTAGATACTTTCCCACTTCATCAACCCTACGTCATAAAGCTACGACCTGTTTGGTTTCTCTGAGACATGACTTGGGTCAGAGGTGCCCTCCTTTCTGAGGAAAACAGGAAGAGGACCCACTTGAAATTTATCGATCATGAGGGGGAAGAACATCACCTGATCCAGTCCGCAAAGAAGCACAAGCAATAATAGCAGGTTACGACAAAGGCTGTGCTGCACTTTGGCAGCATTATTAGCAAGCACCTCAAGGCTCTGCGTCGGAAGCAAAGGGCACCCATTCGTTGCGTCACTCACGAAAAGAGAGACAGCCCAGAGAGGAAGGATGCCATCACCAAAAGAGGACAGGCGAAAAGGGTTGCCTCCACCTGCTTCCTTCTGCATGTTGATATTAGATTAATTTTACTTTATATATGGCCTGCTAAACTATCACGAGAATATTTCCACTAGCTTATTTTTGGCTCGGAATGGAATCTCTATCGATGCTCGAACATATAATACATCAAAACAAACAAAAGACGGGTGCTTTTCATATTCCCTTGGGCAATGTAGAACGCTCTGTTTACGCGTCACCATGTCTTCACCACCACATGAAACATCAACCCACTTGACTCTCGTGGTGCAGCTTTTTCGTCGATGCCATTCCCATCAGAGTGTACAAGAACAACCAAGCACGGGGGGTGGCGTACCCCAACGCGCAGCCCATGGGGATCTACTCCACGCTGTGGAACGGCGACGACTGGGCGACGAGGGGCGGCCTCGAGAAGATCGATTGGGGCAAAGCGCCGTTCCGCGCCTACTACAAGGATTTCGACATCGAGGCGGCGTGCGCTGCTCCAGCTGGCGGCCTCGGCAGCTGCGTCACCACGGCGGCCAACTGGTGGGAGGCTCCCTCGTTCCAGCAGCTCAACGCGGCTCAGGCCAGAGCGTATCGTTGGGTCAGGGTGAACCACCTCGTCTACGACTACTGTACTGATCGGACTCGTTACCCCGTCCTGCCCCCAGAATGCTTGGCTGGCTACTGAAGGAGACGAAGCTGAAGTGGCCTGTGTGTGTGTGTGTGGGGGGGGGGACCAGAGAATAATATGATAGATTGGTGTAAGGGAGCGATTGAGGCGCGTAGCGAACTCTTTGGTCATGTACAAGTTGATTAATGGGAAGCTTTAGCCTGTTGTGGTTTTATGCGATGAGAGCTCCCAAATTGAGACCACGCGTTGACAATTTTCCACGTATCGATTTCGTTGACCTAGTCAAACCCCCCAGTTAGTTTATAACATGGGAGCTGTTCTAACCAACCTGAAAACTATCATTGACCATTGCAAGCGAAAGCCCCGAGTCATCTCCGGTCTTCCCTCTCTCACCACCTTCTACCGTGTGTTGCTTTACATTCACACCAAGAGAAGCCATCATCATCTTCTGAGCCCCTGTAATCTGCATCCGAGGATTTCACGAGAAGGATGTCTTGATCTTTCTCGCCACAAGGCATCAGGATTCCCGTGTTTTCTATTCAATACCTTCTGACCGGTGTTCTCAACTTTGGAACAACTTTGCCTAATGTCTGTGGTTCGAACGTTGTTTGAGATTCATGAAAACGAAAGACTTGACTATGGGAATTTTGTTTTGTGGTTGTTTAAGCTCGATCGGTTATGCTACTTGTAATTTTTTCTGGGTTGCGTGTCGGTACTGCATTAGCTCATGGCTTCAACTAAGGAAGGAGTGCACCAGAGAAAGAACCTTATGTCGAGTACCCCACGTAGAAACAACAATGAAAATGCGGGAATCACCATCAAAATCTTCCACCAAATGGATTCACCTTCCTACGATACCCGAGAAGCCTCCTCCACCAAACAATGTTAAGCCGACCATGAGCTCGCGCCATGCCACCAACTACCGAGAGACCCCAAGCAGCAGAAACAAATGTCCAAGGCTTCTGCAGCGGCTTTGCTGTCGCTGCAAAACCTCGAACACCGGTAAACAAGGTTCGAGCACCATCCTTCCTGCTTCAAAGACCACCCACAGCAAGCAACTCGAAGGAGAGGGCAACAAGAAGCGAGCCGTCATCGTCTAAAGGAAACATGTCTTTGAAACCAAGCTTGGTGAAAGCATCCGATATTCCGGCAGTTGGGAAAGCTGGTCTTCCACTCGGGAAGGCCAGAGGTCATCCAAAGACCACGTCGGCGAGGAGGGAAACCCTTGCCGCCACTTCCATCATTACTGCAGTCAAGCCCCAAGGAGTAGGGGTAAAGGTCATAAGCAATGAGGCACAAGACCGGACAAAAGTTAGCATGGATGAAGAAAGTCGGGGGGGCTCGGAGGAGAACAAAGAGCCCAAAGCCCATAATGTTGATGATAAGAATCCGAGAAGCCAAGCTGAAGCTACAGCCAGAGAGCGAGACTAGAGGCGAGGGAGACAAGGCAGTGGCAGAAGAGAAACCCAAGTTTAAGGAGCGTGAGGAGAGAGCGGTAATGGAGAGGAAGGCAAAGGCAGAGCAAAAGAATGTGGCATCGGAGAGGAAGGCGACGTTGAGCGGAAGGATTCGCCAAGTGCTTACGATGATGTAAAAGAGGAGGCGGCCCACAAGCTGGCGTCAAGGCGGAACAAAGTCAAGTCAAAGCCCTCGCGGGAGATTTCGAGACCGTCGTATCATTACAAAAGCCGGAGACCAAATCGAGTCAGCCAGAGCAGTAGGTGGCGGTGGCGGCGAGGAGCGGCAGCAGCCACGCTGGACCTGCTCAACCTGGTCAGCAGCAAACAGAAGAGGTGGTGGTGGGACATGGAGCCAATCCGGAGAAGGGAGAAGTGGAAGAGACGGAGACGAAGGGTAGTCGGACGGATCAACAGTCAACCGAAGAACGCTGATGCCAATAAGGGAGAGATGAAGTCTACGTCGAGTGTTATATATATATCAGTGATGATATTGAAAAGTTAGATGGACTTATCATGTCCAGTCTTAACAGAGCTAAGAGGCTCGACAGGTATAGTGAGTGCATGGGACTCGATTAATGTTGTATGCTTTTTCGTGGAACCATCACAAGTGGAAGACACTGATGTTACAGAGGAATGCAATGCTTATCTTCAAGAAGTGCTTTGGGGGGCTACAAAAGCTTTCGGTGGCCAGTCATTGTGGAATCACTGTCGGATGAGCTTCGTGCGTGGACCATACTTTGACGTAGCCATCGGGCCTCCTTTTCTGATCGACGGTCTCTCGACAAAAATGATGTACTTTGGATGCTTGCAATTAGAATAACTGTTGGCTGCGGGTTCGGATCCCATGCGAAAATGGACTCGCGGAACACGAAGCCGAACTCTGTTAATCCTAGCTTTAATCGTCACTAACCGACACCACAATTCCACCATTAACGAATGCAACCACGTAGTCGAGCTACTAACTAAGAGATGTGCTATTGGTAGCGTGTCAAAATCCGAGTGAGAGACGTGACTTCCCCACATCAACTCACTCCCACGAGGATGTCTCACCTGCTTCCTCCGCGCGAATCCCAAAGCACTGGTTCGTTCCACGTCTCGTCGGTCGCCACGTTGAACTCGTACAATCTTCAAAGCTTTCGGCCGTGGAGAAATCAACAGTTTGAATCCAATTCCTGCTGCTTCTATTGGATAGGCTGTTGAGAATCGAGACAACCCAAGGATCGGAGAGATGTGACTCTATTTGTTTCCCCCCCGGCTTGCGTGAGGAATTTTTGTGCTGCCTTATGGCCGGAAACATGAACACGTCAAGTTCATGGCCGCGCGATGCGTTTTTTTTTTCCCTTCTTTATACCTCTGACATATGCTTTCATGAAGTAATGGTGATTCTATATACGGGAAAGAAAAAGGGGACTTATTGTTCGTGATGTGAGTGGTTCGATAGGGATTGATAATGGGGTCCAACAACTGGTTTATACAACCACTGGCTCACCCCAATCGCGACATGACAATAACCAGAGGATCCAATGCCACTCTTCCGTAGTCTTCTTGTATAGATTTATGTGCTCCTGTGTGGGCGACTCAGGAGACGACAAAAGGTGTTTGAATGCCAACGCTGAAAACATGAGTGAGGGGAAGAAAACTGCAATCCCTCTCTCTCTCTATATATATATATATACATTCAAAGACGTGGACGGCATCGAAGGTCGCATTCCCGAACGAACACATTGATCCATTCATTTGACGCACGCGACCGAGACCTTCCACCTGCATTTTGACACGTGAGAAAGGGAGAGACCATCGACAGCAGCAGCCAATGGCGTGTTGACGCGTTGTTTCGAGGCCCACCATGACACCGTCTGCATGCCGGAAATCCTCCCTACTATATATATATATATATATATATATATAGGTCCCATATGAGAATTATAACACGGTATGTTACGATGGGATGGGATGGGTTCGGGCGTATCATTTGTTCCTCCCAATGTTGGTCAGTATCCTGTTCGAACGATAACAGCGAACACGGGCTTCCGATGCTTTCGGCGGGTCAACATATGTGGGCCCCGTTGAGGGGTGTAAGACACCGGTCGCGCAGCAGGGATGATGGTGTTTGAGAAGGAAGAGGGGATGCGAGGGGACGAGGAGGGCGGCCGGCAGCCGGTTGCACGCATCCGGCGCGTGGGGCCACCAACATCGCGGTGGACACCCGGAAACCGGATGCTGAGGAGTAGGTATTCCGAGAAGGAAAGGGATCTACGCCCCCGCACTTGATATTTGTACCCCACCTTGGTTCCGCGGATGAGACGAGGGATGCTACACGAGGCGAACCAACCTATCCGTGGCAACAAAAAGATGCGGGTGTGACGATAACAGTCACTAGAAACAACGAAGAATAAAAGGGAGCAGCAGTAGCGGCAGAGGCAGAGAAAGCCGGCTTCGCGGTGGAAACAAGAAACGTGCGGCGAAGACTGTGCTTGGGCGGAGACTCCGGAAAACTATAAGCAACCGACACCATACAGCGTGGGAACTGGGTGTTCATCGGAGGCGAGGAGGAGGAGGAGGAGGAGGAGGAAGGCGTTCCGTTCGCCCGGGTGGGTGGTGGTGGACAAGGGGAGACGGCCTGGCAGGAGCAGGGCGGCTGGGGTCGTACCCCGCGAGCCGGCGGCGGAGGTTAGGGGCCAAGGTCATGTCTTGGTGGCGCAGTAAGGTGGTCTTCCCCGTCAGGCGAGCTTGGGTCGCCGTCTCCTCCCGCGTCAAGTCTCGAAAACACGGTAACCACCAGCGCCCCTCTCTCTCTCTCTCTCTCTCTCTCTCTCGCTCTCGTTCACTGTGGTTCTACAGTTAATATTGGCTTTATGCTCTGTTTCGAAAGTTAGCAGTAGCAGAGCAGATAGAAGAAGGCAGGAAGGACTAAAGAGAAAAGAGAGAGTAATTTCTGTCCCTATAGCCATCTGATGTGTCATTTAGAACTTATCATTTCACAAAGTGAAACAGAGTAGATTTGAAGAGATATCTGTCCTATGGTTCTTCACCAGTTCAGCTTGCAAGAAGGCAACAGATTACAACTTCCCTTTCTTTCTCTTCTTCCCAATTTCATCAATCCAGCCAAGTGCAACTGTTCAATCTATCACCTCACTTTCTATTTACCT
Source organism: Musa balbisiana (assembly GCA_004837865.1). Classification (NCBI taxonomy): domain Eukaryota; kingdom Viridiplantae; phylum Streptophyta; class Magnoliopsida; order Zingiberales; family Musaceae; genus Musa; species Musa balbisiana. The sequence goes on along the minus strand of CM017188.1, from coordinate 8,399,286 downwards.
TCCCAAAAATCAAATTAGATAATAAATTTTATATAAAATTTCCTGTTGTAAGTCATCTGACTTCGAATATCTGTCCAATACATGTGTATATATCAATACATATGTATATCCCTTCAAATGTTTTGGTGTTACAAATATATCCCTTTATCCTTCAAAAATTCTACTTCCGATAGTGTCTGTCCGATAAACTCGGATTAATCGATATCAACTATTGTTACCATTACTTTTAAGAATAAAATTTCGATAATTAAAATATCTCTCATCACCATCATTTATCATTTGATTCTTTGTTTCACAAACTTAGAGAAATAAACACACAAATTATTTATTAGAAGGAAGGCATATGTAAATTGAGGGGGTATTAATGTCAACAGATTTACAGTCAACCATGAAACATGCTCATCGGTTATTTATACGTGTGTGTGTGTGTATTGTCTGCCGAGCCAAAACTTAGAGAAAATGGAGGGATGATATATATATTAATGCAATTGTGCTTTATGTTTCTAATGAGGACTACTTGATTCATGATGAATGATGCACTGCAACTTTCAGAAGATGGAGAGAAATGTCATATCGAAACATCTCCTAACTTTTCGGGACAAAATATTGTCACGCGTGTTTGCTGAGAGCATCATCATTCACTGAAAATGAATACTTTTGGTTTCTTTCCCTTTTTTATTTTCTCTAGAAAGTATATGGTGTATGTAATGACTATAGATAATATGCATTGTACTAATATATGGTAGTATTGCAGTGATGGGATAATATATATATATATGTGTATGTTTGGTCGGCTGCATCTTTCATATGGGTGGGTGATCCTCCACCAAAGGAATTATGCAGGTCAGATGCTTAGGTGTTAGGTAGATTGCTCGCTTGGAGCTCTCGTCGTGACAGGGTTTTTTGTTGGTATGACTCGATGCTCCCAACTGGACCATGAGAACATCCTATTAGTTTAGCTAAATGTGGTTGGTCAGATCCTACTACAAGCACAGCATCAGTAACGTGCCATGAGCCACTGTTCTCTCTCTCTCTCTCTCTTCTTGGAATATGCCAAGAACGAGAATCTGATTCTGATTCGGGGATCTGCCCCTAATCCTATTGGGATACAATCATCTTTGATGCCAAATGACTTGGAGGAGCAATAAATGCCCGATTTTGCTATATGATGATGATGAATGACTACAGGCTGCTGTAGATGCCGTGGTGTGCAAGCAGTGCATCAGTGGACTCGACGCGTTGGATTACAGTGCCTTGTCCCATAGGCTGCTGTTGTATGAAAGACAAAACTAATGGTGGACTTGCCACTTGTGGGCAGGTGGAGGAATTCTCAAGCTCTACGATGATGTGCAGATGTGTGGATACGAAGATGTGCAGGTCATGTGGGAGATACTGACCAAGTCGGAGATGGAGACATCAAACGGGATGCCGAAGCAGCGCAGGCGATCGCTCTGGCGAGTCTCATCTTGGTATAGTAGATCAACCGCCGCTTCTGCTCCCATCCAAGCTTACGAGTGAAACAGTCAGTACTACCTGAGAGATCAAACCAAGCATAGATTAGGATTAGGATTGGTTCTTCTTCCATGATTCCCAGTCTCATAAGATCACAATTAAGTATTTGATAGCTGTATAGTTTGTCACAAACCTCGTGTACTTGCTGCTGCTACATGTGCATACCATATACTCGGAAACCTCTCCCCTCCGTTGCATGAGGTGGAAGAAGGGTTTTATGGCTGTCATTAATTGCACCACCTGATATTGATCTATATGAACCCAAAACCGATGGTGAAGCATCCGACCCCTGTTCACAGTTGGTTTCTGTGGTTGTGTGTTCTCTGTGAGGACAAAAGGTAATCGAGTCACCATCCAAGATGCATTATTGACTTACAGGCCATGGCACACGGAAAATGACACTCTTCCACTTCCATTCAGTGGCCAATACTTCCAACCTCATCACTTTCTCTCAAGTCCCTTTTGGGCATGCATATCAGTCACAACAGCTTCCCTTTCTTGTTCCCCAAACTCTCCTTGAAGAACCACTGATTCATTCTCTCATCAACTTTCTTGTCAACTGTCCGGAGCACAAGTCCTTTCTTTGTCCGGAGCTTGCTGATCTCTGACTTGCACCTGTTCCGAGATACCGCTCTACTTCTGCTTTAGATCCTTCAACTTCGACTCCACTTTCTTCCTGTTCTTGCTTCTTCTCTTGTCGAACTATACTTTCCTTCTTCTGCTGAAGATCTTTCTTCAAATCCAGCTTCTAATCCTTCAGATGATCCTGTGCCAACTCCTGCTGATTCATTCTCTGATCAACTTGAAGTTCCTTGCACAGCCGAAGATCCTTATACAGATCCAGCATCTACAACTTTCTGGGATATGCCGGTCTCCCATTGGGAACTACTTCTCCAAAGACACAATCCTTAGGCAGCATCATCCCTGTACGAGAAATATATGTGCTTGACCATTGAAATAAACTACAATGAGGATGTCCAAAATATTCTTCTAGGATATGGAACAGACTTAGACAATGCAACAGCATGAGACATACCTTTGCCTTCTGCTTCAACAATGTCGGACTTGGTGGCTGGTACCAACGAAGGTTCCGCCCCACCAAGATAAAGAAAAGGTAACTGAGCAATATCACCAGTTAAGTTGTCAGACAATGAGAAAAATACCAACCAAATAATGATTCAAGAAGAATCTCAAGCCCCATCAAGAAAGAGACGAGGAGAACCAACAAAAAGAAAACGATGGGAGAAAAAAAAGAAAAGCTCTCCATAAGTCCTGCTGCTAAAAGTTGGATAGTATTTTGATGTTAGCAATGACTTTGTTTCAAATGCAGTCACACCACAAAAGAAAAACAGAAAAGAAGAAAATGGATGAGAAAACACATGGACAGCATGATTAAACTTTCGGCAGTGAAAAATATCAGTTGCTCTAAAAGCCTGAAACCAGCTCAGAGCCAAATGTCATGTGCATTAGATGTAAAACACGGTATCAAAATTGCATCCTTGTCAAGATGACAACCCTATCAAGTTCAGATATAAAACTCTTACATGTTGTCACTAGTAAACTCGGCAGATACAAAAAGTCACTGTCATAAACTAATCAGAACAGCAAAGTATTATGGTGGAACAATCATGTATTGATACTTTATTGAGAAAATTCATCAAGCTACGTGTTATGCACCTACTATTAAATCTAAAACAGCTTAAATTGAGTATGCACAAAATTCAAACTATCTTCCATTTATTTCTTCAATCTTCTAACTTCGAGTTTCTGTTATCTCCTCGAGTAATGGAGGTATATGACGCAACCAAACCATCCATTACGTCTTTCATTGAATCGCAACAGTGCCCATCAAAATCATATGACAGTCTCAAATACCTGTGATTTTGATGGATGTAGATCCCGCTCGATAATGGATCTCCCATGAGGATCTGAATTCTCATACTTGAACCAGCCAATAATATGATAGAAATCTCATATGTAACAACTTTGCTGCTGCTGACATAATAGAGGTGAGAACAGTATATTTTGTTGGTATATCATGACATAATAGAGGAGAGAACAGCAGATGCTGATTCTGTCATTCCTTTCCAGTGATAAACAATTGTAAGGTATACATAAAAACAAGGATATAAATCTTAACAGCATATGGTTCAATGCTTTCAATGCATCTTGACCAGGAGAGATTGCCACATGTATAAGGAGTTTTCAGATGTTGCATATGTGTACTCATTTGATGCTTTCTGGAATCATAGAAAACACAGGAGGATTGCGAATGCAAATTGTATGGATCCTACTTGGTGAAATTATTCTATGACTAGAAACTTGAGACCTTTTAGCTAAGAAATCATGAGTTAATTGGAGAATTTTTTAAGAATCCATATGGTACATATGAGAAGCATATATTCTTTCAAGTATAAAAGAATCATATAGAGCAATTCTCCAAGTCAGAATAATATAATTTCACAAAGTAATTTAGTGTGTCACTCCTTAACAATGCTGCAGTAGCATTAATTTTCCAATCAGAAGAAACTTCTGCTAGTTTTCTAATTTGTATCTACAGAAGAAGGTATATCATGCTACATCCGATCTAAAATCAACCTAGCATATGCCATAAAATACAGAATAGAAAGGCGAAGTACATTGAAGGAAATTCTGAACTATGAGGAGATGATATTTTTAACATCATTTTCGATGTTGTGAAGCATTAAGTTTTCAAGCTGACTGAATCGACAACCCTTGGGATCAAAGTAGCACGTCCTGACACTTTTTGGTGCCTTGGGCTGCAAGTATACCACGATGTGATTGCAATATTTCCAAGCTTCTTACATGAAAAAAGGTATGCTAAACAATTATCCTGTTGCCAAGACAAGTTGAGTTACACAGAACCATTAGGAAAATGGTCATGGAAATTACATGAGTAAAAGGTTAAATCATACAAGTTCTGGTAGCTTCTGTAGACATTATTAGGTTGCTGAAGATTAACCTAAAAATTGAGCATGATGTAGAAAAATGACTAATCATGTAAGCAAGTAACTAAAACAAACTTCATGGTTGTGTGATGAATATGTACTGATAAATTTTCTGTACATACTACAAGGACATACAGGTTCATGCAGAAGCATGGACAATTGTACATGGAATAACCAAGAATTGTCAAACCACACATATTTTTCCTGTTTACAAGTCACAACAAGGAAAAGTTGCTTCTATTTGCTTACAGAAATTGAAGGGCTACAGTGTTCACAGGACATTGTGAAGCTAATACGATGACATCTATACATAGTATATATAGCTGGAAGGAAAGTCAATGCACATTAAAATGGGTTGTTTGAAGTGCACATAATGGGTGCCAATATGCATAGTAAACTGGAAGTCTTCAGATAAGATAATTCGTTCTAGATCAGTTAAAGCATCCTAATAGCTGGAAGGGACACATATGTACTTTTCTGGATAGTAAATCCAGAAAAAAAGACTGTAAAAGAGAATGAGATCAGAGCTGACATGATTAAACAGTAAAGAAAGGAATTTGAAAAGCATTTGGTCCATTAGACCACTACAGATAGCATAACAGGAAAGAATGATAAAAATTTCAAGGCAATATACCACATGTAATGTATATTACCTATGATGATGAATGTTTTGCTGGCAAAAAGGATTGTCCTACAAACATTTCCCAAGACATGTAAAAAGGGTAACTGTCTTGGTTGCAGCAACCAGGAATTACGAGAATACTCAAGACATATTCCATAACTTTCTTGGTTTCACCCAAGTAAAATTTAAACTGCACAAATTATATATATCCTTGATCTACAACTATGGGCAGAAAACTTGGGACTTGAAAGCATACCTGTTCATTTGCAGACAAAGATTCATCCAATTCTGGTGACCTCACTTAATCCAAGAAATAACATACATGTTGGAATCATATAATTCGAAAACTTTGTTAGGAAATACAATTGAACCATGTCCCTTCAATCATGATAATCATGAACATGCAATGACCATGACAATCTACATAAATAGAAAATAGAACTACAAAAATCAGGGCCAGTGTACAAGTGTGCCAGCAGGAGAGTAAAGAAAATGAGGTTGGTCCTTCCTAGTTCATATAGGTTATTGAGGAAAAAGAAACTTATATGAATCTAGAGTCCATAATTACTATTAAGAGTCCATAAATACTTGGTTTTGGACATAAAACCTACGAAAAGCAGGGATTGGAAAGAGACAGGAAGATGACTAGTCTTGAATCTTGAATATGGAACAAGATAAAGTTGATTCTAACAGTTCTGCACTGGGAGCAAAACTTTGAGACAAGAAGGTTCCAATGAATATTTGAGTGGATTTTGCAACCAAATATCAACTTAATATTGATTCCTCAAAAGTATGGTGCTAGTAGCTTATCCAGAAAAAACATAAAGAAAGAGGGAGAATTTTAACAAAGACCTGGAAGGCTAATTAAAGTATAGTTACCATACATAAGAGCAAGGGCAAAGCCTCCAGGATTCCTTAACATAAAGATTATATTTAATTAGAAAATGAAACATATTTCAAGAAAATGAAGCAAAAGTAGTACAAGAATAAAAATAAAATTTAGAAGAATAAATGGCAATGCATAAGTCTGCTGTGAGCATATGTTCCACGACTCGACATCCAGTTCACAGATTGATGCTTCAGTACATAGCTCTCATCATTACATGGTTGTTTTCTGCTTGGTTATAAATATTACAATATGAAATCATACCATCACATAAGCTGACTTTTAAAATGTCAAATATTTCTACATACAACAATATATAGTCCTTTTAAAAAATGATTATTTAGGATATAATTTAGCCAACAAATTCAATATTACAACATTATACAAGGTCCTAAACAGCCTGTACTTGTTTAAATAACGATCCATCATGTACCCCTTTGGTCTACCATGTGTCTAATATCCCATAAATATATTGCAGACTGTTTCAGTTTCTATAAGCAAATACTACCTCTTTTATACATTTTACAAAGATTTGTGTAACATGGAAGACATGCATCACTCTCTAACCAAGTAATTAATACCTTTGTATCAAGCATTTCCTTGGTGAAAGCACAAACATGGATCAGTTGATCAAATCCTAAATTTGTTTATGCTCTTTAGGATTTATATAAATTCAGGAGCAACTAACCAAGGCATCATATCAAACAACTAAGTTTTGGCAAGAAAAATGTGCTCTATTTTTTTCAACTCTCGATCACAATTGTCACATATCAGGACACAAGTGTAGGAAAACTAAACCATGGGAGTAACATCAACCAAATATATGGAAAGCATTAGAATAAGACAATTAGATTGAACTCTGTAAAGAAAAGATACATAGAACTTCTCCACATGGTTTCTTATAAGTTGATTATATTGGGATAACCCAAACATATCTTCCTAAACAATCATTAACAAGAGACTGCCACTATCAAGATTACCCAAGCAACTTATCCAATAAAGAATAAATACACTGCAATCTCATGAGAACTGACAAAATTGATTTTACCTATAACAAAGTTACATATTAGTTTCCTGCAAAACTGATTTCCGAACATTCTGTAAACCATATGAAAGGTTGTAATCTCTGGTTCTGGTGGACCTTATGGATTCAAAACATCCAGCAACGTACCAAATTGGTAAAACTTAACTTTCTTCAAAGTTCAGGCATCGACTGATTTGATGAAGATGATTCATTTGAATCCGCTAGGTATCTTATAAAAGAATTTTTCCCCAAACAATAACAATGCTCCACAGAGAGATGACAAGCAGCCACAGTAAACCACCCTTGAGGTTCTTAAAATCCACCAAACAAAAATTTGACAGATACAAAGCTACCCGTGGAATTGACTTTCCTTATTCTTTATATGAACGGAGGCATATCTTCTCAAGTAGCAGTGGCCAATCTTCACCAAGTTGCTGTGGGTTCAACTCCATTGCCACCCTTAAATCCTGCAGAGATATCAAACTCTGTGTTTTCAGCCTCTGCAAGTTGCCCGAAGACCTACCACTATTCTGTACATGCATGTGATTTCCAGACCAAACACCATTAATCGGCTTCTCTTGTGCTTGCTGCTTGAAGACTGAAGGCTTTGTTTGATCATGACCTGACCTTATTCCTAATAATTCAACACATGACCTAATTAGAAGCTTCAAATAAACATCTAAGCCATTATTTAATAGATTAGAGGAGTCCAATGTGACTCCTTCCAAGCCATGGGCTTCTGCTATTTTCTCCATCCTTCTCTTTAGAGACTCAGTATGGCATAACTCTCCACAATGATAGTTACTACTATGATTACTGCTGCTAGAAGTAATTAAGGGCAAAGATCTTTGTGCCCCACCCAAACTTGCAGGACAGAAAGGGATCCCAAGTGGAGCCTGAAGAGGACCTCTCTTGAAATTCAAATCATCAGCTTGTTCCAACTCATCCATCCCTTCCATGACTAAAAACTCAACTGAACCCTTGTGCTCTACATAAGCTTGATCATGAGATGTCCTATTTTCTCTCCGCGGTCTCTTTACAGGATGTTCCAAGGGGACACCTTGATGATGCTGCATTGGTCTCTTCAAATCACAAGGGCCAAGAACACCATTCTCTTGGGTGACATTTTCATCTAAGGACACCAAAGACTGATAAGAAGTTGCATCCATTCCTCCATTCTGTCCAAGAGAACTAGGACGATCTTTGATCCTCCGGTCTCGGATGCATGACCTGGCCTTGCGAGGCGATGGAGGTAAGATGTTCCCATTGCACCCTAATGTGTGCTTCGCTGTCGGTGCTGTCAAATGGTTAACGACGCTTTCGTCTTGAGATGAGTTCTTTCCGACAGCTTCAACAGACTTTGGAGCATCCTTCTCAAGGCCAAGTGAAGGTGGGTGTTTTGCCAGAAAGGCATTCTTGAGGATCGAGCGAATAAGATGGTTGTGCAAAGGTATATTCTCGCGCCCGAGTATCAAAAGACAATACTTGTTGAAATCTGGTTTGCTCAGCTTTTGTGCCAACAACTGATTCACATAGCCGAAATATCGCTGGGAGCGCTCAGGGCCGAGCTTTTTAGCTATCTGCAACTTGAGGTCACCGAGATTGATCCGGGTATGCTGAGAAGGCTGCGGCATCGGCGTTGGCATCTCTCAATGCACGGGGGCCATACAACTCACCAGATCAACAAAATTAGTGTTCTTCGGTTCTTCCACCCTCTTATCTCAAACCCAAAGAAAAGAAACTAAATCTCGATCCACTTCCAGCGGATTCAGCAAGTCATAACCAATATCCTTCTCCTCAGCTTAAACAACCGGTCGAAAATCCCATCTCAGGGCGCGAGCGCAAAACCCTAGAGCGAGCAGGGACTACAAAAATCCACTTGGCAAGCAATGATCCCCAGCTTGAACCAACTCGAAAGGCCTCCCACGAGAAGGGAATTGCGATCGAGCTGGATCAAAACCCTAGAAGGACTGAATCCAACTAGAGGATCAACGGAATCCGCGGCCGGAAGCTCGAGAAAGATCCCGTATCTGCAGACGGAATGCTCGTTGAAGACCGCTCCGAAGATCGATTTCGTGCTCTGCGAACGAAAGACCAACTTCAGCGACGCGGATCGCGCTCGGAGATGGAAGGCGGGAGGGAGAGATTTCAAAGAGAGAGCGACGGAGAAGGAAGCAAGGGGGCGAAGCGAGCGAGGAAAGATCGAACCTCGGGGGTAGGAGTGGCAGGAGGAGCACCGGCGAAGGGGACCCTGCGATTCCAAGCTCGAAGCGACCTCGAATTCTCGCTTCTTCCTCTCGCCCTCCCTCTCCCTCTTCTATTTCCTCTTCCTCTTCGGCTTCGTTAAATCTTCTTCTTCTTCTCCTTCGCTTCGTCGGCTCGTCGCGACTTCGTGTCTCTCTCGCGCGGTGGTGTGATTTGGATTGGATTTCACCGTGACGACTCCCTTTCGATCTCTGCGAACACACGATAAGAAAAAACAAAATGGAAAGAAAGAAGAGAAACATAACACTCGCTCTTTCTTTCTTTATTTTTCTTTTAGTGTGTTGCAAATAATAATAATAATAATAATAATAATAATAATAATAATAATAATAATAATAATAATAATAATAATAATAATAATAATAATAATAATAATAATAATAATAATAATAATAATAATAATAATAATAATAATAATAATAATAATAATAATAATAATAATAATAATAATAATAATAATAATAATAATAATAATAATAATAATAATAATAATAATAATAATAATAATAATAATAATAATAATAATAATAATAATAATAATAATAATAATAATAATAATAATAATAATAATAATAATAATAATAATAATAATAATAATAATAATAATAATAATAATAATAATAATAATAATAATAATAATAATAATAATAATAATAATAATAATAATAATAATAATAATAATAATAATAATAATAATAATAATAATAATAATAATAATAATAATAATAATAATAATAATAATAATAATAATAATAATAATAATAATAATAATAATAATAATAATAATAATAATAATAATAATAATAATAATAATAATAATAATAATAATAATAATAATAATAATAATAATAATAATAATAATAATAATAATAATAATAATAATAATAATAATAATAATAATAATAATAATAATAATAATAATAATAATAATAATAATAATAATAATAATAATAATAATAATAATAATAATAATAATAATAATAATAATAATAATAATAATAATAATAATAATAATAATAATAATAATAATAATAATAATAATAATAATAATAATAATAATAATAATAATAATAATAATAATAATAATAATAATAATAATAATAATAATAATAATAATAATAATAATAATAATAATAATAATAATAATAATAATAATAATAATAATAATAATAATAATAATAATAATAATAATAATAATAATAATAATAATAATAATAATAATAATAATAATAATAATAATAATAATAATAATAATAATAATAATAATAATAATAATAATAATAATAATAATAATAATAATAATAATATGTGATTGTTGAGGTGATTTGGTGTGAAGGGGTTTGCACAAAAATTAAAGCTTGCTTGTGTCACAACCGATCAAAGGAGGAGGTCATCATGTTGTTTACGAGGATTGAATGGTTTTGGTCATTCCTGTGTATGCATAAGGAAGGAAGAATAAGTGTGGGAAGGAGACATCTTTCTAGTTGTAACCTGCTTCCCAACTAAAGCATGTCTGAAGTATAGAATGTTCTAACAGAGAGAGAGAGAGAGAGAGAGAAGTACATGGAATATTTCCAAATGTGAATATCTGGAGGGATGGGACAGATTCAATGCATGTCATTCAGGTGCTTGCAGGAATTTGAGGTATAAATGTGACATAACCAATTTAGGGGGTTTATTGTCTCAACAAAGATAGATTTGGCTCATTCCCACCAAACAGGTGACGAGCTCACAAGCAGGCCACTGAAGCTATGCTGTTGGATAAAAACACATCACATGATGCAGGCAGAGAAGACATCCCTGCAACAGTTGTATTAGCTCAGAGTTGATGCTCAAATTTGATTTGCATGCAATTGTCATCAAGATATGGAAAATGAACAATGATGTGATTACAAGATGTAATTTGAAGCTATTCAAAAACCACTGTAGGAAGTATATGTTTGGGTTCACTATGAAGGAACAAACCGTCTTCAACATGGTTCGATAATATCTAGTACATTCCGTGCCGAAGAAGGATTAATAACAGTCAGAAGCAAATTGTGAGAAATGTGAAGCAGAAAGAAAATGAGACTCGTATTATTTTGATCTATATCTGCATCAAAGTCGAGCAGAATGGCCATTTTCCTGGCTCACATGACATGGAAGGAGTTCGGAAAGAAAACTAGTAGAACGACTACAATGGCATTATGCAGGCCTCGAAGACACTATACTAACTAAAAACAGAAAGGTCTTCCTCTTGCTCCATGCTCGGAATGCCTGCTCCCATTACACCGTGTAATGCTGCTGGATGTTGTCGATGTCAAGCCCCTTGAGCTTGACCACTGATTCTACATGCCCCTTCAGAGTATTCAGCTCCCGAATCCTACAAATGATCACAAGATCAGAGACCTCAGAATTGGTATTGTCACACTTTGATTTTTTATTACTTCAGTTCCTGTGACTTAGCTATAGAGTTGTTCTCATTATGTAAAGTAAATCCGGTTGAAAATGCAATACCTTGCAATCTCAGCTCGTCGTTTGGCTTGCTCAGCAATCTCTGAAAGTTCTCTATAGCTGCTCTTCTCTGAGAAGAGATTGGCAGTTTCAGGAGGTTGGAGTCCATGCAGAGTTCTTTGTGCCATAGCCCATTGAGCTTCCCTTTCTTCCCTACCATAATCCTTCTTGGTAGTGAATGCAGTCTGTAAATTTTGAATTAAGTTTAGCAATGAGTAACAAGTTAATTAAATGGACAGCAGCTTAACAGACAGGATGTAGAGATACCTTGTTCTCCAGGAGGTTATCCCATGCCTTTCCACTCAAAATGTAGCGGATGGCAAATTTGAACCAGTCAAGAGGGAAGAAGAAAACAACACTGTATAGCCAGATAACTCCAGCCCATCCCCATCCTATACCTTTTATCCGTGCAAAGCCCCAATCAGCATAGACAGCTATAAGCGTTGCAACCTGCCAGAATAATTCAGATACAGAAGAATGATCAAAGAGTTGAATCCAAATCATGGTAATCTCTTCCAGAAAAAGTGCAGTGGAACATGATCTAGTAGCTTGTGGATCGAAAACATTTAAACAAATATTATATTGATTAATTATTATTTCAAAGGAAAACCAGTGAACTTTATTTACCCTTTTATGAATATTCGTTAACAGCTTTGCATTAAAGGTTTCCCACATATCAAGATTGATACTGTACGTATTGAAGTAGTCATCTTAGAAAAACATGTTTTGAAAAGAAAGGGTAAATGGTGAAATATAGTCCTACAAGCAAAGCAATATGAAAGAGATAAGAAGATCGTATTGTTAAGATAAGGATACATGAGAGGAAGGAACTTACAAGTTGAGCAATAATGAAGGCACTGACTAAGAGAAGTCCAGGGCGTTCAACAAAACACCAGCCGCGTGATCGAGTAACAAAAATAAGTGCCTGACTAACAATACTAACTTGCAGGTACAAAGCAGACATCATCTCATCTTCACTTTGCCTCAGTGATCTGACCTTAAATTTATCCTGCCAAGATATAACCAGAAATCATGTTATATTGGCATTCAATTCATAGCAGTGTTCAGTAGATTAAAATTTATTTTATCTCAGCTATAATCAGCAAGCTAACATGTGTAAGTAGGCATGATATATTGAGAATTTCATGATATGGCATGGAGGGGAGAAATGTGAGCTGTGTTATAATAGAAAATTTATGCTATATATGAGGGACAAATCTTCGTGTTGCAAGCTTTACATAATTCTGACAAAAAAGAACTCTAACAGAACTTCAATATTCATTTTTTCTCATTCGAAAAGAAGTATGAAATTACTCACAGAGAAGAAGTCAGTTTCTTTCATGGCCCAGAAGAATATAACAGTCATCAGTGCCAAATAACTGCCAAACACAACGCCAGTAGCAAAGATCTCTTTTAACTTCCAACTATCAGGCATTGGAGATGGTTTCACTCGATCCTTCGAGATTGTCATGATTGTTCCTGCATTTGTAAAATGACAACAGGAAAATATTTCAGAATAACCACAATGAAAATCAGAAACAATATTGTGCACAAACCAAGTGACTATGTCATCTGAACTTACCATCGTTTAGAATGGCAATGATCAGAACCATGAAAGGTGAGAAGTCAAACTTCCATATTAGTGCAATAAGCATAAATCCAAGCTGCGATAATTTAAAGCCATTAAGATTCAGACATAGAGAGAGAAAAAGGATAAATTGGCAAAAACATAATTGCATGCTTCTACTGGAGGGCATGTTTAGATAAATACTTACCACAATACGAATGGTGATGGAGACAGCATAAATCTGCAGTTAAACAAGATCATAAAGCCAAGTCAGAATGATATAACAATCATGATAAGAACTAAAGGAACAGCATTAGCGGTTGTTAGGTACAGTGTAATTCTTCATCCTCTGGAAAATAGCACGGCTGGTAAGCACGGCACTGATGATCACACTAAGACCAGGTTCAGTGAGGACAATGTCAGAAGCACTTCTAGCAGCATCTGTAGCATCAGCAACAGCAATCCCAATATCAGCCTTCTTGAGAGCAGGGGCATCATTAACTCCGTCTCCAGTCATTCCACAAATGTGCTTCCTCTCCTGCAACTTCTTCACAATTTCATACTTGTGCTCTGTTAAGAAAGGAAAAGGTTCAATAGCTAGCTCAAGATTTAGAATCACAATAGCAATAACATAAGAAGATCAAGCCCACCTGGAAACACCCCTGCAAACCCATCAGCCTTCTCTATTAGTTCATCTACGGGAAGTGCAGCTATTGATGCATCCTTATTTTGGCCAAGCAATGAAGAGGAAGGGTACATGTTGGTTCCCATTCCGAGTCTTCGACCTGTCTCCTTAGCTATGGCAAGTTGGTCACCTGGATAGGAATAATTATGTTAGGAAAAGAAGACAAATCCACGCAATGGCGATAAAAGATAGCCCAATTACCAGTAATCATCTTCACATTGACACCAAGGTTGAGAGCCCTTCGAATAGTTTCCGCACTGTCATGCCTTGGAGGATCAAATAGAGGCAACAAACCAACGAATTGCCATGGCCTCCCTGGACTCTCCTTGGACTTCTCCGGAACTTCCTGCATAACAGAAAATATTTGTTATCAGCAATACTATATTCGCTCCAGTAGCAATTTGAATTACTGAGAGAAAAAAGTAGACCTGTCTTGCAACAGCTAGTGATCGCAACCCGCGTTCAGCAAACTTGTCAATAACAGAATGAACCTTATTCCTGACGTCTTCCTTGCAGTTGCAAAGGCTCAAAATCTAATCCAAGGGGAAGAGTTAATTATTCTTGAAAGCGATAATGCGTTCTGAATAAATTGAATGCACAAGTTTCCTTAGAAAATTGAGGTTAAACGAAGATGATGAAAACAATTTACCTGTTCTGGAGCACCTTTGCTCACACGATGCCAGTTGCCATCAGCATCAATGTAGGTGAGAGCAGTTCTTTTGTCGACGGGGTTGAAAGGAAGAAAATGTACTTCCCTGATACCTGCCCTCGCCTGCACATTAGATGTTAAAACATCATCCAAACCTAGCATAAATCGTCCAAAATTGTGAACGTAGAACATATCAATTATTTATCCTGCCAAAAGCAACCCATGAACTACCTCTTTTGGGTCCGCAAGCATCCCGACCATGGCAGCATCAATGGCATCTTGATTCTCCGTCCTTGATGCTCTCGCTGCCAATAAGACCACATGTTCCTTATCCACGCTCTTGGCAAAGACCTCGATGAGGTTCTTGTCAACGCTCAGCTTGTTGAGGGTTAGGGTCCCCGTCTTGTCACTGCAGAGAACGTCCATGCCGGCCATCTCCTCTATTGCAGTCATCCTCTTCGTGATGGCGCCTTGCTCAGAGAGCCTGTGGGACCCGATGGCCATGGTCACCGACAAGACCGTGGGCATAGCGATCGGAATACCTCCGATCAAGAGGACCAAGAGATTGTCGATCCCATCCCTGTATCTTCGGTGCTGGATCGGATACATGACGATGATCTCCACAATCATCCCAACCGCGATAGAGCAGATGCAGAAATTCCCAATGGCCGTGAGCACCATCTGGAAATGGCCGACTTGGTTCGTGCTGTCAACGAGATGGGCCGCTTTCCCGAAGAAAGTGTGCACACCGGTGGCGATGACAACGGCCTCGATCTCACCCTGCTTGCAGGTCGACCCGGAGAACACCTCATCTCCCGGGTTCTTAGTGACAGGGAGGGACTCTCCGGTCAACGCAGATTGGTCAATCTTCAAAGGATCTCCTTCGAGGAGGCGGGCATCGGCAGGGACGATATCTCCAAGTTTTATGCTGATAATATCACCAGGAACCAGAATCGCTGCGTCCTCCTCCAACCAGCGGCCATCTCTGAGCACCTGCGGGCATCAAATCATCCATATGGATAAACCGAAAAGACCTCAGAAATTGAAGGGAGCTCGTTGACTTTGCATCATAGGCTGAGAACCGGTCCATACCTTCGTTTTGGGGGCGAGGCCAGCCATCAGAGCGGCGGCAGCATTGCCGGCGTTGTTTTCTTCGATGAAACTGATGGTGGAGTTGATCACGAGCAACACAACGATACCAACGAAGTCTTGCCAGTCTGGGGGCTTTCCACTGCCGTTGGCCAAGGCGATGGCCATGATGGCGGCCATTTCCATCACCCACGAGAGCGGGTTCCACATGAAGCCCAGAAATTTGAGAATTTTGCTCTCCTGCAAATCAAGAACGCCTTCATCTTTCAGTGAACACAGTAGCAGAATAAACGAAAGAAGATTTTAGAACCACATGGGTTCAAGCAAAGAAAAAAATTGACCTTTTTTTCTTCGAGTTTGTTGGGGCCAAAGATTTGGAGCCGATTGGCCCCCTCCGTCGACGAGAGACCTTCCCGAGTACATTTCAGCTGCTCGAAAACCTCCTCGATCGGAATGCGTTCCTGAGGTCGGAGAAAGGCGAGATATTATCAACCAAAATGAAACAGAAGAATTCCGTGAAAGGCTGAACTTCTCGTGATATGTCTTGTCAGATTCTCGAGAGAACATCAACATCGCGTGAATCAGCAGCAAAAAGCTTCATAATTTACCGCTTAAATCTTCCAAAAGAAGCACAGCGGTGCTGGAATCAATTCCGGTGGAATCATTCGCTGCGGCGTAGACGCCGTCCAAAATAGGAATTTGTTTGTACCCATCCCATATTTTATTTTTGGTGACGGCACACCGTGAAACACTAGTACTAACACGATCGAGGATCAAACGGCAGAGGAGGCAAATCGGTTCACGGATCTCGGAACGAAATTAGAGAATCCTTTTGGCTTCAGTGACAGTGGACACGGCGAGATACAAGGAGCAGGAGGCGGAGGGACGGAAAGGTACGAACGGGAAGTACTCGGAAATCTCCCAAACGAGGTGCAGCAGAAGCGAGACCACCACCACATCTTTCTCTTTAACACAAACAAAAGCGAGCTCTAAAACAACGAACGATATTCTCACTACTTGGTTTTTATTTTTGGTATGAAGAACACAAAAAAGAGTAACTTTTAATGGCCTCTTTTCCTATTTTCTACCTACTATTTACTCGGTTCTCCCTTCCATGAAGATCAACGAGAAGCCAAAGAAAATTAATGAGACCTTCAAGTACTAAACAGTACGGTAACATCTAAACTATGTTTAAGAAAGCATATTAAGCAGAAAAAGAAGGGGAATAAAAAAGGAAAACGTCGAGCCAGAAGAACTGAAGAAGCAGAAATTGTTCGAGTCTCAAATACGACGATAAAATCTCGAGCAAATGCAACATGGACGAGCATACACGAGACGATAAGACAGATCTGAAAAAAGATTCCACTATATCGATCGATTCTTGCAATCGAATACCGTCGAGATCCAGCGATCGAGAGGATAGGAGGAGTCACTCACCAGATCAACGGTCTCGTTCTTGATCTCATCCAAGCTAATCGCCTTGTCCCCGCCCATCGCTCCTCCCCCTCGAACTCCGACCTACCAAAAAGAAGAAGAACCACAACGAGAATCCCTAAAGCACCCAAGGGGCAACCATTACCCAGGACTTGCTCTCTTTCTCTCTCTATCTCTCTCTCCACCCCCCACACCCAAGCACAAGATGGAGGAGAAGGATAGAAGAAGAGCTTTGCAAGTGGCGAATGGTAGCCCGACTCCAAACGCCACCCTTTTATAGTCCCGTTCCGCTCCTGCTCCTCTTTGCGGGCCCCACCCCACGCCACCCATCGTTTACCTGCTGACGTGGCGCGCACCCCGGGGGCCTTCCTTGAGAGCGCATCGGTCAAACCTTTTCACGTGGGAAACCTAAGGGTTATAGATCAACGGTGATGCCTCGCCCCGCATAGAACCTGCAATCTCGTCGAGCAGCGTGACTTAAAACAAAGCGGCGAGTCCAAGTCCACCACCTGCCGAACCTTAGCACACCAGTGGGGCTCGGGGCTAGTGAGCCCACGTGGCGGAAGCATCGTTTCTCCGGTATTTGACTTCCGACGGTGGGGCCCGCAACGCGTAATGGTATACGTAATAAAATAAGGTAACTTTTTGCGTAATTTGGTTGCAGGGGGTGGTGTCTTCTTCCACCTCGATGGGAGCGTGATTAGCTGATGGTGGGGCGTTGCCCTGTTAGGCGACGAATCGCAGCCGTTGATTCGTGCGGGTAAGCCGGGTTTCCTCCGACCGTTCGCGACCCTTTAAGACATTGAACCGACCCTTGGCGGATGCGAGTCTTTTAGTTTTCGTATGCAACAAGATTCATATTTATATAAGGTTTGCATGTGATGCCATTGCCACCTTACTAAGAAAGTAAGACACACGCCTATTTCCAAAAAAAAATTATTTATTTATTTATTATATAAAAATAATTTTACTCTTAATAGAAATATGCAAAGGAGAGGATTCGACGGGATCATGAATAAAATTATTATTTGTTTTACGAAATTTTTTCGAAAATAATTATTTAAAAAAAATATTATATATATGATTGAATACGAAAAAAATAGGTTCCAAACCTTTTGCAACTCAAAGAGGAGACTTGTTTTTTTTTATAAAAGATTTATTAGAAGGGCATTATGAATATAAAACTTATACAATTCATACATAATAATAATAATAATAATAATAATAATAAGTCTTCCAAGGAGTTGTAAGGTGATGCATTACTGTGCTGGCAAAATTGACTCTTAATTTTATACGAAGGGAACCAAATTAAAATTGGTAATGGGGTGTGTTTATTTGTGATTGATATCCACAGTTGGAGCGATGTGTATGGCTGGCGCATACACAAAAATAATGTGCTTTGGTAGGGACCACGAAGTTGAACCTAATCAATGCCACACTGTCATAAAATTGGGACCCATTTCACACGACACTCGTTTGCATGTGTTCTGAATTAAGCGTTTTTATCCGCTAATACAAATTGCTTTGGGTTTTTTTGGCTGTGCACTTTTTTTTGGGAAAAAACAAAAAAAATACTTTGAATAAAAATATGTTTCTGGTCATAATAAACCAGAAAAATGTAGACTAATCAGGAATAATTATCAAGATAATAATTGAAATAAAATAAGATGAATTAAGAGAATAATCATACGTTATTAAGAATTAGAAAAGTCAGATTATACATATATATATATATATTACATTTCACGGAAGATTAAGCTATTATGATTCATATTAATCCTGATTAATCTGACTTAATCGTCTGATATCTAACCATTTTCTATATGGTTGACATGAGGAACTTGAGATCTGTTAATATTAAGTCTATAAAAAAATAATAATAACAACAGCGACTTGATATGAAATGTATATTCGGGTAGTAATACAGAATTGTTGAGCATAACTGTATGTAGTGGAGTAGCTGTTTTCATATTAATATTTGGGCATAACTGTGAGCCAAGAAAAGACACGACAGATAAGATTAATAAATGTGACTGCTTGACCTTCAATAATATATGCATAAAATATATGACATCTTTTAGGTGTTCGACCTCGTGGGCTGCTGCTGCTTCCGCATCCATTCCATCCACACACACACACACACACGAAGATGGCATCCTTCTCTGCAGTAACCTTCCGAATGGCCAACGACTCCCATCCACCAACTCATGTCGTGTCATTCTCATACCACCACTAATTCAAGCCTGCCGTGCTATCACGAATTAGTACGATATTTGTCATCATTAATTTTACCTTTCAAATTTGTTGACTTTATTATTTTTATAAAGCCGTGTAAGACCCTTTCATACATACTCGGGTTCGTCTTTCCAAAATTTAATCCTATCCCTAACAACCTATTAAAAAATTAGTTATTCACAAGCGAACACATAAATAAATTATCCCTAAGTAATATAAAATAAAAAATATTATAATAATAATAAGTAAAAAGACTGTATGTTATATCATACATGTCATCACTCATATGATTGACTTGTAAGGCACGTATGATTAAGAATCTCCCACTTGACGTAAAGTCAATCACCTATGTCTGATCCTTATCAGACCCCTATAACGCTCAAAGATAATGGCTTTGTCAGTAGATCTGTGATGCTATCTTCTATTGAAACTCTTTTCACTATTATATCTTTTCGGGCTACGATCTCTCTAATAAGTTGAAACCTCCTCAGAACACTTCTAATGAGACTCGAGTTTTCTCATTTGAGCAATTATCCCGTAGTTGTCGCAATATAAGGGAATCAACTCCTCGCTGCCCAACATGACCCCTATATTTGTGATAAACTTCTTCATCCAGACTTTTTCTATTGCTACCTATTCGCATCAATGTACTCCGCCTCTGTGGTTGAGTCAATAGTAGTATCTTGCTTAGAACTCTTCCAGTATACTGTTCCTCCATTCATAGTGAACACATACCCTGAATTAGACTTGCTATCATCGACATCGGACTGGAAGCTCGAGTTTGTGTAGCCCTCAACCTTGCGACTATTTCCTCTGTATATTAGTAAAAAATCCTTAGTCCTTCTTAAGTACTTAATGATACACTTTACTATTCTCTAGTACTTCAAGCTTAGATTTGCTTAATACTTGCTCTTGACACTCAGAGCATCCGTTATAACATGTCTGATACATAGCATAACATACATGATAGACCCTATTACTGAGGCATAGGGTATCTATCCATGTTTGTCCTTTCTTTAGGAGTCTTTAGGGATATATTCTTAAAAAGCGATATCCCCTATCTTATTGGTATGAGACATCTCTTAAAATTTTTTATACCAAACCTTTTGACAATGATGTCTATGTACCTAAATTGGGATAAACCAATCATCATCTTATAACTATCACTATAGAAACGAATCTCTAATATATAGGATGCTTCCTCTAAGTCATTCATAAAGAAATATCTAAATAACAAAGTTTTTACTGTGGAGAGCATTCCTACATCATTCCTAATGATCAGGATGTCATCAACATATAACATTAAGAAGGTGATAGCGCTCCCACTTATCTTTTTATGCACATAAAGCTCATCTTCGTTTTTAACGAAGTCATAAGATTTGATCGCCTTATCAAATCTTATGTTCCAACTTTGGAAAGCTTGCTTAAGTCCATAGATAAACCTAAACAACTTGCACACCTTATTTGGACTATCTTTGAACATAATTTCTCGATTGTATCATATACACCTCATTCTCGAGGTTGGCATTGAGGAACGCAATTTTTACTTCTATCTACTAGATCTCGTAATCATAGTGTGCTTCAATAGCTAATAGAATTCAAATGAATTTTAGTATATCTATGGGTGAGAAGGTTTTGTCATAGTCAACATATTATTTTTAACGATACCACTTAGCTACTAGCCTTGCTTTATAGGTTTCCATATTTTTATCTACTCTGATCTTCTTTTTAAAGATTCACTTGTAATCATTAGGTATAATACCCTTATGTGTATCAATTATGTTCCAAATCTTGTTAGAGCATATGTAATCCATCTCAAAATTCATGGCTTCTTACTACTTTCCGGAGTCTATACTCATAATAGCCTCATTGTACGTCTAAGGATCAATATTCTCAACATCATTTTATCTAATATGTCCCATATATCTCTCATGAGGATGTGGTACTCTATCGGATCTACGTAAAGTCAGAACTTGTGTGCTATATAATTGAATAGACTATGATTATGGAATAATGCTTGAGCTAGGTTCTCCAACCTCGCGCAACTCAATCACACTCTCACTGTCTCTATCAATAATGTGTTCCTTTTCAAAAACACTACTCTTTCGGTTACAAAGACCATTTGGTCATTGGGGTGATAGAAATAATATTAATGAGTTTCCTTAGGGTATCTCACAAACTTGCATTGCTCCATCCTAGATTCTAACCTATCGGGATTGTCTTTTAACATGGGCAGGACAGCCCCAAATCTTAATGACCTTAAAATTGAGCTTCTTCTTTTTTTATATCTTGTATGAAGTAGACACCACTAACTTAGTTGGAATTTTATTTAGAAGGTAAGCAACCGTCTCTATGGCGTATCCTCAAAATGAGTTAGGTAGGTCAGCGAAACACATCATAGATAACACTATGTCTAACAGTGTGTGATTCCTCCTCTCAGATACATCATTGAGTTGAGGTGTATAAGGAGGTGTTCATTGGGACAGAATCACATGGTCCTTGAGAACTTAGTGAACTATGTACTCAAATACTCACCTTCTCGATCTGATCAAATAGTTTTGATACTCTTTCCAGTCTGGTTCTCCACTTCATTTTTATACCTCTTGAATTTCTCAAATGCCTCGGACTTGTACTTCATCAAGTACATGTGTCCGTACATAAAGAAATCGTCAGTAAAAGTAATGAAGTATGAGTAACCACCTAAGACATTAGTTGACATAGGCCCACATACATCACTATGTATGAGTTCCAACAACTCAGTGACTCTTTCTCCAATTCCATTAAATGAAGAGTTGGTTTGTTTTCCAAAGCCAAGGTTCGCAAGTTGTATATGACTTATAATTGAATGGATTTAGGTATACATTATTTAGCAACTTTTAAATTATTCCTTCATAGATATGATCTAGTCTCCAATGTCACACGTTTATATCATACACCTCATCTCATTTCCTCTTACATTTACTTATATTCATGATACGTGGAATAGTATTTAGTATAAACAAACCATTATGTAATATTTCTTTCGTGATGATCTTATCATCTAATAATATTGAACAACCATTATTCTCAAAAACTAATATATATATATATATATATAATATCAAATATGAAATAAAAATAATATTTTAATAATAGAATGAACAAAAAAAAATCATCCAATGCAATAATAGCTCCACCAAATATATGTAAAATGACCTCACCGACAACAACAACAGTAACTCTTGCTCCATTGCTCATCTTAATATCAATCTCATATCTTATATATATATATATATATATATATATATATATATATATATATATATATATATATATATATATATATATATATATATATATATATATATATATATATATATATATATATATATATATATATATATATATATATATATATATATATATATATATATATATATATATATATATATATATATATATATATATATATATATATATATATATATATATATATATATATATATATATATATATATATATATATATATATATATATATATATATATATATATATATATATATATATATATATATATATATATATATATATATATATATATATATATATATATATATATATATATATATATATATATATATATATATATATATATATATATATATATATATATATATATATATATATATATATATATATATATATATATATATATATATATATATATATATATATATATATATATATATATATATATATATATATATATATATATATAATAGCTCCACCAAATATATGTAAAATGACCTCACCGACAACAACAACAGTAACTCTTGCTCCATTGCTCATCTTAATATCAATCTCATATCTTGCCAATCTCCTAGGTTTTGCCAAAACCTATAATGAATTGTAGATATGATAAGCACTATTGGTATCCAATATTCATGTGTTATCACAAGAGTCTGACAAAAGGAGATTGATTATGAATGTACCTAAACCTTCTCTAAGCTTTTGTTTCACCTTCTCTGTAAGGTACTATTTACAGTTCCACTTTTAGTGCACATCTTTATCGCAGTGGAAGCACTGGCCTTTGTCTTTTGTTAGGTCTTTCTTAGCAATATTTACTGTACCCGGTCTGCCTTTGCCTTTGCCCTTCTTAAGGGACTTTTCTCACCAACAATGGGAACTATATTCTTTTTCTTGATTGTGCTTTTTGCATCTCTTAACATATTGATGAGCTTAGGAAGAGTTACCTCATGCTTGTTTATATTAAAATTTATTATTAACTGTGAAAAATAATCTGGTAGAGACTAAAGTATAAGGTCTACACACAAGTCATCCTATACAACTATTCCTAGATTTGTGAGTTTCTTTATCCACTCAATCATCTTTATGATATGGTTCTAAACTATTATCCCCTTAGTTACCCTAGTACGGAAAAGACTCTTAAATATCTCATATTGTTGAGTCCTTTCTTATTCCTCAAATAATTTATAAAGATGTAGGAGAATGGATCTGGCATCCATTTTTTTTATGCTATCTCTGTAACTTACGAGTCATAGAGTCCAATATAACGTAGCAAGTGATTTCATCCTCACTTGCCCCTTCCTCGGGTATAGGCATCACTGTATCAAGGACGTATGCGATTTTCTCTACCGTAAGAACATTTCTTATGTTGTAGAGCCAATCCGTATAATTTGGACCAGTGAGGCGGTTGACATTAAGTATGTCACGTAAGATATTTGAAAGTGATATTTTTCTAAAAATAAAGATACAACAGAAATAAATAACATGCAGACTTTACAAAAAATCAGCAACTAAGATAAAGACTTCTATCTTAATCTACTCTTATTATTTTCTCATGAAACACACAACTCTCTTCGATATGTGAATCAGAGACCCTCGATGAATCTCTAGTAAGGATCGAGATCCAATCAGCATCTTAATGTAACATCGAGGAACTCAACCAATCACGCTAAGCCCGTCTTGTTCGGCCTCCGAACCATGATTGTCTCGAGGAACTTAACCAATCATGATGTTCGGTTAAGTATCACTATCATTACAAGATAAGTCTGATTCGATGATATGCCCTTGGGAGACTCGACCAAGCATACCGCGTCCTCAGGTTACCGATGACATCTTTATATCATAATTAAGATAGCGAATATCGATATAAGTGAGCCTCAAGGGACTCATCTAACTCAATCTACGTCGGGATTCGGTTCCTACTTATAACAATGGAAGGCTACGTGAGTAAATCTAATTGTCTCACGTTTACCGACTTAATATTATCAAGAGATGAGATTTTGATTCGGTCTCCTAATATGACGTGCCACACATATACATATTTAACATATATTTATATAAGAATATATATATATATATATATATATATATATATATATATATATATATATATAGTTGGTGTATAAGAAATTATACATCACATGAGTAATAACACCATATGATCATGGACCACAACCTAATGTGATCAGGCCCGAGCTAGTGGGCTAAATCACTTACTTCAAGATCTTTATGTGCAGTAGTGCATCTGCATGCCCTATGATTGTCCATCTCGTCCTCGTCGGTTCCGTTGGCATCTCGACATATCACCATGCGTTGTGATAATTCATTTTAACTTCGTGGGTCCCGCTATCACTTCCATGTTCCCATTGCGCCTCCTTATATAATTACAATATAATCACAAGCACGCAAGCCCGACAATGAACTAGAAAAATAGAGGCTCGTAGCCCCCAATAATAATAATAATAATGATCATATCATACATATACATCACATCACACGGTCCATGATCATCCGTTCACATCATACATCACATGTATATATTTTATATAAGACTACTAGATAAATAATAATAGTTAATTAAAATTTTTAATTAACTAATATTTTTTTTAAATTTGGGATATGTAAGAAATTTTCTGAAGTATGAGGGGTATTTTGGTAATTTAGATAGAAAGGATAAAATTTGAAATTTCTTAAATTCTGAGGGGTAAAATTATCCTTTTACCTAAAAAACTCTAACCCTTCCTTTTGTTGTGTTGCGACTGCTACCACCCTGTCGGTGGTGACCATTACGGGGAACGAGGGCAATGCCTCTACCTGAGGGTGGCTCACCTATGGGCAATGCTTCCACAAGCGCTGCCCCCACCCCTGTGGGCACCACCATTGGCGGCTTACTACAACTGGCTGCACGCAGATGACCAAGGTTGCAAGCAGCCTTTGGCCACTTCTACGAGGGCAGTAATAATTGTTGCCCTTTCTCGGCTTTGGCGTCAATGATTTTAATGTCAAAAACATTTCTAAAACATAATATACGCAGTTTAAAACCAATATTTCGTACGAACAACCTAACTCTAATACCATTGTAGGGAAATATATGGGTGACATCACATGTGCAGCAAAAGAACATAAAACAAAAGTCCCAAATTTTTCAAAAGGTGTTCATCATCGTGCGAAGATTGGTGTGCGAAAACTTATGAAACTAAAAACCACATATGATATAGTTGTGTTACTTATGTGCAAAAACTTGTGAAACTAAAAACCACATATGATATAATTGTGTTACTTATGAAGTTCGTATATCCTTGTATTTATATAGATATGTGGAAGATGATAAAGGAGGTTAAGCATCCTCTTCTCTAGCTGTGATCCATACGGCAGGGGCTATGAAGATTCTCCTCAAATCGCTGCTCTAATCTCCATACCTATTATCTGAGAAGGGGAGAGGAGAATAAGAGGTATTATATCTCTATTCAACTACCAAGCCTCTTAGATTAGTGGATCTCTATCCAATAATCTCTTATTGACTTTTATTGAATTTCAAACTTTCTTCTTATGATTAAGAAGATATCAGAAACTTCCTTCTCATCCATAATGATGAGGAGGGTAATTCTAAACTTTTTTCTCTTCCTTTATGATAAGGAAGAACATCACAAACTTTCTTCTCATTCTTCAAGATATAAAAATACATCCTAAATAAGAAAATAGGGGAGGACTCTTCTTTCTCAAACTACTCAAGCCCACATTTAGGGATCTTGAATTACTAACTTGAGTGTCAGAGGGTTCGGGTCAGGAAACCTCCATCGATCTTAGTTTTCGTATAAATGACACATTGAGAGCACAATACTTTCACCTTGAGAGTGTAATACTTTTATCTTAGGAGATCAACACCTCCACCTCGAATCCACCTTAGAGTCATCTCGAGATTTTGACACCTCCACCTTGGAGCCATTTTGGAACCACCTTCAGATCCACCTTGGAATCACTTTAGAGATACTTCGGATAATCATACGCGCAAGAATTCGAACCAAGTCGGGTTGGCTAAGATATTAACGATATTTTTTTCTAGCATCTATGAAGAAGAAAATGCCAAGAGTGATGAAGTTGTGAAAATCATTTAAGTGTTATAGGGGCGACACTTTTTGTTCTATTCTTTTTTTCTTTTTTCTTTATTGAGTGCTCCATTTTTGCGTGTAAGGACTTGACCCTAATGTAAGATCTTGTTCATTAATGAAAAAAATCTTTATAAAAGTATCTCAGTATATTTTCTTTAAATACTTTTAATTTGATTTTTGAATCCTCTCAAAAGGATATCCAAACCTATCGGATATACGAGCCTCCTAAAATCTAGAGTTGATAAGTTCCTAGTTAGATTTCTTCTATAACAAAGTATGATATTTCCTAGTTTAATCTGAGTTTTCTTGTGACATGAGTGGAATCACTTATTTTCTGCCTTGTGTAGAATAAAGTCTCTTATTTTAACATACTAATGTTAAACCCTCAGGGTACATAAATCCATTATGTATGCTTGTAAGCTAAGTTTCATAGATGAGTCTTTGCTTTGACCTCACCAATCAGGTCCAAACTTGTTTGAAGCCCCACGTCTGATACCTCTTTGGTGTATCCTTGGGTTCAGACTATTAGTAGGACAATCTTGGCTAGGACCATTGCCTTGGTCCCATATGCAAGGTTGAAAGTGGATTCTCTTATTAGTCCCATATCCACTCATGTGTTTTTGACTTAACCACTCTTTTCTTTAAACTTATAAGAATTGCTTGGTTAATAACCTCAATCATGATATTTATTTAAGGATGGGCTATTGATATATGCATCTATGAGGATGGACATGCTCAAGTCTGCCATCATCTTTACTATATCATTAATGGAGTCCTAAACCCCCACCTTTGTAGGTCCAAGATGTCTTTTGCTTTTTCTTCCTCATCATTTGGCTAGTAATCGAATTGATCATGAATATCGTCATCGTCCTAGATCTCCGTCAAGCAAACTTTCTTCTCTTTAGGGATAAATTGCTACTACAGGGGAGGCTATTCTTTTGGAGGTGAATCCCTTAGATAGTGAGATCTCGTAATGCTTAACAAAATCCTTCAACTTCGACTCACGCATAAGCGCATTGGAATTAGAATATATTATGTTTGCATTTTGTATTTCGCCCACAATTGATCTCAGAGCTTTGATAACCAACCGTATACTTTAAATCACTATACCTTTTTGGTGTATCATTAGGTTCAGACTATCAGTAGGACAATCTTGGTTAGGACCATTGCCTCAATCCCATAGGCAAGGTTGAAAGTGGATTCTCTTATTGATGCCTTCGATGTTTCAATAGCTTCATAAGACACTTGGTAACATATCCACTCATGTGCCTTTAACTTAAACAACTCTTTTCTTCAAACCTATAAGAATTGCTTTATTAGTAACCTCAATCATGCTATTTATTTGAGAATGAGGATGGACATACTCGAGTCTGCCATCATCTTTACTATATCAGTAATTGAGTCCTAAACCCCTACCTTTGTAGGTCTAAGATGTCTTCTACATTTTCTTCCTCCTCATTTGGCTAGTAATCGAATTAATCATTAATATCATCATCGTTCTAGATATCCATCAGGTAAATTTTCTCCTCTTAAGGGGTCAAAGTTACTATTACATGGGAGGTTATTTCTTTGGAAGTGAACCCCTTGGACAGTGAGATCTCGTAATCCTTAACAAAATCCTTCAACTTCGACTCCTCATAGCGATGACCAACCCTGTACTTTAGATATATATTCACAAAAGATATCTCTTGCCTAAATGATACAAAACTCCTTGTGCCATCTCATGATTTCTATTGATTAGTGCTGAAGGCTCTATGTCACTATGACACTAATCCTAGTATTTATTTTAAAGATTTAGCATACATTCTTTCTGTCGAAGCAGACATAAAGTCAAAGGGATCCCTTTTTCTTCGAGTAGGAGATAACCTTTCAGTTTAGCCGAAGCCAACAATAATAAGAGCCAATGGAGCATTGGGTGTGTTGCCAAAGGGGCAAATCTTTGTTGGGTCAATTGTGGAAGTTGGGATAGGATAATAGTATGTATAATGTAGACCATTGTTTGGTTATGTTAAGCTGTGAATTGATTAGTGGGGATCACTCTCAAATCACTAAATAATCATCGAGAGGCATCAAAATCTGATACAATTTCTCCGAGAGATTTTGACAAGTAACGCTCATTCTAATACCAATCTATTATATTATATTTATCTAATACGTAAGTTAGGTTCGAAGTCAATCGAGATGACTTTTTAAATCTATCCCGAGGTGAAAGCGTTGAAAAGTAGGGAAGGGGGAGGAATTGTCTCGTCTAAGTAAGACCATATGATTTACGAGTCAAAACGGTAGGTATTCAGGAGGTGGCCTCGAGCACCCAAGCGACATAGCACGACGATATGTAAAGATACATATTTCCCGCTGAAAAGCCTAAGCTTGCCTGTCATTGTGAACCGTCGTGACCGTCGTCACATACTTTGATGGCGAGGTTTGATTCCGAGGCATGCATCTTTGAAAACCCTCGTGTGTACCAATCTGTGATCGACCTCAGCAACCTTTTTTGTCTTTCGCTGGATCATATCTCATCCCTTCCCCCATCAAACACCAACGATGTCAGTGTCAGTTTTTCCTATCAAATGTTTCATCTACCACATTTTTCCCGCCTTCATAAGAAATTTCCACCCTTCACTGACGGGTACTGCCTTCACAAATGCCTAGCTATTACTTTTCTTCCTCGACAATTGCATGGTAATTTTCCACATTGGAATCCATGTTGTCTCCCTTCTTCGTATGTCGTTAGAATGCTGCTGCTGCTGCTGCTCCTGCTGTTCTATTCAACAGTGGTAGACAAAATAAAGAGACTGAGGAGGTTGGTCTCAATCCTCGCTCTTTAGATTGCTGCTGAGGTCTCCGTTTAATGTGCCATAGTGACCCGCGCCAAACTGCACGTACACTTAATGCTTCGTCTTGGCTTCGCACGAGAAGAGGGGGGGGGGGGGGGGGGGGGGGGAGATGACAAAGGCGTTCGAGTGAGTGGGTGAACGCGAAGCTTCACTGCAATTTGCCTCCTCGTTTGGGACGCTTGCACTTTGACACCAAGGTCTTAAGTCAAAGTCAGAAAAATGTAGGGGTCAAAGTCAACTTCAGCTCGACAAGGTTGCGGACCGACACTTGTGTTCTCATTTGGTGTGGAACTTGGAAATAGCAGCACCCACTTGTTTCACGGAGCAATTAATTCCCTGACGATGTGCAGGACAAAAGGGAGGTGTGCATTGTAAAGGAATAGGGAGGTCCTCAGTGAAGGAACGGTGGCAGCTTCTGTTCGATGGAGATGGATAGAGCAAATAGTTGTGTTGTTGCAGCGCATACAGGGTCCATGTGTTCTTTCCGAACCATAACCATCACCATCACCATCACCATCACCATCACAGTAGAGGATGAGGACAACTCCAACCTGCTTTAATATTTCTGTTATTCTGTGCCATCATTCCTGCAAAATGTGTAAAGATTCATTGTTTATTCATGATAATTAAAGCTCAGCATAAGCAAAAGTTTGCAATCACATCCATAAATTTCCATTATATAATCTTGTTCTGAAAGAACAACTGCAACCTAATGAGCTGACATGGAAACTTTGGGCATGCAACCCAATTGTCGAAGATCTTACAAAGCATCAATCAGATTGGGATGGGGTGACAAAGGTGAAGGTATTACATGTGGTCAACGAGAAGACGGAACATATACAAAAGCCTTGTAGCTTCCAAGTGTGTGTCTGAAGCATCATTGCATGTGCACGCAACTTGCAAAAAAAGCAGTCAATGTAGCTCACAGATTCTAATAAAAAGAACCATCTAAAACAATGACATGCTATGTAGAGTGAAATATTCTTTTCATGCTCGCCATGGAACTGATGGCACAGGGAATTTAGAACTTAAAGACTCATGAAATTTGACAAGTAAAATAATTGGAGCATGGAATTCTGCTTCAAATTTTACCTATAAATTTAAAAAGAAGAGGATAGAGAAGCTCAGGAACGAAACAATTAATCAACACATATATTTGGAAACTGAGGAAAAGAACGAGGAGAAAAAAAAAAAAGGAGGCTATGGGAGCATGTGCTCCGAGGGGTTGTTTCTTAAAATATAGGAACCATTGCCTCTTCCTGAATGATAGTAGGCATTGATCAAGAAGAAGCATAATCCTTTGCAGTCTTCTCTTTGGATCTCTCTCTGTCTTTTATGTGTGTGTGTCTGACATTGAGAGAGAGAGAGAGAGAGAGAGAGAGAGAGAGAGAGAGAGAGATAGAGAGAGAGAATAGTAATGTGATTCCAATGCCCACCAACACAAGGTGCAGAATATGGAGCCTTCACCCCCTAAGAAGACATCCTAATGATATCAACCACCAGAAAGCATGGACACTGCACTCCAACCAAATGAGTGGTGTCCACTACTGACTGCAGTACAAGCTGAATCTGACCTCCATCTTCTGAACCTCGACGACGGAACTCATCTCTTCCCACCACCTTTGACTTAACAAAGGGCCAGGAGAACAGTGTACACTAATAATGTGAAGATGGTGGGGCAATGGAGAAAAAGATGCTTGGCCAATCATGTAACTGATACATTCTTCTCTCTCTCTCTCGCCCGACCGAGGTGCACGACAGTCCCAAGTAATCCCATTAAGAAGAGTGTTTGTGCCATTGCCTACCAAACAAACGAATAATCATATTATATAGCAGTATGAAGCTCTGGTCATGTCCATACCTTATCCATTGCATCCTCGTGAATGAGCAGAGTTCACGTCGAGGTGTTGCTAATCCTCAGATTAAATGCGAAGCCAACAACTAACAATCTCGATGCTGCGATCAGGTCCACATAGTGCACAAAAGTCTTGTGGCCCAAAGGCGAAAAGGTTGTGGTATCACCCATCGCATGCGCCTCCGTGCTCATCTGGACTAGCTTGAGGTCGACAGGCCATGTAGAACCGTGCCGTAATAGTATTGTTGGCTACTGCTGCTGAGCAATCCCAACAACTTCAAAAGGATCGGAACTGCATATGTCAAAAGTTTTCACATGAATTAAGAGTGCCACCAGCAAAATCTTAGCAAAAGAGCAAACAAAAGCTGTGGTGGTGTTAGACCTGCTCACATGTGAGAAGGCCTCGAGAAAAGTAGGCTTGGCAGCATCGTGAATTGGATGGTCAAACAGATAACATATAAATAATGCATGAACTAACTTTGGATACACAACACTCATTTCCCATCTCATCTTTCCTTCCCCATTCAATCACCTTTGGAACCTGTGGAGTCACCAAGGGCATTATTTGTGGACGGCCACGAGAAGAAAAGAGGAAAGGCACTTAATTCGTTGGTCTCTTTTTATATATATATCCTCCCTACCCCCACTTTTGCCATCTTATACTAGTGGGGAATATTGGATCGGCCAACCTTCCACATTCATGTGCCCATAGGGTCTTCCAAAGAGCATATTGTTGTATCAGTACAAACTAAGAGTCAGCGGCCACGGGTTTCCTGCATGTCAGTTGAGCAAAGAAACTTTAGTTGTCCAATCACCACAGTAGGTGGTGGCAATAATGAGATAGAGAGCCAATGGCCCTCACAAATTTATTCTCAGACATTAAAATACATGTATATAGACTCAAACAAGTATGAAAGATCTGTTGATGCATCCTAATTTTGTTACATCCATTTAGTAATGCTCAGAATTTGCGCTCTCAACCAGTCATCAGAAATCAATTGTCAGTTTCACGGTCCACAAATGAAACAGAACAGAGTAAGAAATGGGAATTCAGATCCTTCTACAAGGAATAGAAATCCAAATGCTCTCTCATAAGCATTGCATTTCTAGTTGTATAAGTGGAATGGCCCCAAGAGGTCCACTTTAAATATAAATGGGCAACTAAATACGGAAAACGGATCTCTTAATAAAGGAATGTGAACTTATGCCCCAATCAGCATGTTAACTTACATGAATGCAAGAGAGAAACTGTATGCAGAGAATGAAGCTGAATAATACAGATCCACCCATGATGATGACATGGATTTGGAAAATTCAGATCATAGTGCAAGCTCATTTACTCTATGAATGACAAGTGACAATGAAAGATCCAAAAACGCATCATAAGTCTCTCAATAAGCGTTGAAAACAAAACGTAGAAAAAGATGGTGATGAGAGAGTTACAGCCAATGATGTATGATCAGATTATGACAGGTATCGTACCATACACTTTGGTCAAATTATACAGTGTTTCTTGTTCCTAACAATTATAATGCATAAGAAGAACTCAGGGATTAGTCTATAACACAGATTTTGGAGATCATTAAAGATCGATTTCCACAGCCACCCTGTTGGTCTTAGTCAGGGATTAGTCTATAACACAGATTTTGGAGATCATTAAAGATCGATTTCCACAGCCAGTGATGTATAATCAGATTATGACAGGTATCGTACCATACACTTTGGTCAAATTATACAGTGTTTCTTGTTCCTAACAATTATAATGCATAAGAAGAACTCAGGGATTAGTCTATAACACAGATTTTGGAGATCATTAAAGATCGATTTCCACAGCCACCCTGTTGGTCTTAGTCAGGGATTAGTCTATAACATAGATTTTGAAGATCATTAAAGATCGATTTCCACAGTCACCCTGTTGGTCTTAGTAAGGGATTAGTCTATAACACATGTCACTAAAGTTAAACTAATCATGGACATCCACCTCTTGAATGCCCTTTGGCCTAATTTACTTGATGGTCTAAAGCGCACTTTCAAGAATGTCATTATCTCTCTCCTCATTTGAAAAGAGTTTGATGGAACCCTAGAATCAAGTTATTAGAACCTGGCCTAATTTGTTTGAAGGCATCAGCTAACTTAGTTGGTAAAGATTTCGATAGCACATTGTAAGATCCTAGACTTAAATCCTGCCTTCACCATTTACCCTTCATAAAAATAAAAAAAATTCAAAATCTCATCATTAGTTGTAAACAATAATCTCTAAGTTAGGCCTTTGAACTACTCTGTGCTAGTTAGTAATTTTTTTTGGGAGAAAACACAAAGGTATTGACCATGCTTCTGCTAGAAAAGCTGAGCCATGTGATTATTGTCATGATGTAAACAATTCAAGATTGGGAACAGAAGTAATCTGGCCATAGTTTCTTGAATTGTTGTACCATTGGAATAGGTAAGATACAGACGATATGTACCGATCCACTAGCCACCGAGACGTGACCTATTCGAGTCCCTTTGGCACATCCAACGTACCATATGTTGATACACCGGTAAAAACTGATATGTATGATATCATGGGTTCAGTACCCGAAATGATAAACCTAGTTTACTAGTGGTTTAGATATTAAAATTAAGTATGTTACCTGGCCTTACCGTACGGTGCAACCCGCTTTGTGATGCTGCCCAGCCCGAGCGTAGGCATTGAAGCAGGATAGTGCAAGCGCGAATATGAAGGCGTTGTTCCTTCATAGGAATAGAGTCGAACAGCTTGGAGGCGATGTGCTGCGAGTTCCTAGCAACACCCCGACGATCCGTCATCTCGTTCGCTGGCACATCTAATTTGGATCCTTCCAAATCGAACCAGCCCATTCAAACAAGATGGCTTTCGCGGAATCGATCTAGACCATAAGGGCTTTCAAGAGGCTGGCCCAAGTCCAGTTTGATCGATGATGGATTTCAGCAAACTTGCCTGTGCTATAGAGAAATGTCCAACCGGTCGCCTTCGCCTGAGGGCGTTGGAGACGGAGCAGACGCTGATGAGCGATGGCGAGGAAGGCGCTGAGAGCAGGGGAGGAGCGACGACGGCGAAGCGGCACCAGGCGAAAGGAGTCACCGAGTTCTATATATATCAACGATTGAGGACCACTACTCATTTACATGATCTGTTCTATATATATATATATATATATATATATATATATATATATATATATATATATATATATATATATATATATATATATATATATATATATATATATATATATATATATATATATATATATATATATATATATATATATATATATATATATATATATATATATATATATATATATATATATATATATATAAAGTCTTGTGCATTATAATAGTTGATGTCATCAACGATAGCCTTTCACTAAAGTTATATGTTACCCATTCGAGCAAGCAATGTGCAAATCGACGTTTCTCCACTGAAATTACTGCAAGAATGCAAAGAGCGAAAGGAAGCTGCCAAGGGATACTAAAACGCTGCCAATTGTCTCGAGTGCAGTCACCATTTTTCTCAGAGAGATTAGCTACCAATGTTCCATGTAGTAGACATCATTTGACACCATTGTTCTTTTTCGATATGGGAAAGTTTAGCTGCTAACTCTTATTGAATATCATCATGAAATAGTCCTGGCAAGTGACTAAAAGCTCGCCTCCTCTGTCGTTGGCCTCCTCAAGAAATAACGCAAGCTATTAGAGAGAACCTGCAGAGACATATTAGCATTAATGCAGCTTTTAAGATCCTAAGCATCATCCGAGGACATTAACAAGCAAGAAAAATGATCTAGAAAACATGATTAAAAACTAACTGAAGCTTAACCATAGAGTAGTCACTCATCGACAAAAAAGCAGCCAGGCAAGTCATGAACATATCGATGCCATCAAAAGATAAACTGTACCTGTTGAAAACTCATGCCAATCGGATTATTCCTATAGCTGACATGGAACTTTGCTTTAGCCAACAGTCCCTGTAAGCAGCAGGAGTTCAATCTGAAACAAATGTATATGTATATATATAAAGCATGACCACATGAATGGATTATACCTCAGTGTCAAACTCTCCAGATTGGACGGTGATATTTATGTCTGTGATGATCTTAACAAGATCAACCAACAACCCTGGACGGTCTGCTGTCTCCACCACAAGTAAGCTAGAGAGAAGTTCATAAATATGGGTCAGGTGTGCAATTGTTTACTTCATAGTTGTCACAACATTTACTGACAGTACATGTCTACGTGAACGTTGTTTCCTCCATGGAACTCCAACATTTCTTGAGTGAGTTTGCACATAGCTAGTATAGTAGTATATAGTCTAGACATAGGTAGACTAATATTAAACAAAAAAGGGTGAGACTGTTCCAACATGTTTTAGATCATTTCTGATAATTTTGGTACAAAATGCCTGATCACATGGTTCAATAACTGCACACTCAAGCCTGGGAAGAAACCACATACCTTCTGTTAGGTCCATCATCATAAATATTTATACGTGTTGCAATATCCACATCAACCTGGAATGTAGAAATGAAAGAGGAAGTATAGATGATGAAATAACCAACAAACAATTGCAACCTTATTTTCTTTGCTTTTGACATATATATCATCCACAACATACATCTAGATAAATCATCTTTCACTTCTTTATGAAGCAACTAAAAATGATAAACCATAGTTCTTAGTTGATTGAGATGGACAGAAAATGTATGTATGTGTTGGGCATAAGATTTGGTATTACTCAGATTGAAAGAAGGTAATATATTCTTTGAGAATGGAAGAAGGGAGAATATACATCAAAAGACTAGGGGGACCATGTGCAATATCAATTGACTTAAATCAATGTGCATTAACGGAAAAGTGACTTGATGGCTCAAAACAGAATGATCATATATAGCTGGCAGAACAAGACAGACAGAGCAAAACATCTTCTAAATAATGAAGATCTTTGTAATCCAAGAAAAGATATTAGTAAGGTTGCTCTTTGTTCACGGAAGGTAAACAAATTTAGTGCGGTATATGGTAGTTGAGTCACTATATACGTAATTGCCTAAGTAACTTAAAGTGCATATAAAATTGCAGACAAACATTAATCAGAATATTTCCTGTTCATAAGGAGAATTTTTTTTTTAAGATTGTCATGATGTAAAAAAATCAAACATGAAATGGTCAGAACCTTGGTTCTTGAGAAACAATAAGCAATGTTAAAGGAAAGAAATTCATATTCCCTGGTTCATATATATGAAATTCCACTTCTGCAAAAAGTACTTGAGGCATTCTTGATGTTTCAAATGTTATATAAACCCTTCAAAGATGTAAAATGACACACTTAAGTACCTTCTGCTCGGGTGGCTCCACTCCAAAAGTTGCTCCCATAGCCAATTGGCTGCTAGACTCCTGCTAGTGATTCGAAGAATCAACAGCAGCATACAGTATAGCAACACAGTTTACAGTTATACTATAACAGAATATTAAATTACAAAGTTCTTTTCATTATATTTCACAAACTATATCATGGCAGGAAAAAATCTGTAAAATTCTATATGGGATAATTAGAATTACCGGGTGATATTGGAGCATGTTGTTGATAATTGTCAATCGTATTGTTTCTAGCAATTCTGGGTCATCAATTTTACGACCGGTGTACCTATAAAGTATTCCATTAACTGCAATAAGCAATTGCTGTTATACCAAAGTTGCTGCCATAGGCAAATCTATATCGATCATCGATATGTGGGAACAACAGTTGAGCTTTATACATAAAGCTGCAGCAGTGAAGAAAACTCTTCGAATTTGATAATAGCAGAAAATTCTTCTAATAAGGAATATCCGTCACTCCTTCCAAAACCTTTACGTAATAAGATAAGAGAGACTCACCTGTTAGTTATTGCAAATCTGTTGTGCTTTCCAGAAGAATCCAAGTATACATTGGCCTTGACAACATGTAGCCCTAAGTTCTTGAGGGAATTCATCTTCCAAGTACAAAAAAATATAAACTTGTCAGAAGACTCAGAACGCAACTATAATTTAGGACAGCCCCCACCCCATCATACACAAACACACAACAACAGAAAAAAGACTTGAATCTAGCACTGCCACATACAGTGTCAAGAAGAGTTCCAAGGCGATCACCAAAGGTTATCTCAACAATAGTTGCATCTGGATCTGAGTCCTGATCTATTATAACTTTTGGAGTCGGAATTCTATTGGTCTCACTGGAACATCCATCCTGTTGCAGAAAAGTTCAAGACGATTAAGGATGCATTTCCAAAAAAATGCATTGAACAGGTCATTCAATACCTCAACAGCAGTTGGGTATGCAGCTCTAGGTGTGCGTGCGGCTACATAAGATGGTAATCTGACAATATCCCACAATTAAAGATCAGCGGAAATAATCACACATATGTGGCATTTCTTGCATTGTCTCTATTCGTGTACTCCAAACCAATAATTAGGGCTTCTTGGTTATCATGAAATATAGAACAATAGACCATCATTACTATTATATGTGTCTCAAAGTTCCTGATCCACACAGACTTCCCAGATCAACCCACTGTTACGATGTTCTGTGCGTCTTTACTTTAGGAGGTGAAAGCAAACACCCGTACATCTAATGTACAATGAGATACACCTTAGCCTCTATCTTTACACTAGATGGAAAAACATGCAGAACAAAAAGATCAATCTTGCATCAGAATGTAATCAGGCATGGAGAAAGGGGGGAGAATAGAGAGAGAAAGATTAAAGCAAAGAATCATAGCAAACAGCTCAATATCCCATCACATGACCAGAAATGATCCCCGGATCAGAAACAATAGAACCAATCAATCTAATCATAGAACTACCAGGGAAAATGAAGCATAATAACCTGGTTTTTGAGGAGGTGGCGACCCCAGATCGGAAGCGACCGAGCGAGTAGCACCAAAGAGACGGCAAGCCGAGCCCTCCCAGCTTCACACCGGTACTCGATCGGAGGCTCCCAGAAGCCATTGCAAGCACCGCCATTCTTCTCCTTAGCAGAACAGGAAGAGGAAGAGGAGCAAAAGAATCCTAGTTTTGCCTGCGTGATCTCCTTTCCTCGTCTTTAATTAGGGTAGCTGAGGATGGCGACAGCGCCATTTGGGAGAGGAGAGGAGAGGAGCCGCGACTCACTCTTAACATCCATACAAATACAAATGTCCTCTCTCTCTCTCTCTCTCTCTCTCTCTCTCAGCCACAGCAGCTCTCCCGTCGCAACTACTCGAGTTCGACTCTCCGTGAAACCGAGATGCGATGTGGCAGATGCAGGAGGGAAGAAAGAACGGATTACCCACAAAACCCTCCCCAACCACATCAATGTGATGCTGGCAAGCAACTGCTTCTCCCACTGGGAGTTAGTAGTACCGAAGAAGCTTCCTAATGGTACTCGAAGCATCTAAACAATTGATGCAGTACAATGGGATGGCAGCTCCATTTTTTTTCCCTTTTATTGACCGCTTGGAGTCTTTATAGTGCTCTTTAATTCGATTTTGGATAAATTTAAATGTACGATAATAGAGGAACAAGTGAGACCCAATGACACAAGTCAACTCAAACTCAAATCTTATGGACAGATGACACTGATTCAGTCTATTTCCCGTAAAAGGTATCAGCAATTCCATAGCATGGAAAACATCAGAAACAATTGCTAACCACAGCAAACATCAGTTTTTCCAGCTTCCGATCACAATTCACAGTGTTCTTGCATGTAATTAGAATTTGATAATGCTGGTGGAGTTGACTTAGCATGTTACATTTGATTAATAGTCAGTCCAATAAGCCATATCCTTGATGGCAAATTGCCTACTGCTCACTGAAGATGGTGGCCTTGGCAGCTTTTTTACTCGAGCAACCTTGGCACTTCTGCTCCATTATTTGATAAGAAAATCCTGAAGACATTCTTCCCTGCAGGATTTTCCTTGGCTCAGTGTAGCATCAGTCGATAAGCACCATGTGATTTTGTTTTTAATTTCCTCTGATTTGATAAGCTACGTAAAGAACAAGAAGAAACAAACATCAGAAAGATATCCGTTAAAAAAAGCATTGAAGCACGTTTACATAAGGTAAAATATGCATAAATATATGCATATATGATGATTCATGCTAAAAAGGGGAAAGCGGAAGCAAAAGTATGTAGCTTTCGACTATTATATGCAAGGATCAAATATTGATTATTTTAGTGATTCAAAAATGCGATGTAGACCGCAGATAGCATACCGGTTGAGATAAAAATGCTGAAGAAAGACAAAATGAACACCTAGATTTGAAGACCTAGATAGCAACTTTATCTATGGGCCAAATTTTTGAGATAACTACCCGAATTATATTATCATAAACTGAAAATACATCTCAGATGGTATACTGAATCTGGTCTTTGCCGAAATATTGGAATGGTTAAATGAAACATCTGAAGTTCCATCTGCTGGAGTTAAAAGCTTACCTCCCGACTCCCTCAAGAAGCACAGAAGAGGAGCTCTTTAAGCAGTGTAGAGAAAAAATGGTACTGCAAGCAAAGTACAAGAAAAATGTTAGCGTCCTGTAAACAAAGGTTATAAGGTTTCTGCATGTCCGGATAGTCTTAAAACAGTTTTATGTCGTGTGAGACAGAAGTTTTAACTAGCCATCTTTAGGAAGATGTGATGTCACATGTAAAAAATGAAGGCAAATTCGGATGATAAAAGTTTAATATTCAGAAATGTTTATATAATCATATAACCAAAGCAGATTACGATACAAGACAAAATGCTGGCAGTTACTTATGTTTGAGCGATAAAGCATGATTATCTGATAGCTATATATTTATTCAAAAGATTGTAATTTTTGGTTAAGAATTTTCTTCCCTAGAGATAAAGTTTGTACAGTGAAAACAGGGTGGTGCATTATACTTTTTTTATCAGTTCACTGTAATTTCTTTTGCAAACTAATTAGTTCACTTTGACAAAGAGACATCCAGTTCTCACAACCCAGAGGTCAAACTTACCAATTAATACAATACTCATCATGAGCAAGAAAGTCATCCATACAGAGCGCATAAAATGCATACAGTGTTGTGGTCCTTCTGTAGGCCTTTGGAATCTGCCAACTTTTCCAACAAAAGTTTGAGAATGTGAATGTTTTAACCGTTGGCTGCTATTACTGTGACAATTTCTGCTTCTTCCAGTCAACCCATTAATTCCCTGATCAAACACAATAAAACCGCAGAATCAATAAATATTGGGTTTCTGAATTGTCCAAAACCAAAATAGGAAGACAAAATAAACCTTTTGAGATACCAATAATTCTGGATAAAGAACTGGTGAAAACAAAATAAAATATTTTAATTATTCATTTAAACATAATGAAAAAGCTTTGAACCAGCAAAAATGCAAGCTTTGGATTCATTTTAAATACCAAGACAGCAAATACAGGGAACTTGCACTTCAAAGATTTATCGATTAACATCCAAGTTACCAAATACAGATAACCAGATATTGCATTTTCACTCCCACTAGAAGAAAAGGATGCATGGTAAAACAGAGTTTTCACGGTTAATATGATCACCACAGCACTAAAACAGATTCCCAAGTGCCATGGTAAGTAAAGACTATAGATTTGCAAAGTTTGTAAGCTCGTGTTCGTGTGAAAGGAACAAAATGCATGTATGAAGATAGAATCTACCTGAGCAAACCGAGTTACTCCCTTCAAGTCAAGGTAATATGACAATCCATGCCTCAAAAAGTGAGGCTCTTCATTCTTGGCCTTCCACAGATTGTTCCTAAACCATTGCAACTTTGATGTGGATTCAACACTCCTCAAAGAACCAGTTTGACCAGATTCATGATTTAGCATATCAGGTCTAACTTCAGCTGATCTTTTATCTGTATCCTCATCAGCAATTACAATTTTCCAAGCACCAATATCTGGTGAGCTCAATACCCGTGTTTGCCCATAAGGCTGCTGTGGTGCAACAAGCAATGAATCATCTTTCTCTTCAGAAGGTTCTTTTGCTGCGACTTCCACAACATATCTCTTATCCTTATTTACTGTAACTGTACCCGTAAAGCTCTTCATAAGATCAGGGTTACC
Organism: Musa balbisiana; assembly: GCA_004837865.1. NCBI lineage: Eukaryota > Viridiplantae > Streptophyta > Magnoliopsida > Zingiberales > Musaceae > Musa > Musa balbisiana. The sequence goes on along the minus strand of CM017188.1, from coordinate 8,357,668 downwards.
ATGAGCAACATATTTTGCTTCGTGACTATCTCGTGACACCCCAGAGAGAAAATTTGCCAGGTCATCTCGTTCTTCCTTGTCTAATTGGACCCAGCACAGCGGTGGCTTCCCTTCTTCAATCAATGAATCATTCAATCCCTTCTCAACACGTGAAATTTGGTTGCCAATTGCAGAAACAAATTGTCTGTGCCTAGTGATTGCATTCTCGTCCGACGAATTATCTCCATGACTCAATTTGACAGCCTTCTCAAACTCCTCCAACTGCATGACAGCCCAAAAACCATTTTTTTCACAATAGAATCATCCCAACAAGAACTGAAGCTAAGTTTCTGATCTCAACACTTAAAATGATAACAGGTGAAAAATAACAAATTATGTTATAAAGCTGGGGAAGAAACCCATCCAGGCGTTCCGTGTCCACATTCTATAAATAGATTCCATCCTGAAACGAGGCCCATGAATCGACCAATTTAAGCGAATAAACTCTTGGAGAAGGAAGCAATCATAGACAAGAACTCTCTGTTTCCAACAATAAATCCTAACATTCCCTAATTTCCAAAACTCAACAGAAAATTTGAGAATCCCGAGAGAGAGAGAGAGAGAGAGAGAGAGAGAGAGAGAGAGAGAGAGAGCGTATTCCAATCCGATCGGAAAAAAAAACTGAAATTAAAGTCCTAATTTTCCAAGAATTTACACCGCCGAATCGTGTAAAACAAGGCAAACAACGTACACGTCGGCCGATTCCTGGACCTCCTCCGCGGCGGAAAAGAACACATCTTCTCCCACTGTTGGAAGCTACCACCCACCGACATCAGGAACAACGAAGAACTCTCAATAAGCACTGCGATCTCCGCGCCAGAAAACAGCAAGTCAGCCTATGAGCCCCGATTCTAAGCGGGAAGCAGGCGCAAAATTAAACCTTCTCTGCTACTGTAGGCGGCAAAGACACCGAGGAAAGACTCCAGGAATACTCCCACAGCTTCCTCGCAGCGAAGCGATGAGCAATCACACGAGGAAGCGAGAGAGAAAGGGAGAAGAACCGTAGCGAGGAACGCTACGGCCCTTGCCTCTTTCCCTTCTTTCCTTCCCTTCCCTTCCCTTTCCTTTACACTTTCGTCTCTTGCCCCTGGTCCCTCGACACAAAAGCCGACACAGCGTCAACGGTCAGACACGAGTCCGAGTGTGCGGCGCCGTCCCGATGTGCAGTTCTTATTCTCGATCATACACGCACCGAAAGTCCATCCCCCAAATCCTTCTCGTCGAAGTGGTGGCTTTCTCACATGTTACGTGGGTCCATGGAAGGGTCATCTTGAGTCCATCTGTGGGATAGGTAGGTCGAGTTCTTTAAGCAAACTTGATACGGTGTACCTGACTCGATTACATATTATCCCTAATATTTACAATAGTATCATAATTTTTATATTAAAAAATTATATTAAAATATTATAATTTATAATTCTGAAAGTGAAATAAATAATCTCATTGTCATAACATTGTGAACTACATTGATAAAAAACATAATATGTGATACAACATAATGGATCAACATGAAATAAGGGCATAAAGTTAATTTCAATCTCCTTTTTATTTTCGTGATAAGCAGCTCGATGAGTATATCGTTAGTCATGAAAATTAGCTAGATAGGATTAGAGATCACATAGTCGAAGATGACCTTCATGGAGAAGATGAAAATAAAACTAACAAAAAGCGACACAGCGTCAACGGTCAGACACGAGTCCGAGTGTGCGGCGCCGTCCCGATGTGCAGTTCTTATTCTCGATCATACACGCACCGAAGTCCATCCCCCAAATCCTTCTCGTCGAAGTGGTTGGCTTTCTCACATGTTACGTGGGGTCCATGGAAGGGTCATCTTGAGTCCATCTGTGGGATAGGTAGGTCGAGTTCTTTAAGCAAACTTGATACGGTGTACCTGACTCGATTACATATTATCCCTAATATTTACATAGTATCATAATTTTTATATTAAAAAATTATATTAAAATTATTATAATTTATAATTCTGAAAGTGAAATAAATAATCTCATTTGTCATAACATTGTGAACTACATTGATAAAAAACATAATATGTGATACAACATAATGGATCAACATGAAATAAGGGCATAAAGTTAATTTCAATCTCCTTTTTATTTTCGTGATAAGCAGCTCGATGAGTATATCGTTAGTCATGAAAATTAGCTAGATAGGATTAGAGATCACATAGTCGAAGATGACCTTCATGGAGAAGATGAAAATAAAACTAACAAAAGCCGACACAGCGTCAACGGTCAGACACGAGTCCGAGTGTGCGGCGCCGTCCCGATGTGCAGTTCTTATTCTCGATCATACACGCACCGAAGTCCATCCCCCAAATCCTTCTCGTCGAAGTGGTTGGCTTTCTCACATGTTACGTGGGGTCCATGGAAGGGTCATCTTGAGTCCATCTGTGGGATAGGTAGGTCGAGTTCTTTAAGCAAACTTGATACGGTGTACCTGACTCGATTACATATTATCCCTAATATTTACATAGTATCATAATTTTTATATTAAAAAATTATATTAAAATTATTATAATTTATAATTCTGAAAGTGAAATAAATAATCTCATTTGTCATAACATTGTGAACTACATTGATAAAAAACATAATATGTGATACAACATAATGGATCAACATGAAATAAGGGCATAAAGTTAATTTCAATCTCCTTTTTATTTTTCGTGATAAGCAGCTCGATGAGTATATCGTTAGTCATGAAAATTAGCTAGATAGGATTAGAGATCACATAGTCGAAGATGACCTTCATGGAGAAGATGAAAATAAAACTAACAAAAGCGAAAACTCTCGTGAAGAGGAGGAGGTCCAATTGCCCTACCACCTGATCCACCTCTCGCTACGTCGTTAAGATGCTTAAGATGTGGTCGTCGTCCTGCTTGGCTCTCGATGTAGCAAGAACGATCACCATCCAAATGCTTAGGACACGATTATCATCCCACTTGGCTCCTAATGTAGCAAGAGCGCGACCCCTTCTCGGGACCCTCCTCGCCACCAAGGTCATCCTCCTCGAGCCCCTCCTCGCAGTCATGCAGCCCAACACCCACTATATCATCCTATTCTTAGTCTTCACCCATGCCACTTTTGATGTTCGCAACACCCAAGTTGTCCTCCTCCGTGCACTCACCTCCTGATTTGACATCAAGACATGGATTGATGGCTAGGTCGTTTTCCTTCTCCTCCCAACTTCCCTCCACTTGTCTCCTTATGCGATGCCGCTCTTATGGCTCACCACATCACTGCTAGAGCTTGTCACCTTCGTCCTCTTCTAGGTGGCCCAGCTTGTGTTACTACAGAAGGTGATACATAAGATCACATTGTTATAGAAGCTCTCTCCCTTTTGTCAACAAGCGCTGGGCCTCCTCCCGACTGCTTGGCTCTCAGGTAGGTGTGTTGGGCTATACGACTATGAGGAGGGGATGTGCTCTTACTACGCCATGATACAGGCAGGATGATGATTATGCCTTTAAGTATCCCAACGGCATAACGAGAGGCAAACCAAGTGATAGGGCAACTAGACCCTCCCTATTCATGAGAGCCTTTACTTTTGTCGGCCTCGTCGTCACCTCCTCCACTGAGGTCATCTTCAACTATGTGGTCTCCAACCCCGTCCAACTCTTCTCTATAATTGATAACACACGCACCAAGTTGCTCATAATTGAAAATGGAAGAAACATTGAATTATCTTTTTCCCCATCATTTTGAAATCTATCCCGTGATGATATATATTATATTTTTTATTAATATTATTGACAGTATTAAGACAAATGAGACTATTTGTTTTACTTCTAAAATTATATAGATCCTAATATAAATTTTTTAATTACATAGACATATGATACTAAGAGAGTCCAAATACAAGAGATAATATATAATTAGCCCATCAATTCATGTTAATGTTTTGAGGTTCAAAAAAGAAACCAATAAACACCATATACTTGATCAAACGAGAATTATTTGGTACGTTCACATGGTAAAGAATGTAATTAAATCTTTTCTAATTTATTTTTTTTTTAAAATATATCTAAAATATTATTTGATGGTTAATGTATTAAACCTACTATCCAGAGTTAGAGAAATCAAAATTTAATCTGGTGAAGATGATATATAGTCTTATTGATATAATTATTATTGATGATCTATAATGATAAATTAATTATTTATGTCAGACCAACATGTAAATTGATCAGGTTAATTTTATGTGAATTTTAATTTTATATACCAAAAATATTAATCTGAAAATAATGTATCAGATTCATCCATCAAAAATTTGCGAGTTTAAAATCTAGCAAGACCCTAGGATTACATCCTTCTTCGCTCTTTATTCTAAAAAATATTCGACTCTCCTTTTATCTTCTTGCGTTAAATAAGTCGGTCCCCTTCATTACGTGTGCCACGCCTCTCCACCGGAAGTGACATGAGCATCCTAACCCTGTGGCTCAACACAATTCCCCTTATCTCTACCCCTTTACCCACCTTGTGCACTTTGTGGTGCGACAGTAGGACGGTCAACTTGTAGGTATCCTCTCTCTTTTCTGATCTCATCTATAAAGAATTCAGCAGATGCCTGGTTCAGTCATGGAAAACACGCAGCAACATTCATGATGCATTTGACAAGCCAACCTTATCCCATGACGCAGGCAGCAACAGGCACGCCTAAATCCATCGTCACCAGCAACTCAGTGCTCTTAATGGATTTCCTTGTCCTGCCCAACGAAGTTTATTGTTGGCAGGCAGAAGTCTGTGATAGATAAGTAGTACACATGGCTTCCCTGACATCTCTCGATGGAGGAGAATATGCCAATTGGCATGTGAGTCATCATCACTAATGGCATTTATCATGCACATACCATTCTGACCTAAACAAAATGGTGAAGGTGTTGCGATTGGCCGATATAGAACACGATTAGATATTTAATTTGTAGCAAATGTATATTGCAACGTCTTAGTATCTAGATTCATGCACATATCCGTAGTTAAATTCTCTTCAGTATTACTCACAGTCAAATACCTGGATGATCAGAGCATCCGAGTTTAACCCAAGTGATTAAGGGTTGGATCTCGAGCTGCGCCAAGGGAACATACCAACTCCACCACTAGGCTCCCTTCAATTCTTGTATTGGTTCCCTACAAAGAGCAAATAAGATGAAAGAAGATTATGGAAATGAACTAAAGGAAATCCCTCAGTCATCATATAAGAAGCCATTGGTTGATTCCACAGAGCCCCTTCATGTTTACCAGTGTTCTTCTTCATCCTTATATCCTAGGGCGCCCAAGAGCAGCTCTTCGCGATGATGTAATCCTGGCCTTTGGATAAGCCACAGCCTACTGCTGCCATTCCATAGCCGAGTTCACTACAACAAGGTCCGTCAAGGCTCGTCATTACAACCTCAAAAGAACAACCTAAATGCATTCACAATAAACCTGGACACCATCCACTGTACAACTTGAAATCTCTCCCTTCAATGGCAACGATTATAAGTTGGTGACCACCTCAAGATCAGCCTGAAGTCGATGTTAGGAATGGGACAGCTCTCCAAACATTTTTCTCGATCTAAAATGCAGAAACAAAAGAAAACTGCATGTATGATATAGAAAAGGTAGAAACAATGTTTGAGTAAGATTCTTCTTTGTTCATGGATGCAATGAGGTAGTCTGCACTCAGTTGTTATCAGGTTTAGTCTTCGAATCCTTTAAGCAAAATATCAAGGAAGAAAAAGCAATCATGGAGGTAAACTGCATTATCTATGACAAAAGGTAAATAAGGGTGCCAAAAGCTCACTAGGTGTAACATGTAATAGCTAAGATCAAATTTATAGGAAAAGGTTAAGTTCATAATGTGAGTGTTTATATACCCTCTTCTCCTCAAAGGTTCCTTCTTTTGTGTGCAGTCCACCGTCCCTCCTCAAAGGTTCCTTCTTTGTGTGCAGTCCACCGTCGGAAGCTATCAGTCATTACATGCCCTCTTCTCCTCACATATGCTTCTTTAACCCATCTTCTTAAAACCAGCTAATAATCTATTCCTAATCAGATAGTAATGTCAGGTTCCCAGTCATCAACTGGTTTGTGCCCTATATTGCTGCAACCCTTGAGAATGTCCAGCAACTACCTGTAAAACATTGCTACATGTTCGTTGAGAGAAGATCATTATCACTTGTTAGGAGAAATCATTGTCGATGTTCGAGTCGATCCGACATAATCTAAACCTAAAAGCACAAGAGCACCCGAAGTAGTGATCTAGGTGGCCCCTAGGTAGCTTTGAGGTGGTACCTACACCAAGACCGATGTCAGGAAAAATCTCAAGACCCGATCTCTTCGATAATCAAGTTAGTCTGAAATTCATTTTAGATATGAGTTTTTTTCTTGAAAGATAGCCCCTTGACATAGCATCGAGGGTTAACTTTTATATATGATTTCGGAGGGGACAAGCTATAACTGTCCTAACATCGCCTTTTGACGTTTTGTCCACATCACTATGAGTGATAGAGAGGAGACAATCTCGAACTACCTACCTTTGACTGTTGTCCATAAGCCAAATAGGTAGAGGGTGACTTGAACCTTTTTCTATCGTGATAGCTTCCACATGACACTTAGGTATAGAATGATAATTCAACGTTAATATATTCCCTATCACCGCTTATCTAGAGTCTCTCAAAATGTATTCAAGAGAAAAAGAAATAATGAATTAAATACACACACAAATTTCAGGGATGCCGAAGTTAATTTCACCAAAGAGAAGAACAAACATTCGAAGAATACAGAATTTTGAACCTATGTAAAAAGGTTGGATCAAGATTTCGCTAATGAGCGGCCACACAAAGCAACAACGAGCGAACCAACACACAAACCAAACTAACATTTTGCTTTCCTACAAATAAATGTGGAACATTAATTATGGCTCCAGTTAAAGCGTAAGGATTAATATAAAGAACTTCCAGAAAAGGGCAAACAGAAGCAATCCAACAAAACAGAGGCAAAGGGTGAATGCATTCTTACAGTCAAGAAGCTCTCCAGGGGGACTTCCGGAATCGGAGAGCAGAGGGCCTCAAAAACCCTTATCGCAGGGTGTCAATCAGATTTAGCGTACTAAATTCGATAAGAGAATCATGCGGTGGTTAGCCGATCTGTGATTCTTCTATTCTCCATTATTGAGTGAAGAGACGGAGGGCGAGAGAGCGAGGCGAAAGATCGAATCGCTCCGGTTGCCCTCTCACTAGGATCGAGCGATAAAGATGGGGGGGCGACGGTGGCGGCGGAAGAAGGACGCGTAGGGAAGAAGAACCGTGCTCGTCGCGGGCGGGAGACGGGAAGTGGCTCTAGCAAACTCGATGAACATTCAATTAAAAGCCCTACAAATAATAAATGTACAAAAGGTCCTTATCACGGTCTATTTTAAGGTTTTAAGTTTTAATCTCAACCGTTCACCACTATTGATCCCACTATATTATTAGCATGTAGTTAAATGCAAAAACCTTAAATACTCTTGAACCGATCTATTTCAACGCTCAGATCGACGAGCTATTTCAAACCGCTAATAATAATAATAATAATTATTATTATTATTATTATTATTATTATTATAATATAAATTTAGGAGGATTAATTTTTGAAATAGGATTTAATATGTGATCGGCATAATTCGAGTATAATTCAAATTAATTTTATTAAACTAATTAAAACTTCTTCAAAACTATTAGTACTTGATTCTAAAATATATAATATTATTTTTAAAATTTATTATTACGAGTTTATGATGATTAAGTTTTCAAATAAGATATTTTTATTTTGAGTTGGGTATGTAATCGAGTATAACTTGAGTTAATTTTCAATTAATCAATTCAAATTTCTCCATAACTTCCAACATATTATTATAAGATATTTAACATAATTTTTATTTATGATAGATTAAGAATAATTTTATATAAAAATTATTTTTTAATATATTTTGTGAATGAGTGTAACTTCAATGTACAATTTTTCTGGATAATTTAGGATAATCTTATATAGAAATTAATATATTTTTGGGATAACTTAAAATTTTAGTTTTATTATAAGTTTACAATTTTTTTTTATAAAAAATAATATATTTTAATATATTATGTGAATAAGTATAACTCGGTTGTAACCGTTAATCTAGACAAATTATAAGGAGGAAAAAGAGGATGAGATGGAGGGAGCTGTGGATGATGAGTAGAATAGATGAGGAGGAGGAGGGGGTGAGGGAGATAGACAAGAGAAAGCGAGAGGGAAAGAGGAGGAGGTGAGAGACGTGGATGAGGAGAGGGAGGCGAAGGTGGAATTGGAGGAAGAGGATGGAGGGGGAGGTGGGAGGAGGAGAAGGCAAAAGTGGAGTGGGAGGAGAAAACCCAAGGGGAGGGTGAGGAGGAAGAAGCCAAGGAAGGAAGAAGCCAACGAGGAAAGGGAGAAGACGGTAGAGGTGGAGTGGGAGAAGGTAGTGGTAGAGGAGGAGGCGGAGTAGAGATGGAGAGTAATTTAAAAATGAGGATAATTGGTTAATTTGCAAAAAAAAAAAAAGAGAGAGAATAATCTAGGACTTAACAATAATAAATTAAATACTTAAACTTTTATTATATTGGTTTGATTTAGTTCATGTCAAACAAACGGATTCAATCTAAAAATCTAAAGTCAACAAGGTCAACAAACATCAATTATCTTTCCTTTATTTTATAAATGATAGTTTGATTATGAAAAGCAACGCCATATAGTAAAACCTCATTATTGAGGTTTTCTGATAAATTATCATATATATATATATATATACACACACATAAATATCTTAAATGTTTTTAAATAAAAATTATTTTATTTTTAATTTCTTTTAAAGGATAAGTGAAGAATGTGGGATTTGAGCATATGATATTGCAAATGATTTATCAAAATATTTACTAACTTCAACATCTTCAAAAATAGTTGAAGAGATTTTAAACCTCCAACCTTTGATAAGTAAGTATGATATATCAGAAATTTCTTAAAAGATCCTATACTACCATTAGATCATTGTTTATGGCGTTTAATTTTCATATATTGCTTAAATTTAGAGGAGTAAACGAAAAATCACTTATTTTGAAAGGATATATATATATCTAATTTAAAAAAGAAAAGAATATTTTTATTCCACGTAAGTATTATTCTCATACCTACGTCCATAGGTAAATGTTCATTTACGTCTCCACAAATCGTTGTCCACGAAAACAGTGAGTATTGGCTGGACGAAAGTGGGCTCCACTGATTCGTCCAATGACACGTCAGGTGAGTGTCATGGTGTAAGTATGATTTTATGAAGACTAAAATTGAACCTTGACGCTTACACGCTAATCCAAAAGTTCATCAAAGCTAACCACCAATAGGAGACGGGAATTAAGGTAACGTAATCTTAATTGTCCCACACTGGATCGGGATTAGGTGGGGGGGGGAGCGAAAGAAGGGGGTGAAGGCGATGCCTACGGCGCGGAAGTGGTCGTCGTCTTCGCTATCCGAGACGTCGCCTATCCTCCCGAGCTCCGCCTCCATCGAGATGTCCTCTGATACCGGCGAGTCCTCCTCCGCTGCCCGTCGCACCGTCTTCCTCGGCGTCGACGTCGGCACCGGCAGCGCCCGGGCAGGTACTTTAATCTCGTCTCATCGCGCATGTTGTTGTATGCAACGAACCTTTTCAATCCATGTGTTTCTGTCTTCATGTCTCAGTTATCGCATTCTTTCGCCCTTTGCATCATTCCAAACATCTGAAATTTTTAACGGTTTTGATGGTCTTATTTATACAAAGTATAAATATTCTTTTCGAGTCATTTGATTGGAACCCTATGTGCTTTCATGGTGTCGCTCATTCGCTTTAGTGTGGTTTTGCTGCTTGTTTTGCACCCCATTCATTTAATTGGGATCATGTGTTTCTTCCCTCTTTCTCATGTATGTGTGTTTGATTTAGGTCTTTTCGATGAGCAAGGTAGGCTGATTGGCTCAGCTAGCAGCCCGATACAAATCTGGAAGGAAAAGGATTGCATTGAGGTTGCAAAGTTAAATGTTCTGCATTTTTCTTTTGGGAGACGTCATGATTATTACTAACGCAATACATTTCTTTAATTAGCAATCCTCAACAGATATCTGGCATGCGGTGTGTACGGCAGTGAAAGCGGCATGTTCTCTGGCCAGTGTTGTCCCTGAAGAAGTAGTTGGTCTAGGATTTGCAGCAACTTGCTCTCTTGGTTTGTTTTCTCATTGCCAAAAGTCATTAAAGTATTTTAGTTGCCTGTAATATAAGCAATATGTTACTTCTTTGTAATCTGTTTTTGGATGCCTTTGCAGTTGCTGTTGATTCAGATGGATCTCCAGTTTCAGTTTCATGGACTGGTGATGCGCGAAGAAATATCATAGTGTGGATGGATCACAGGGCTGTAAATCAGGCCGAGCGAATTAATGCCAACAACTCACCTGTATTGCAGTATTGTGGTGGGTCTTTGTCACCTGAGATGCAGGCGCCAAAGGTAATCAAAATGTCTGGGATGAGCATATGAGCTGCAACAGCATTCTTTTGGGAATACTAAGGCTGACTTTATTATCAGACTCCCTGCTGCTTTGTGGCCCTTTTGATGTAACACTTTGTTATTGGCACAATGCTACTAGCATTTCAAAGTCCAGGCAAATCTTTTACATTTTAAATCATTAACCTCAGCAGTGAGATGGTGGGTGTGTAGACATCTGGGGCCTCCGAGGTTCGGATAAGTGCATGGAAGGAAAAATGTTATAGATAATCACAACTTACTATCACCAAGTGTTTTTAACAGGCAGCATTACTTTGTTTTACAGTTTTAAACTCCCAAGTTAAATGTCTATGGCAATGAATTTGCTCGTTTACTGACATAGTAGCTAGTTCAGATTCACAAAAATTGCCTCACACACTTTTCTATTTATACTTTAGAGTGCCTCACATAAACATGGTTATATACTGAATATTATGCATGCATTTGACAAATAACAGTGTCTCTTCTCTATAGCATGTCAATTTGCAAGAATTAGATGTCTAATAGAAATGCAGCGAATGGTCCTCGTTAGATGGGCTACAGATGTCCAACTTATTATATATGTCCTCATCAGGCTGAGTGAGCTCATAGTTGTTATCATCAGTTCATCATGCTCAAAGTTGCATTTGATAGGAATAAGGTCCTAGCAGCAAAGGTTGACTCGAGGTCTATTGTAAGCTATCAAGTATTATCAAATCTTGGTCGACTATGAACTCAACCGTAATGCTGGGACAAGGTAGACCATTATCTTTTCAGACTTTTTGTTTTGATAGAACCTCTCAGTTTACCTGTCTTTCTGCACTACTAGTCAGGATAATTTGTTGTTAATTCACTCTAACAAGTTCTGTGATAATGAGAGTTTGAATGCTGATGAAAATTTGCTTGCTTTTAGGTAATAAAAATTGTTTTTCTTCCAAATGTCACAATATGATTTTGACAAAATGCATGTAGTATTTTAACGAGATGTTTAATCTCTCGAACCTTTTTTGCATTTTTAAGTACTCAAAAGGATTGTGGAAGATAGGATATTGCTAACTACTCTTTATTTGTTTCACTCATTCATAAGGCTATGATGTATTATTCTTTTTCAACACATTCCCTTATTTGTATTCATGTAATATTGGTCAAGAATCAAACTAATACATCTATCCATAATGTAAATGTGCAGCTGTTGTGGGTAAAAGAGAATTTGAAAGAATCTTGGTCCTTGATATTTAGATGGATGGATTTAAGTGATTGGTTATCATTCAGGTGACTCAAATAATCTTTATATGCTTTTGATGCAATTTGAGTTAGTTGGACACTGTTTTTGTTTATATATTAATAAATTATTGTTATTACTTTTAACTAACTATGTTTTCTCCCTGTGTTGGGATATTAGAGCAACAGGAGATGATACTCGCAGTTTATGTACGACTGTCTGCAAGTGGACTTACCTTGGCCATGCACACATGGAAGTAGCTAGGGAGAAAGATTCACATAGTATGGAAGCATGTGGATGGGATGATGTTTTCTGGGAGGAAATTGGCTTGGGGGATCTTGTTGAAGGAAAGCATGCAAAAATTGGTAAGGTACCTAAAATAACTTGATGTCTGTTGATGATTATGTTTCTTGTGATTGAAGGGTTGGCCTGCACAATTTTGAATGTTGCTGACAATGTTCACATGATTTTTTAAATAAAAGTAAAAAAGAGAACGTGTTAGATTCTAGGAAAGTAATAGCAAATGCGTACAGAAAAAAGCAGGTTGACTAAGCTACTTCTTGTTGTTAGATTGCTCGAATATGTATCTATAGCTTCATATCTATTTATCAGTTACCTAGACACTGCTATTATGCCAAGGAGTCCAATTAAGAAGTACTATGTGATGAACACTACAATATGAAATCTGCAATTTATTTCACACTAACTTGTTCTTATACTTTTCAATAGTTCCCTAATATATTGTATAAAATTTCTTGTTTAACTATGACGCAGGTCGAAGTGTTGCTTTTCCTGGTCATCCTTTGGGTTCTGGTCTGACACCTGCTGCTGCAAAGGCAAGGAACTATAGATGACAGAATCATTAATTTTGACGTCAACTGATTCAGCAAACAGATATGTTTTGAAAAATCAATTATGTTTTGCTTTTTGTAACGTGATTTGGTTTTGGAGTTTGTTGTCCACATTTTTCCCAAATATTTCTTAGATCATTTTTATGTGTTAGGAGCTGGGCCTATTGGTTGGTACTCCTGTTGGAACAGCACTTATTGATGCTCATGCTGGTGGTGTTGGAACCATGGAGAGTTTGCCTGAAACAGAGTCTAAAGATGATGGTCTGAGTAAATACCAGTTTTACTTGATTGTGCATGATAATATACAGAAGCAAATTTAAATATTTTTGTTGTTGTAAAGCACATGAGCTTTATGTTGAAGATCTTTCTATTTCAGTTGCTAATGAGGAAGCAATATGCCACCGAATGGTCTTAGTTTGTGGAACTTCAACTTGCCACATGGCTGTTTCCAGAAACAAGTTGTTTATTCCGGGTGTATGGGGACCATTTTGGTCTGGTACATCTTTGTCACAAGATCCACTTTTGCTCTCGAATACCTCTTGTGCATTTATATTGTACTTTTTTTTGTAAGCTAATTTTCTTTTGTTAGTTCATATATGGGAGTTCTCCATCTATTCACTTTGTAACTAATTTTAGTCCTGATGATTTTGCTTTCATATTTCAGCAATGGTGCCTGAGTACTGGCTCACGGAAGGAGGTCAAAGTGCAACAGGTGCCCTTCTAGATCACATAATTGAGAACCATGTTGCTGCTCCTCTTCTTGCCAACCGTGCTGCTTCCCAAAGTAAGTTTTATATTTGTTACCTCAAAAGCTGTTTCATTATAATGTCTGACAAACCACTGTTATGAGAATATACAGAAAAATTCATAGACACAGTTATTGTAGTGGTTAGCATATGAGGCACTTTCAGAAGATTGAGGTTGACATTAGTTTCTGCAAATTGACTAGGTATTTCCATATATGAATTGTTGAACAAGATTTTGGAGTCCATGATGCAAGAAAGAAAGGTTCTGTTTGTGTCTGCCCTGACAGAAGACATGCATGTTCTTCCTGATTTCCATGGTAACAGGTAGAATAATTTTAAGGAATATACTACATTTGTAGGTACCTCTCTCTCGATACAATTTACTCATTGAAGAAAAAGGTACCTTCATTTTTTTCTATATATTGAATACGTGAGAATGCATTGCCTTTTAATTGCAACAAAACAGCTTCTTGTGTTTTTAGCTAGAAAGCGAACCTAGACAGACTTAGTTTTCCTCTTTGATTGTAATGGTTTCCTTGTATTTCTGCAAGACACTAGACAGGTGATTGTTTGTCTTCCAAATGGAGTTCCTCATTTCTGAATGAAGGCACCCCACCAATCCATTGTTCATATTACACTAGCAAATTGTTGCACAACTGTTGATTTGTGGAATTTGTTAATGATATTAAGCATCAACAACTTATTTGTATGATAACCACTTAAACTTGGTATTTATCTAATGATTCGCAATGTGACAAACTATTTGGACTTTACTTATATCTGGTTTCTCATGTAACAAGGATTTTGAAAATATATCTAGTTGCTTCTGTGGTTCACCATCTTTAGTACCTAATTTATTTTAAAAACTATCATAAACTTTAGATATTGTCTTACTAATCACTTTTTTAGTATTTTTTTAAATTATTTATATCTTTTGTACTTCTCCTTAGTTTTGTAATGTTGTCAATCTTTAAAACATGATCTTCTTAGTAAAAATTGCTTTTTGAAATTTCTCGCACCACCACCAACTTAGCAATGGTAGGTGCCCTGTGCACTATATGATCTAGTTGGGAAAGAAATTCTTTGCCTAAATATATATTGCCCTTCCCCTAACTTAGCAATGGCAAGTTCCCTGTGCACTATAGTATCTAGTTTTACATTCTTGATATAGACGGCCTGCTTAACCACACATGCATGCCATTATATATGATTTTTTTATTTTATACTTTCTGATTTGTATTTGTCCTGTTAAACCACCTCTTTGTACCTGAATGCAAGCTTGAATGGGATCAATCAGGTCACCAGTTGCTGACCCAAAATCCAAAGGAATGGTTTGTGGCTTAACCCTTGAGACAAGTGAAAAGCAATTGGCACTTCTATACCTTGCGACAATCCAGGGCATAGCGTATGGCACCCGTCACATTGTGGAGCACTGCAATTCTCATGGGCACAAGGTAATTCATCAGACTTCTTTCTAGTGGCTTGGTGGATAGTACGTATTGAAATATGCTTATCCTTCTCTAGGTATTGTTTGTTCAAAGCATGTTGTAGAGAATAATAATACGTCATTTAACATGATTATACGTTTGCATAAGAAGGCTATCTCTATTTTCTTTGTTTCCAAAAATATTTGAAGACATCAAATGGCTCTTTCTCCTTCATGCCACACTTGAAGAAAAGTTAGTTTTAACTTTTATTTTATTAATTATTAGTTTGATGCAACACAGGACCTTAATGCCACACTTGAAGCTTTCGTCACACTGTGAGTCATTTTACTTGGTAATTATTATGCATAACTAGTTCAACTTAAGGCTGTACTCTGCCGATGAAATGGAGATTATGTTAGGTAATTAGGTCACTATCCTTAATATTGGAATCAGTTACCTCAGCTTCAGTTGCATATCATATAACGTTTTATATCATCCTGAGTGAACTTGTGGTGGCTTTTGGATATTTTTGTCGCTGGTTTGACAGCAATTGGCCTTTCCATGCTTGTTAATACTCTGGTTAGTTTGTATACCTCAGCAAGCTCAGTTGGCGATCAGTAATAAGAGTGAGATGAGCCAAGATATTGCTTTGTGGCCAAGGTGGGAAAGCTGGACAAATTAAAATGAACAGTGTATTCTTACTGCCCAGTCCCAATTTTTTGGCTGTAATATATCAGCCAACTGAGACTTCTGCATACTTTGTGTTGTGGTATAGTCCTTAGCACCAATAAGGAAAATGCCCAGGGTCCCCAAAAATTGTTTTGGTGCATTAGCTTTTTGAGATCATTTACGCTCCCACCTCTAATAAGCATTTAACTTATTTTTCCTCCTCTCAAAAAGTTGATGCATAAGACAACTTGCTTAACTTCCCGAGTAACTGTAGCAGCACTCTACCAAAAATATCACCTAACATGTTAATGCTATTATAGAAAAAAAAAGAGAGTAGAATATCTCCACCTGTATGGATGCTTTAGGCAAACAACTCAGGTTATGTTAGGTCATGTCTACCATGTCGGGAGTTGCCCTATGCAATCTAAACCAGCCTGGGTGATAGGATGCACCCGTTGTTGCTTTGTGTGCCACACTGCTTTTAGGGGTATGTCTGCGTATATTGGTCCCCCCTAAACTTGATAATGACGGGATTATGGTGCAGTGCGCTTTCATGTTAGGACATCTGCAGTTTAAAACCAAGATCTGAATGAGAAGCATCTAATGACTTGGATCTTTTCTGTAATTGCAGATTGATACACTTCTTGCCTGTGGTGGACTTTCCAAAAACCCACTTTATGTTCAAGAACATGCAGACATTGTAGGCAAGTTTTCTTCCCATTTGACATTCAGCTTGTGTACAACCACAGCATTGTGTTATTTTTCATGAAAAAGAAAAGTACAACTGGATTTGTCAAAATCTAAAGTCACATTTGGATATATATACAACCACACCATTTGTAATCATGTAATTGGTTTGGCAGGATGTCGTATCATTCTTCCAAGAGAAAGCGAGACAGTGCTTTTAGGTGCTGCTATCCTAGGTGCTGTTGCTGCCCAGAAGTACTCTTGTGTCCATGAGGCCATGAGAGCACTAAATGCAGCTGGACAGGTAGATTATCAATTCATGATCTTTTCTTCTTGCATAAATATTTCATACACCAATCGTATAAGTTGGGGCATCAGTTGGTTCTTCGAAACGAAATGATTACAATTGGTCGTCAATGGATGAGTTTCTAGCTCGATAATTGTATACTTCTGAAACTCCAGTTCTGATATGTGAAGCATTATAGTAGAACGGGCAACTTCTGATGTGTTCGTTGCTTTGTGCTTGTCTCAATATTTGAAGCATCTTCAAACACTATCTATGCTGGCTTTTGCAGGTTGTACATCCATCTAAAGATGCAAAGGTGAAGATGTATCACGACGCAAAGTATCAAATCTTTAAGTCCCTCTACGAGCTGCAGCTTTCTCATCGATCCATCATGATGCAAGCATTGCAGTAGATACCGTGTTTTCTGCTCGTAATAAGTTTATATATGATTGATAAGCCAAAGGTGGCTCTCTTAGTTACTGTCTTTCCCTCCGTGAAGCTTATTATGTGGTGTTAATAATACTTTGTTTGTTGGTTCATTTTTCTCTCCTTTCATATCAAGAATAATTAATATTAATGCATCGACTTAATTTACTTAGCCTTAACATGATGGCTGACATGCAATGGGTATGTCATGTGGATGATTTATGTTAAGTCAGCATAAAGACTTGGTTGATTATGGTTAGGCCTCATCTTTATCTTTTCGATAACCATTGATTTTGTTTATTATTTTGACAAAACTAATTCCAATTGGTCTTTGATTTCTAATTTCCACTGTCATGTAATTTGACATCCATTGCATAGCAAATCTAAAATATTGCTTAATGACAAACACATACTGATAATAGGAAAATAAGATATAATTCCAGCTCCTCACAAATCTGGTATTACTTTATGAATTGACACAGTGCACATCTACAATAACAATTACATGTATTGACTTATATCACCAGCATTACATGACTACTGTAGGATGCCAAAAAATATATATATGATTGGCCTCTTGAAAGGCCACTGTTGTCCACGAGAAGAAGGAATGGCTACCATGGAAATTATCAGATAGCTCTTCTTCTGTCTTTGTTCTCTTCACTTCACCCTGTAAGTAGCATATTTCTTTGATCAGCTTCCGGGGGCTAGAGAAATGCCACTGAAGCTTTGCACCACTTTTGTGTTTACATCAGGTAGCTGAGTACATAGATGACAAAGATGGAGCTCAGAAAGCCAAACTTGTACTTCAGACATGAGAAAATATGGATCCATACTCACTGTAAGATCACTGTCATCATCTCCACCATCTCCCAATGTCTCTTCCTGTGATGAACTACCTGAGTTGTCCTTGAGCAAACTCGACAGGCTTTGGCAGAACTGTTCCCCACAAAGAGATCATTATAAGCAGTTCTCAGGTTGGGAACTACTAAAGCCAAAGCCAGATTCCATTACCTCCTTGTATGTTCCTAAATCCCCTGCAGATTTGGATACCTCGACAACACAATGGTTGGGTGTTACCTCCACCACCTGAACTTTCCAGCTATCATCAGTGAGAGTAGCAAGAAATGCTTGGTCGAGGTAGATTGTGAATACTTATGGTACCTCTGCCGATAAGGTGCAGTGTGATCTGCTTCTTGTTATTCTTCTGCTGTCATGAAGTCTCACCTGATGCAGAAACAGAATTCATTACTTGGCCAAAATGGAGATTTGCAGGCTGCAGATCAATGGACATAGGTGATTAGTAAGTACCCTGGAGCTGTTTATCCTTTTGACAGAGAGCTTGACATCCTTGGCGGCGACCTCAATTTTCGCGAACGTTTCGTCGATAGGGTGCTCTGATCCAAGCTTTGTTTTCTGCAATCTCTACCCAAGTTTAGAGTCTGATAACAGAGGAAGAAACAAGGAAGAAGAAGGATGCCATCCGAAACACCTGCTCCTGGAAAAGACCAGACAGATCGAGATCGTTGGACATGGCTATGAGTTGGAAGGCGTTGATGCATCTCCAAGGCTTTCCTGCGACCTCCTGAGTTGCCTCCTGCAGCAAGTTCAGGCTCGAGTGAGTTGGCAAAGCCTTCATACATGAAAGAAGAAGAAGTAAAACCATGAGATCATATCGATTTCCTACACCCGAGCTGTGAAGTGAATCGTTCTCATCGTTGTCATGTCCCAAACAAGGTCTGCAATCCAACCGAAACCACTCGTGCCCAATGATCTCTGATAGCGTAGCCCGCTGCAGGAAGAAGTAGAGCTCGAGCTTCTTGCTTAACAATGGACATGCATCATGTTACAGGGTTCTGAGACAGTACCTTTAACGGTGATGGATCTAATATTCTGGAAATGAGCTGCTTCTGAGAATCGCTGAACCAATCTGGACATGTGTATTCTGCTCTGGATATCTGTTTCGAAGCAGGTATCAGCAGCACAGGAAAACAAATCTGAAAGGATGAACTTGAGACGATTCGATGATGATACCTTTCTGTACAAGTTCATGAGACTGCGATCTTCAAAGGGCAAATGGCCGGCGAGTAGTTCAAAGACGATGACACCACAAGACCACAGGTCAGCGGCGGCGCCATCGTAGCTCTTGTGGATGATCACCTGTGGGTTAATTAAGCGATATCGATCGATCATTGATTCATCGCCAAACTAGTTTTCCTCAATTTTGGAGCTTCCGTATCAAAACATTCCACGGTTTGTCTTCCAACAGGCCATGGCAAGTCTAAACATAGGCTGATGATACTATTGCTTTCAGCTGTATATTGAAACTGAAGATAAAACCAGTGCTGTGCATACCTCAGGAGCCACATAGCTTGGTGACCCACAAGCAGTTGATAGTAAGTCTCCAGGCTGCGGTGATTAAGCCAACATGAACAGATGGAACATTTGAATCCAAGTCGGGCAACAAGAAGTTCCATGCAAACCTTACCTTTCTCAGCACACTGAGCCCGAAATCTGATACCTTTAAATTCCCCTTGCTATCCAACAGCAAGTTCTCTGGCTGTTGCAGAATAGCAACAAGAAGGAATCCGATGTCATTCTTGCACGAGGAATAAATACGATACAAGATTGTAAGCAGGGTGAAGCTAGCTGGATCATGACCTTGAGATCTCTATGGTAGACTCCTCTACTATGGCAGTAATCCACAGCATCGATCAACTGCTGGAAGTACTTCCTGGCCTCTCTCTCATCCAACTTCTTTAGATACTCCTGCCGAGAATGCAAAGAAGGCAAATGATACCGAGTCCAGTGACTCGTGCACACGGTTCATCAAGGTTTACCAGCTTGTCGGAGAGTTGGCCTCCTGCGACGTACTCCATCACCAGATAAATCTTGGTCTTCGTCGCGATCACCTGCACAACAATTCCGTCCTGAATTCAATGGAACAAAGCTAAACAATTAATCGAGAAGCTTTGCACCGATTCCTGATTCCCTCGACCTCATATATCTTAACTATGTTGGGGTGATTCAGAAGCTTCATTGCGCTGATCTCTCTCTTCACCTGATGCGACGCGCAGACGAATCACAATGAGAACGCAAGATGGCGAAGAAGACGAAAACGGATCGAGATGGACGGAGAGAAGCAGCACCTGATACATGAGCTTGTTCTGCACCACCATCGCCTTGTCGATGATCTTAACGGCGACGTTGGCGTTGGTCTCCCTGTCGACGCCCAGCTTGACCTTGGCGAAGGTCCCCTCGCCGATGGTGCGCTTCAGATGATACTTCCCGATCGTCGTCGGATATCCCATGGCTGGGGATCGATCTCAACTGAGGAACTGCCACAAGCCGGCTTCTGTTCCCGGCATGCATACACGAACCCCACCCCCTATTGTAGGGGTGGATGGCCAACAATGGTACCTCTTTTATTGCCTCTTAGGGACGGCACGTCAATGTAATGGTGCACAGGAAGATCTCAGAAGCATGAACGGTGGCACGATAGGCATCTTTACTTGAGCAAAGGAAAGAGAGAGAAGGCGAAGGGGAGGAGACCTTCTGGATGAGGGAAGGGGAAGAGAGGTGGTTGAAGGGCGGAAACTCTGGAACGTGATTTGAATGGAAGGTGCCTCTACCTCTGTCTGTATCTCTACCTCCTCCTCCACACCCACCAAAACCGTTCGACTCAAAGGGCAGAGACCATATCCGACTGTCTGTCGTGGGGCCCGTCGGGAGTGAGAGGTCCAGCGAGGTGGTGCGCCAGTGGGTTGGCTGTTTCTGCCGCGGGAGAGGATTATTGTGGACCGTATCGCAGAGGGGGGAAAGTATCGTGTCATGGGATTCCTGTGATACGTGATATGCAATATTTTTGTTATGGAGGATAAGTGTTAACGCAATGACTCGATGGATACGCTGTGGATGTGCGGATGGTAAGCACGTGAGAGTTCACCAAACTAAGCACTCGACGTGTATTTGATTTAACCCAAAGAAAACATTGTTTATGGTCCCCGTGGAGTAATGATGATATATAGAAACCAATAGCATGAGTTCAAGTACACTGCTTATAATAATAATGTTCATTCTTTGTCTTGGAAATTACCCAATGAGAGCCGCTGAGTTTTGAGTTAATTGGTTTGCGGGTCATGAACCAATAAAAATGCGTTTCATAAAACGCTATTGGGTTTTATCTTCTTTTAGATGGATTTGCAAGTCGGATGTGGTGGTCTTCACTTGAGATAAATGCTAGTCTTATATTATTGAGAATTAAAATAAATATTATATCATTAAAAATTAAAATAAAGGGACATCAAGACAAAATATACAGTGAAAAGTTGATATGATAATGAGAGGCATCATATTGACAATCAAAAATAAAAATAAAAAATTTGATTGCTCTGTTAGTTGGTACAATAATAAATAATAATAATCCGAGTATGACAAGTGATTAAAGTCAATATTCTATGCCAAACAAAATTAATCTCATCAATGCTACAGGTCTCACTAAGTCAATATTCACTAGTAAATGAGGAAAGGCGAAGATTGTTGGACTAGATGACCTATTGAATTCTATTTTTCCCTTTTGGGATACAATTAAGCACTCCTTAAGGCTTTTATCTATTTCCAAAAATATACTAATATTTCTAACTCTTGGGAGAACACCTATTTAGTATTTATCCCTAAAAAGGGTGAAAAAAAAGTTTAGACCCATTATCTTTTGCAATGTAATTTATAAAATTCTATCCAAAATACTTACAAAGATAACATCGTGATCTCTAATGAGTTAGCTCGTATCATCTCTAAATCTCGACTCCCAAATGATTTATTGTTTGTCATATTTTTTTTAAGATATAATTCCTAAGACAGCTTGTAGATTGGATCTTTGCTTATATTACTTCATCTTTATTTTTACGATTAATTAATGGGGAGAAATCTAAATTGTTTAAGGGTAAATGTGAGATTGAGCAATGTAATCTTATATCTGTACTTTTTTTATTTTTGTTCAACAAAAATCTTAACCTGTCTAAAAAAAATTGAATTTAAGATATTCTTCTTGATTAATCTATATGATATAAAAATATAATATTTAATATTTGTAAACGACCTACCAGTGGCTTTTAGGGAACCATGAGATCCTACAAGTCTCTTTAGGGTATTTTTTATTATGACAAAATAATAATCAATTTAGCTATCAATAAATACCAATGTGAGATCTTTTTTTACCCTACGAGTAATGTGCAAGATAAATCCAAAATCTCCTAGTCTCTCATAGTGAGCGATGGACATTGATCGATTAAATACCTTGGCTCTTTCATTTCCTTCAAAAGATTGGAAGAGGAACATCAAACTATATTAGTAGATAAAACTCTAAGATCTAAGGTTGATTTAAGAGGATGTTATCTCAAAATGAAAATACTATATTCAGGAGTGGATAATATTAACTTATAAAGTTTTTAGTTCTTAATATTATCTCACATTCTAATTAGTTCCACGTTGAAAGTGGATAATATTAACTTATAAAAATATGAATGTATTATTATAAATTTTAGTTTAAATATTTTAATCAACGATTTAGATCAAATGAAGTTAATTGATTAGTTAGCTTATAAGAATCTAATGAGTGTATTATTTTAATATCAACTTAAATATTTTCATCAATAATTTAGATTAAACGAAATTGATTGATCAATTAACTCTTCCGTTCGTGACAATTAGAGTATCAGACAAAACTATTAAAAGGATGAAAAAACCTATTAGAAATTTTTTTATGGAATCATGAAAAGGACAAGAACAAGATAATTTAATTGGATCGAAAACAGACGGAGGGCGGGATTGGGGGATAGAGACCTTCATTTATCTGTAAAAGAACTCGCTGTGCTAAGTGGCTGATTCTCCTAACCGATGAGGAGGCTCTTTGGGTTAGGATGCTGACTGCTATCGTACGCTTGTTTGATATAATTAATACAAATACGCAATAGGCCAGAAAATACTACTGTGCACTTATTTTCTATTTCAATCATATTCTCTCTTTTACTTACTTTAATTCTCTTCGAACGTAATTTAGCCTTAGCATCGAAGAAGAGTCTCTTCCTCTTTCATTAGATGAATGATCAAAACCAAAGGCACTGTTCCTCATGATTCTTTTTTCAAAACCAAGAGATTCGTGATCAAGAAACACACAAAGAATAATGACTTGATGAGTTGATGTTTCCTTTGTCACCATTGATGCATCCAAATTTACTACATATGCATCCAATCAAATCATGAAATGTGGTTAACATTATCTCTGGTCTGACCAATTTCTATTGTGCATAAAACATATGGTTTCACATTTAAATTTCTTCTTCATTATTTATCCTTTACATAAAATAATAATAATTTCTTTGACATGACACCATTTTAAAATCTAAAACTTGAGAAATTAATGCTAAGTGATGAGTATGGGATACCATTCACAAATCTTGTTATCAGATAAGATTTCGAATCCTCAATTTTAAATTCAACTTAAAGTAAAATATTAATATTAATATTATTATTATTGGGACTTGAGATAATTTATTTTATGATGTGCCAATTAATCTCAAGTCAGAAATTATAGTTATTACCGTTAAATTTAATATCCCTTTTTTTAATTACAAAATTTTAGGCTTCAAGTCATTAGATAGATTAGTAGTCCATTTCTTCATAACCATAAGTCAGACTTACCATTCTTTGCTATGATATGGAGAGAACATGATTTAGAAATTTCAACCACCAAGCATTTAATATATTTATTTGATTGTCATAACCAAATGGCATTTCTAATAAGACACGCATTTACTACTATGCGATTCGAAAATGATGGCCTTCAAGTCGCAAGAGAAGAGTGCTGTCGATTGCAACATTTTCCCTACTCAAATATTATAATTCATCCCATCTTATGATTTGATTCACTCATCCGATATTGTCAAGCCAAGCTGTTGACATGAATGGTCGAAATCTAAATGAGAATATGAGGTACCCTTTTACGATGGGCATTTATGAATTCATAATCGTAGGTCTTCATTTTGATTTGATTTGATTGGGGAAACCATTTGTGCTACAGATTGGTGTCACTCCATACGCCACTCGATCAGTAGTGTTGGCAACAGCGATCGATGATGATGCCTTAAATGCTGAATGAGTGAGTGGTTCAGTCCACATAGCAAGGAATTGAGTTGAGTGGTTCGCTGCCTTAAATGCTGAAAGATGTTGTGGCTGAAAACTTGAGTTCCTTCGGAACACGCTTGTGGTGGACAACTAACGGTAATAATACTTCCTAGTGACGCACAAGTAGGTTAGGTTGGCCCCAACAAACATCTCTAAGCTTAATATATACTATGTGTCAATTAACTTCTCTAACAATGATCAAGGTGCTCGGACCGATTGTTGATATATAAGATTGTCCCTATGATGAGGCCTTCGTCGGGTCGGGTTGAGCTCGAGGTTAGCTCTGCACGTGATCCTTCTGTCGACATGCAATTTGCTTCATCGTCGTCAGGCCCCTTCACACGCATAGGTCGAAAAAGTAAAGGTTTCCCGACTTGACCCATCCGAAGGTTAAGCCAGCATTGTGTAGTTTTAGAGGAGTTAACTTTTAAAAAAAATCCTCCTCTTATCGATCGGGAAGGATTGGCTTTTATAGATGAGTTGATTGTATAAGATTAATTAATTACGATCAATTTAAGCTTTTGTATGAGCATCGACCGATTTGCACGGATTGACACCGCATGGTGTCGCCCCAAACCTTCTGAAGTGACTGTACTACGTAATGTTGTTTCGTGTGAAAGAGGCGATTGTCTGCCTAAGCTTAAGATACAACGCGTGTGCTACACGTCACATCAGACTTCAAATTTTCATATTAGTGATATCGAAATATGCTCTATTACTATGCTTGATCAAAGTGCGATGATGCAGAAGGAGACCATGTTGAAAATTTCTTCTTTGTACATGAGATAAAAAGAGATTAGCTGAAAGAATAGTCTAATATCATTAACAATTGAAAGCTATCAAGTTACATATACTAAAAATTTAAGTTTAATTTGGATTAAATTAATGTTTGAAATGCATGTTAATCCTAATCAATCTCATCATTACTAGATTTTCTAATATGTATCAAGAGTTAGGAAGAAAAAAATTAATTTTATTTAGTCAAATTAAAAAAATCAAGTTATAGTTTATTGTGATGAATAGACATGGATGAGTGAACTACCTCATAACATTGAAAAAAAAAATGTTGCGTAAATTTGGACCTTTAATAGTAAGAGGAAGATAATCGATCTTGGGTAAAAAAGAAAAAAAATATTTGAAATATTAATGTGTAATATGAAGAGAGATGAATTGAGAACCGAGAGAGTTCAATAACCCATAACCTAAAATTTAAATTTAAATTTTTAGATTGAATATATATATATATATATATATATATATATATATATATATATATATATATATATATATATATATATATATATATATATATATATATATATATATATATATATATATATATATATATATATATATATATATAACGTATCATCATCATCATCATCATTATTATTATTATTATTCGAAGATGATCCTCTAAAAAAAGATTAATGCTGAAACCAGGGAACGGCTCAATGATCATAGTATAGCGAGATAAGTTCGTCAGTTATTTGAAATCGGCGAGCTTTGTAACGGTCCATCAAAACTTCTTGTGAGGATTATTCTTTTTTTCATATATGCCTCTCTGATTCTTACATTTTGCAAAGGTAAGACATGTGCCTGCAGAAGGAGGTAAATCGCAAAGTTTCAAAACCTTCAGGGGGCTCTTTGTAAAACGGCAGCTAATATATCCCCCGGCGATAACCCCTCTCGCTCGCTCACTCTCTCTCTCTCTCTCGCTCGCTTCCAACAAGAGGAACAACCACCGACTCGATTTCGATCTCGATTTCGGCGAGCAGCAGAACTAATTCTTCTCCCAGGTCTTCTCTCACTCTCGATCGCAGTATTAGGGTTCTACTGCTTGGATCTGGACTCAACGGGGACGAACCGAAGCGTCAAGATCTGCTGCAACTGACGGCATGCTCTTGAGTCGCAGGTTCTCGTTCATCCTCGGCGATCGATAGGCTCGGATCCTCGTGGTCGGTCTTGACAATGCAGGAAAACCCAGCATCCTCTGTGATGCCCCCCTAAACCCCATTTCTCCTCATCGAGTTCTTCCTTTGCTTTGTCAGATCACCATCGTATGGGGAAATTGGTCTTCACAAGCCCCTACTGGTTTTCCCTTTCCATGCCCAGTTTCTGCTTTTGCTTTCGATGATTGATATGTGGGTTTATCTGATCGATGTTGCCTCCCTTCTTTTTCGATTTTGCTTTGATTCAGCGACTGGGCTCATTGAAGAGATCGTCGCAATACAACGCTATAAAATTTCAGGTTCAGGATCTGGCCACGTTGATTTACCTATTTCTTAAAGTATAGCGTTACATTGTTGATTGGTAGATCAGTCCTTGTGCGGATGGTTCCAGAATAAGAGCTCTATCATGACAATGCAGTCATGATCAGTGGGGCACTTTCATCTCGGTGGTCTGTTTATGCTTTGCTGGACTACATGCTGCTCGGTGATGTGGTCTATGTGGCCTTCCTATGTTGTTGATTATATTGATTCTTAGCTTATGTAGCCTTTTCACTTGATGAATGATGAACATGGTCAGATTTAGAGTTCGCTGTTACTGCAAGTGGATTTGGGGGGGGTGGTTGGGGGGGGTGGGGAACCAGGGTTGATGTGTATTGAGGAAGGTAGTCAGTAGGAATCTGTGAGATAATGTGCTTGACCAATGGACTCGTAGAAAAACTCAGTTGAGATTGAAATATAATATTTCTTCGCTTTATTGCAGCATTTACTGCAGAATCTTCTCATCCAAAATAAGGCATGCGTTTTCAGGGTTGAAATTAACATTTTCTAGAATAACTATTGTGGTTGCTAAATTGAACTATTATAACCTAAACACATTGCTTCAGTTACCTATGCACTGCACGATATATTCATAATTTTTTATGTTAGTATAATTAGCTGTAGAAATTGTGATGAGATCTGATGATTATTGTTATTCAACAATGTCTTGAAAAGCTCAAGAATCTGGAATTGTATAGTAATTAACGTTATATGTCTTTTATTGTGAAGGATCTTTTTTTTTCTATAGTGCTGTAGCAGAATAAGATGGACTTTATCTTTTGCAAGGTTTTGTTTCTGATGACTTTTGTTCTTTTAAATTTTTTTTTCCAATTTTCCAATGTGAAATTTATGTTTGCTGAAACAGATGGGGAAACAAGTACCTGCTGGTTCTCTCTTTTTAATCTATCATACATCTCGTTTTCTTTAGTTATGTGATAGATGTGAATGAGTATCTGCTGTGTGTTTACCTTCATGTTTGTGACAGCTAGTTTAGACATTTTATGACTGAATATAATTTATTGTGAATGAGTATAATTTCTTGTGTGTGAGAAAAACCATTCATAAGAACCAACAATATTTTATCATCTAATATCATGTCAGACATGTATGATCTGTTAAATAACAATTACATCCTGCACTCATCATATAATTTATGGCTGGAAACCTGAAATCTGCAATTTATAGTTGTGTTTCCTCTTCCTGTAAGCTCATTAGAGCCTCAATTCTTCAACATAAGGCTTTCTCTGTGTTAGTAAAACACTTGAATGTAGACTAGATGAATGTACTTATGTGTGCCACAAATAGTTATGAAATACTATTTGTGTAACTAGCTCATGGGTTTTCCTTAATGGCTAATGAAAAATTCCTAACCCAGATGCATGTTTAGAAGCCCCTTAATTGAGGGACGTAGAGTGATCCTGGATCTTTGCACAAGGCATGGTTGAATTGGTGAGATGCTGTATGAAACTAAGAAAGTAAGGTCCAGGCATCTTTCTCTGTGATTATAGATTGAACAGAGTCACTCAGTGGAGACAATAACCCAACCATATTTTGTGCTCTTTTACAAATATTCTGTTTCTTCTTGATTGTAGTAACAATTTATTACCGTTTCTGCTACAGCTTTAAAAAGCCATGTTAAGATAAGAGTCTCGTGAACTTCACTTTATATTTTGTTCCACTGAAGATAGGAACAGTCAATATGCTTGATTGTCTACCATTCAAGCAAGTGGCAGGCTGATGACAAAAGTATCATTTTCTTCGCATAGCATTTTCTTTTGATGCCTATGTACAAATTGTTTCTGCTCTAGGATTGAAGTCTGTTATATACAGATTTATATTCAATTGATTTCTGATATCTTTGGTGGAAATCCACAAAGTTCAATAAAAAAACTATGGAAGTCACCAAACTGCAAAAACTGAAACTTATAGGCAAAAGAACTGCTTGGAGGTTAGCTGAAACCATCTAGGCTCTGGTTCTGTTATTATCTTCTTTCTGTGAAGCATGTTTTGTTCAGGACAAATGTGACCATCTAATGGGCCATTTCATCAATTTCTTCACATTGTTTTCTGCAGACCCTATTGGAGATGCTAACCTAAAGATGAATCTGCTGCTCTTCTGGTGGCATGTCACACAGGTTGTAAACGACTATCTCTTATACTACATCCTTATGACACACATGCTATGAATTGAAAATAAGTACGACAAGACTGCAATGTCTGATCTTACTTTCCCGTATATTTATTGTTTTTGCCAAATTTTAACAGATATGGACTAAATAAAAAAATAACAGATATGAACTAAATTAATTGCTTATCATATGTTGGTATTCTTTCTCTTTCCAATCTTTCCAATCAGTGGCATGTTCTAGCATCTCATAATGATCTCCACATGCTGTATATTTTATGCCATTGGTTTTTTTACTGTTAGATAGCCACGACCTATATCATGTTTACCATTGTGACCCTTAAAGCGATTTCTTAAAGGGGATATCCACAGCATGGTAGAAATGTTTTTGGGTACAAAATATCACCAGTTCACTGTCATCCCTGTATATAATTTCTATGTGCAACAACTAGGGATTGATTGGGTTATAGATTGAAGGTGTAATATAGCTTTCCACCTCTCTGTACTACATTTCTTTAGCAAGCAGGATTAGGAGAGAATCGATAAAAAGTTAGAAAGTTGTATGTCCTTTTATAATCATAAAAGAGTGCTCTTGTTTGGGGCTTAAAGTTGCTGGGGAGCATGACAACCTGATCCTTTGGAGTGAACCATTATACAATGTACAGTTTGTTCTGAATAGCATATTTTATAACGTTTGAAGAGTTTCTCTAGTGTCTAAGTACATGATATAATATCCGTCCCTTGTGCTTCTCCAGGAGGAAGAGCTCAAAGGTGCTGCTGTCCTTGTATATGCATGCAAGCAGATAAGGCTTCTTTTTGTTTTCTGCTCACTTTGCGTAACTTAGTTAAGCAAGTTATTTTTTTAATATGCAAAAAATATTGCAATTATATTAGTCATGCATGTCCAATAAAATAATAAAAAAGGGTTTATTTGATACCATTGCTGACTTCTATGCACTAGACGTGCCCAAAACAGAGAAGATGTCAAATAAGTGACCACTAAAGCTTTTTTTTGCTCACTTGGTAACTTAGCTAAGTTCTTTTTTGAACATGCAAAAATATTGTAATTATATTAGTCATGGTACCTTAGCTAAGAAGTTATTTTTTGAACATGCAAAAAATATTGTAGTTATATTAGTCATGGTACCTTAGCTAAGAAGTTATTTTTTGAACATGCAAAAAATATTGTAATTATATTAGTCATGGTACCTTAGTTAAGAAGTTCTTTTTTGAACATGCAAAAAATATTGTAACTATATTAGTCATGGTACCTTAGCTAAGAAGTTCTTTTTTGAACATGCAAAAAATATTGTAATTATATTAGTCATGGTACCTTAGCTAAGAAGTTCTTTTTTGAACATGCAAAAAATATTGTAATTATATTAGTCATGCATCTCCAATAAAATAATAAAAAAGGGTTTGTTTCAAACCACTGCTGATTCTATGCACTAGATGTGCCCAAAATGTTAGAGAAGATGTCAAATATGTGAACACTAAAAGCACTACATATGATAGTGGTTGCTAAAAGATGGCAAACAAACAGGATTTAAGGTTTACCTTGCGAGAATATATACTTATTTAGGAACAACGAAATCGTTTCCTTTGACAAAAGTTATTTAGTAGTACATAACTTCTGATACCCTTTATATTTTACAGTGATTGTCTTCTTTTAGTCATGGTCATTTTCTTCCCTACACAGGAGGACCCTCATGGCCATTAGACGATGCTGCGATAACAGAAATACTTGGGTAACTTCTGGCAGCTATAGATGAACAGCTTTTAGATGCTCTTTTGATCGGTAAGCTTAACTAATGACTATGAAGTGCTATTTTTAATGTACAACTTGTGAAGGTAACCATAACTTTCCCTTCCGATTTTATACTGCAGTCTGAAACTTTGACAAGGAAATCAT
Organism: Musa balbisiana; assembly: GCA_004837865.1. NCBI lineage: Eukaryota > Viridiplantae > Streptophyta > Magnoliopsida > Zingiberales > Musaceae > Musa > Musa balbisiana. Next base: position 8,327,298 of record CM017188.1, on the reverse strand, counting down.
TAGGCAAAAGGCCACGAGTTGCCATTTGAAGGTATGCTTCAAGATTTCTCCCTGGCCGTTAAAATCAAAGAAAACATAATCCGATACATAAGACAGAAGAGGATAAAATAAATATTCCTGGACTCAAAACTCTAGTTATGTAAGATGGCAAAGGTATTTCGCCATGAAAACAAAGCCTAGTGAAGTAACTTTAGTTCCCGAATATATGCATTTTGTGCCTTAGTCTTTGATCTATTTTTGATATATCTCGGTCCACTAAGGCAAGAAGTATTCGCATAAATAATAAGATGATGCGAAGAATATTGTTACAAAAGCCATGCAGTAGAAACATAGTCGCACTCATTTTTCTCACTGATCTTGCCGCTTAATATTGTAGATACAAACAAGTAATATCATCAATTGACACACTTCTGGTGATCTCTGCAACTAAACCTATTCATGTCTAGTAATTCTGGTAGCTGTTTTCCCTCTCTTTTATTTCCCATTCCGATTTCTTTCTTTACAATTTTACTCTTGATTTGGTATGACTCCTCTACTCCAACACTACTGCTTTCTTTTCTACCAGTAGATTTGTTGTTATTTTATAGTTTAATTATATTGACACTGTAACATGTTCAATATTTCTTTGCAGTTGTGCATGCAAAGCACAAAAAAACTCATACCTGATCATATCCTAAGCAATTTGATGTAGTACAAATAATATTATTTTTTTTCTTGATAATAGAGGAATGTCTTCCGAAACGAATGTTTTGCACCTCCACATGTCTTACACACAAGCGATAGAATAATTCCATTGGAAAAGGTACTTACAAAATCACACTATTTACACACAAGATGAAAAAGGAAAGTAATTCATTGATCAATTTCAGATTGATGTACTACAACGCTCTAGCCCTTTTTCATAAGCTCTAATGCAAAAAATAAAAATATCTAAAAATAAAAAAAATACAATCATATCAAATTAAATGCATAATGTTTCCTTTGAAAAAGGTAATAATTTTTATTTGATTCAAAAAATAAATTTTCGTTCCATAATGATATTTTTAATTAATAAACTTTCATCTATAAAGATAAATCTCCTATCAAGATTTTTAATTTTTAGTCAAGAATGAATTTTTGTTAATTATTTTGTTTTCTTTCTTTTGAGTAGATGTTGATATGATAGTTTATTATACATAAAAAAATATTTTAAACTAATCAAATTTATTTAAATAGAAGATAGATTAAATTAATTCTGTATTATATGCTTTCATTGCATAGGATGCCCCTAATATATATAAGTGATGATAAAACATTTTGTTTAGGCCATAAGTTCTAATACCAATCTAATTGAGGATGAGTAACTAAAATGTTTTGATTCCATACACTATAACTAGTTTGGTTAATCAATAAATTATAATAAAGTGATAATATTGATCATTAATTCAAATCATTTACAATGTTTTTCAATCAGGTTATAATACTTTTTATTCAACCTAATTATAGTGTTCTTGAATATAATTAAATATTTATTATTCTTGAACTAAAAACATGTAACCTTATTAAAAAATGAGTTGACTTAATATTAATTGATTCAAATTCTTATAAATATTAATTATTTATTTATTTATATATATTAAGATTTAATAAATTTTATATTTGAGAGTTCTTAAGTGATTTTAAATGAATTTTAAAATTATTATGGCATGTTTTAAGGTATTACAAGTTTGTTTATGTAACCAAATTTAAGCATATATTTTTTTGAAAATATTATAAGATTAATTTTTTATTTATTAAAAATAAAAAATAAAGATCCTGACATATTTCGAAGCAAACCATGATAAAAAATTATAATGATTTATTATGAATTAATTATAATAATAATAAATAATGTGACATGTTTCGGTTTCAATATTTTTCATGAAATCACAGTATTTCTGGACAATTAAAAAATATTATTATAAAGCACTATAATGTTATTTAAAAATACTATAATAGCTTATCGATTTAGCCTAAAGAAACTATTTTATAAGGAAAGGAACACTCTTTAGGAAATATAGAAATAACGAGCGTTATATGAAAAAAATCCAAAACTTAAGATTTTCTTAAAAAAAATCACCCTTGACCAAATATCACGGTCGGTAACAAGATAAACGACACGTATTTGGAATCCCAGTCAACCACATCTTGGCTCTGCGGTTAGGTGCATTACTATATCTCGCTCTCAAGTTTCGTTCCAAAAACGAAACAACTGCAGTCCAACTCGCCCTGCAAGCAACAGATATTGCGCCGAACCTATCGAGCCCTTCTAGCTGTTCACATTTTACCTTTTCTCGTCGAAAATCAAACCACAATTATTCCCTTTTCTGTGCAAGGTTGCACACGGCGCACTGAGATCCATCACCAATAGATATTCTCATCAGAATTCTTGTGATCACTTACATATGAATAAACCCTACCTGTGATGTGATTCAACAAAACTGAGTTGCAAGAGATGCATTGTGGTGACGACTCTCTAAGGTTATTAGAATAAGGATAGGCCAAGAGTTTGCGCATATCGAATTTTACTACAAACCATTTATTCCATATAGATGGCCGAGCTCAGAAACACCTTTGCATGCAAGCATGGCAACTCGTAACGTTGTACTTAAGGATTAATTAATCTCACATCTCTTTGTGCAATGCAAAGTAGCCACCAATTTAAAATAAGCTTCGTCAATAATACTTTGCGCACTGCAAAGTACTTACGTTGATTAATTAGTCCCGGGTGAGGCAAAGAGAGTGAAATGCATCAACAAACTAGGCCAATGGATTTCGAGCCCTACCATATGCTGTGTTGAAACGTTCACGAAACATCAACATCACCTACCACGTGATTGTGCTTGTGTTCAGTGACATACGCTATATAAATGAGAAGAGCAAACAAAAAGAACACACCTTTGTGTTCAGTGACATACGCTATATAAATTTATGATTCCAAGTTTAAAACTAATTAAATAATAAAAATTTATATATAATTTTTTAAAACATAAATATGTCTAATTAAATAAATTATAACTATTATAAACATTAAATTAACTAATCATTCTAACATCACAATTCAATAATCATGATTTATTAATCATAAAATTTTAAAATTAATATTCTTATGTATCATATACATTATAATAATTTTAATATTAAATATTTTAAAATCTTAATAAAAATTAATAAAAAGTATCTATCTTTCTTCTACAAATCTCTTTTCAACCCTCATATATGATTAAAGGAGAAGAAAAGTAAATAATTTTTTTATTTTTGATTTAATTATTTTGCTTTCATAGATAAAAATAGAAATATATTATTTATTTATTCACAAACAAAAATAAATTTTATATTATTTTTTAAAAAATATATTGGTCACTAGGAAATAAATCAATTAATAATATAATTAATTGACAAAAATTATAACTTATCCATAGGAAATCAATTTAATTATTTTTTTAACCACATTATACAAATAAGGTAGTTTGATACACGTTGAGAAAGAAAAATAATGGATGATTACAATAATAAATCAATACATGATAGAACAAATTTTCGTAAATAATCTAACTATTATCCGTCCAAGTAGTTCCCATGCTCATATACGTGCTACTTGTCCAACTGTTATGCGTTCAAGTAGTTCTCATGCTCACATACGTACCTCATGTTTGGTTGTTATCCGTTAAGTAAGTCTAAATGAGGGTTGATGGATTAACTGTTCAATCCCAAATAATCATGAGTTCTTATCTACTCAAACATTCTAAACTTCAACGCCTTTCGCTCTTTTGCCTTCCTATAAATGTCTTCTGCATAGTCTCCCACCCATATAATCAGACTATGTTCAAGATATGTTCCATTCTGTTCTTGGATATCCTTCTTCTCATACGTTAGACCTCAATTTGATCCCTCTTATTAAATTAGATTTTAATATTTCTTTTAAAATATTTTAAAATATTATAAAATAATAATTAACTCTAAATCCATTCTTTTTCATGACATAACAAATATAAATATATGATTCCAAGTTTAAAACTAATTAAATAATAAAAATTCACATATGATTTTTTAAAACATAAATATGTGTATTAAATAAATTATAACTATTATTAACATTAAATTAACTAATCATTCTAACATCATAATTCAATAACTATGATTTATTAATCATTAAATTTTAAAATTAAAAATATTATTATGTATAATATATATTATAATAATTTTAATATTAAATATTTTAAAATATTAATAAAAATTATCTATTTTTCTTCGAGGAATCTCTAATCAATGCTCATATAGGAATAAAGGAGGAGAAAAGTAAATAATATTTTTTTTATTTTTAATTAATTATTTTACTTTCATATATATAATAGAAATATAATACTTATTTATTCATTAAAAAATAAATTTTATATTTTTAAATAAAATAATAATAAAAAATCTATCTTTCTTCGAGAAATCTCTTGTCAACGTTCATATAAGAGTAAAGGAGGAGAAAAGTAAATAATATTTTATTTTTAATTTAATTATTTTACTTTCATATATCAAAATAGAAATATAGTATTTATTTATTCATATATAAAAATAAATTTTGAATTTTTTAAAAATCATATTACTCATCATAAAATAAATCAATTAATAATATAATTAATTGATAAAAATTCTAACTTATCCAGTTCAAATCAAATTTAATTTTTTTTAACCACATTACACAAACAATATAGTTTGATACATATTAAGAAAGAAAAATCATGGAAGATTACAATAATAAATCGATATAGAATAAATCTTCGTAGATATTCGGTTGCTATCCGTTCAAGTAGGTGGTTGAATAGTTGACGAATCAACTATTCAATCCCTAATAATCCTGAGTTCTTATCCACTCGAACCTCCTAAAATTCTACACCTACTGCTCTTCTACCCTCCTATAAATATCTTCTGCATAGTCTTTCATCCACATCATCATCTATATTCTAAGATGTGTTCTATCCGGTTCTTGTCATGCGTTGTCCTCTTGCTCTCCCTCCTATCAACTAGCAATCTACGCTTCGTGGTTGGAGCCCATCAACTAAACCGTGATGCATTTCCCGAGGGCTTCATCTTTGGCACTGCAGCCTCTGCCTACCAAGTCGAGGGCATGGCACTCAAAGGGCGGTAGGGGGCCGTGCATTTGGGATACATTCGTTAGGGTTCCAGGTATCATGCAGTCTTTCTCCTTCTCTTTTACTTCACCCTTTCACTGAAATGATTTAATATTTTTGCTTGGAGGATTTCTATTCGTGTGTGTTGGTTGACCGCAGGTATGATTCCCAACAATGCCACCGCTGATGTATCAGTTGATGAATACCATCACTACAAGGTAGAGTAGTCTACGGTCTGTAGCAATTCATAGGTTTCGATCTCTCATTACTGAGTTAAAGAATGTTAACTTGGTAACATCTCATGGTTCAGGAAGATGTGGACATCATGAAGAAGTTCAACTTTGATGCATATCGGTTCTCGATCTCCTGGAGCAGGATTTTTCCAAGTACTGGAAACATATTTTTCTATTATTTGTTTTATCATCCAGGTCCTCATCTTTGTTCTATACCAATTTTGCATCATCCACTCCTGTTAGATAACGACTTCTGTTTTCTAGATGGAACTGGAGAGATTAACTGGGAAGGCGTCGACTATTATGACCGGCTAATCGACTACTTGATACTGCAAGGTAAACTTTATACGTTTAACGATCAAAAGAAACAAACGGCAATCTTTTTTCGTTCTATTTTTTGTTTCAGGCATTACTCCCTATGCAAATCTCTATCACTACGATCTTCCATTGGCACTTCATAAAGAGTATCTGGGTTGGCTGAGCCCCAAGATAGTGTAAGCCCTTGGCTGCTGACAATGCCTTAACCTATAATGCTCTTTGCATTATAAATCATTGGAGATTGTTTAAGCCCGTCTGATGAGTTGTATCACGCAGGGATGCATTTGCCAACTATGCAGACTTCTGCTTTGAGAGGTATGGAGATAGAGTCAAGAACTGGTTCACATTCAATGAGCCCAGGGTGGTGTCAGCTCTCGGTTATGACAGTGGCTTTCATGCCCCTGGAAGATGTACCAACTGCAAATTTGGTGGAAACTCAGCCACAGAGCCTTACATCGTCACTCATAATCTCATCTTATCACATGCAGCCGCAGTGAAGAGATATCGCGAAAAGTATCAGGTTTGGACTTGTGCACACAGGTCATGATTCGGTCATACAACATATATTTCTCGTTGTGTTCTCTCTATTCAGGTAGATCAGAAAGGCAAAATTGGCATTCTTTTGGATTTCGTTTGGTACGAGCCTTATACACACTCAGCAATTGACGAAGCTGCGGCCCAGAGAGCCAGGGATTTCCACATTGGATGGTAACAATGCAGCCTGTTCCAATTGAGAAAACTCTCGAGTATATGACGATTGATCTCTTTCTCTGTTTGCAGGTTTCTTCACCCTCTAACATATGGATACTATCCAAAATCAATCCAAAAAATTGTCAAGGACAGGCTTCCTAAATTCACCGCTGATCAAGTGAAGATGGTGAAAGGTTCATATGATTATGTTGGTGTCAACCAATACACGTCTTACTACATTAAGGATAATGGTGTCACCAATCCCAAACCTGTCAGCTACCAAGACGACTGGCACGTCGAATTCAAACGTTAGATTTGCTGATCCCTCCCTCGTATTAGCTTCATTCTTTGTGGTAACCTTCTTTCTTACATTTCCATATCTTGCAGATGACCGAGATGGTGTCCCAATTGGACCACAGGTAAAATCGTGCCTTTTCTTATTGTAATTAGAATCCTTTTTCACCCAATCTGTAAATTGTGTTGATCTACGCTTGACAAGCAACTGTTGATTAACCTGTTAGTCATGGAATTTTACTCAGGCCTACTCCGACTGGCTCTACATAGTTCCATGGGGAATGTACAATGCTGTGACCTACGTGAGATAAATTATGGTGATCCAGTCATCATCCTCGCAGAAAATGGTATGAAACATTCTATGTTCTCCTCGCTCCGTTGTTATCACAGTTTCTGATCTCTTGACGACGACGACTCTGATGTTGATAGGAATGGATCAGCCAGGCAGTGTCACTCTTCCAGAAGGTTTGCGCGACACAAAAAGGATCAACTACTACAAGAGCTACATCACTGAGCTGAAGAGGGCGATGGATGATGGTGCGACGGTGATCGGATACTTTGCATGGTCTCTTCTCGATAACTTCGAGTGGAGGTTGGGTTACACTTCGAGGTTTGGTCTGGTTTACGTGGACTTTAAGACAAACATGCGATACCCAAAGGAATCGGCCTACTGGTTCAAGAACATGCTTAAGAGGGAGAAGAATAATTGATGTTAGAGAAATCGGTTTCGGTGTTTGCTTTTGATTTCATAAATCAATCAGGTTGTAATTATCCTCTGGTTGGAGACTTTTATTAGAGTTATAACATTTTTATATGTGCCTTTGTGTTATATTGGTTTGATTTGGTCGGGCTTCAGTTGCGCTCTCAGTTGGAACATTGACCCCCTTCAGATCTTGAAGGACACTTCATATACCATCCACTGGTCTTTGATCTTAGTAATGGGGCTTCGATACCATCGTATGCAATCGATGAGGATGGCCTTTTTTTTTCTTGATTAAGTCTTCTTTTCGATTGAGGGTCAGTTTCTTGGTCGTAATTTTCCCCGCCGTCCGTGTTTCCATTGTCTGTCTCTTTCTTTTTCTCTTCCGAATCCTCACCATGTTCTCTCCTCTGTGTCTTTTGGCCTGTACAAATAGACGAAGCTTCATTTCCTCGCTATAGGATGCGGTGTATCAGAGAAATTAAAATGTTTTGGCACTTCCTTCTATCACGGCTTTCAGGGTTTGAGTCTACAGGGAAGTTTTCTTGTTTGAATTGCTATCTTGTACAGCAGAGACTGCAAACAGGAGGCATTAGTCTGTCCGGAGACATCTCCGGTGAACCAAAGCGTGATTGCTGCTCTTCTGTATATTCCGGTTCGAAAGAGGCCTCTATGTGTCATAATGAGTCCGATGAAGATGATGCATTACCTTCCTGTCAATGACGAATTCTTTCTTCCTGTCATTTTAAAACCACAAATTCTGACTAGTGTTGTACTCGAACAAAGCCCCCTCGGTTGATCGATAGACTTCTGTCGCAAGTTGGACCTGTCTGAACCAATATTTTAATAGAATTTTCAAGAATAGATGCAACAAGATGAACTCAACATCATCAGTTAATAACCAGGAGAATTCCAAAAGAGAAATATAACACCATGCATTGCATCAACATATTGAGTCTTCGTCTTATTTAGAAATTTACATAGCAATCCACGGCCTATTCATTCCATTGAAAACAATTCCAGCAGCGCACATAAATCATACACGGAAAAGCTTCCAGTTAATTTGTATCATTCACCAAAGAAGTTTGAAGCAAACTAAACTCGAGTATAAGTAACACTAGCGGGTCTAGATTAACCAAAACACAGCACAATTGTTTGCTTAAAGATTAACAATGGCACAGGTCGACAAAAAAACCTACACATGCAGTTAATGGCTTGTTGGCAACTGATTCCTCATGACATCTGTCCTCAGACTTTGCCCGGTATAAAGTTCAGTAGAGCCAGCCCCCATAATTTCAAACCTACAAATGGTGAAACAACTTTAATTCATGGTATCATTGCATGAAAGAAACTTAAACTAGCTCATATGTTTGTGCTAAAGTATACTCTCTTTCACAAATGAAGAACAACTATGCTGAAAGTTCAACTATATGACGTTTGTTTCGAAATATATGAATAGCTAAGGAGAAAACTACTCTACTCTCTCATGCTCTCTTTATTTATGAAAAATCTCCCATTCTAAATTTTAAGCAAAGTTTCTTTAGTTAGAAGTCACCTTATAATAAGCAAACTCTGCATCTGAGTCACAAAGATATTAGTGTATTTTTATTGTAGCAAATTGTATGAACCTCCTTACTGAAGGAAAATATTTTGTCAAATGGAACCGTGGTTTGTTTCTCTTCAAAATATGTTTATCCCTTGGATGCAGAAAACACGACAAAACTAATTGTCTCAAACTCTTCATCTAGGCAAGAAGATCTAAGAGGAATTTCAGCTTCCACAGTGACCATCAGGGCAACTTTCCTACATGGTTGTCTAAAATGACTCCTAGGTTTTTTTACCTGATAGACTTGGACCAATTTCTAGAGGGCTCACATAATTTGAAACAAGGCCATAGTATATGTTCAATCCATCCAAGGTCACATATCAGGTAAGAGATATGCTTTACAACCAGCTGTACATTTCATAGGAAAAGGTTTCGATGAAGAAAATGTTGGTCAATGGAAACAAATTTTCATTTCCATATTGTTGTATGCTTTATTCATATCTATATAGGACATCTTCAAATGATTTACAATATTACTCTGCTCCATCTAAACAATAACATGTCAATTCACTTTTCTTATTTTTACTGTAGCAATTTTTAGTTCTTTTTGCAAGGGGTGGCCTTGGTTGGTTAGGAGAGGAACTGAACCTGGAAGATGGAAATAAGGCCAAACATCCAGTAGCAATAAAACCTACAACCTGCAGGAGTGGACTCCATATTAGATGTATGAACACTTGAATAATATATGTTAGTTCCATCATGTTTCAAACACAAACTTTTAGTTTTGCTTTTGCCTTGAGTAAGATTTAAGGGATAGACATAAAAGTAACAAGATAGCATTGGCTACAGCAATTGTTATATCATTGGTTATAGCAAACATCAAACCCTGCCAAGTGCAATTGTTATATCATTGCAGAAGGCTAACAAGATAGTAGACACTATACAAAAGGAGGTTATCTGAATGCTATGTAACAATTCTTCACCATGTTAACCTTCCACTTCCTCTGGCAAACATAATAGCAATGTATTCTATAGCCACTCCGATCACTTGTCTGAGCTTTGCGTAACTATGTATTTTGTCTCTTACAAGGGGAAAGATCCTAATGAAATAGATTCGAGGGTGCATGGGACAGTCAAGAAGACAAAGTGCTTCAACACTGAGGCTGTTTGAGGTACAGTATCCATGATGTAATAATCCGCTTTGAAGTACATTATATACTCAGTCCAATAACAAGCAGTCACAACAAAAACCAGTGATTTTTAAGACTACTGGTGTCTAGAGTTAGAAGCAAAAAAGTACAAACTAGAAGCAGTGATTCTTTTGAGATTGACCTGGTTAGATATCCATAAGAAATCAAGCTGAAAGATCTTTTGTTCTACTTTAAGCATCATCACTGGGGTGCAAAGTTGTCTGGGCCTGCTTCCTCAGCTCCTCGTCGGCTCTCCTCAAGAACTGATCCCACCCACTTCCTTCCCCTGTGTCCAAGTAGTCGTAAGGCACAGCCGTCTTCAACCCTGGCCTCACCCCACATTGGCTTTCGACAATCCGAAACTCCACAAATCTTGCTTTTTCTTCTCCCTTCTCTTTGTCTACTTCTTCCTCCTTGGAATTAAATGCTTCTTCCTCCAACTCCTCCCAGGTAAAGAGAAGGGGTAATGTGAAGGCGCGCCATGGGTTGAAGTCGATAAGCTTCACCCGCCCGTCAATGGTAACATAAACGTCGAAGGTGTAGTTCCGAGACTCGAACGTGGGACCCACGACCTCGGAGAAGAAGGACTGGATGAGAGGCAGGAAGTGGTGGCGGCGGTCGAGAAGGGCGGGGTAGAAGTTGGTGACTTCGCGCTGGGATATGGCTATGAGGCGGCGGCAGCGGGCGAAGCAGCGGAACTCCATCTCGGGGCGGAGAGAAGGGTACCACTTGCGGAGGGCAAGGTAAAAGGTGAAGAGTGGGAAGGAGGAGGAGGAGGAGGAGGAGGAGGGGAGTGGGTGGGAAGAGAGGTCGTGGGCGATGGAGTCGGAGGAGTGGAGGAGGAGGGCTACGTCGGCGAAGGAGGAGCAGCGGAGGGTGCCGTCGGCGGAGATCCAGGCGGCGTCCTTGGGAGCGCTCCAGTTCAACTTGGGGAAGGCGGCGCCGCCTAGGGCGGCAATGGACCGCTCGACCGCCGCCTCTAGCTCGGGAAACGATGGGGCGGAGTCAGCTTCCGCTTCGTCTTCGTCGGATACGGAGAGCTGGGAGGAGCAGTCGAGGAGGGAGGTCGGGTCAATGCCGGCGGCGGGGCGAGGAAGGGGGTCGCGGCCGGAGGCGGGTCGGGGAAGGAGGAACGGCGGCGGCGCGTCATCGTCGTCGTCGCTGTGGGAGTCGGCGTGGGGAGGTGGGGAGACGGGGTTGAGACCGAGGAGGTAGCGGAGGAAGGGATCGGGGAGGGGGTGGAAGAGGGTGCGAATAGTATGAGGCTTGAACATGGGATACCATTCGTTGATTTGGCACCGCAGAACCTCTTCCTCATCCTCCTCCCCCCCCTGCATCTCCTGTCTCCTTCGATGATCCCCTTCTTGAACCCTTGGAATAGCTTTTCTATCTGTAGGGTAAACGGCGAGGCAAGGGTAAAGAGAAGAGAGAAGCGCGATGGGATTTCTATGTGATCGAAACCTTCTGGAGAGGCAGATAGAGCGGTGGTGGGAGAGGCGAGGGGCGTTAGGGCGGAAAGAAAACCCTGCGGGCGGCCGCTGCGGCTTCACATAGATCACGACCCTCCGATCAAACTCAATGTTTGGATCTATTTGATTACGTGTAAGTCAGAACCAAACCTATAAAGTCCCCAACTTAATTTGATCGCCCAAATTCCCAATTGCGAATTATGGAAAAGATACAGACTAGAAAAATAAAAATGAAAAAAAATAAGAAGGAAAACAAACTTAAATTTAAGAGAAAAAAAAGAGAATATTACCGTGATTCAAAGTCCCAAAGAAAGGAGCATCAGTTTTAACTTGCAATGAACGCCAGAACAGGGGGATATTTAGGTTTAAGCTCGGCAGCAAACGATAGACGAGAGACCTCCTCGACAGGTTAAAACTTGAAACTATTTGTCTAATCATCAGAGATCAGGTCTAAACGTAGAATTAATTGCCTGTCAACGAAATATATAAATAACTCATTTATTTAGTACTTGTGTTGTGCATCATAAGATAATATAATAAGATCCAGCAGTAAAATTTGTAGGACTGCTGGTTCCTAAACCATTTTATCTTTTGATACGAGCCACACCATTCCATTACAAAAGCACTAATTACAACACCACCGCAATTCCAGGGAAATGCCATGAGCCTCTTGGATTTGCATCTTTCTACAACACGAAGCACTCATTTGTCTACTCAATGATTTAATATACAAGACGGCTCTAATCATGCGGTGATAACTGAAACAATCAATCAAGTGATAGAATCCCACCCGTCGGCGATCATTGAAGCACAAGAGAAAAAAAAAAGAAAAGAAAGCTTTTAACACCTAAGATTGCAAAGAAATAACCTACTGACTGTGTAATAAAATTGTAAAAGTCAAAAAATCTTATCATTACTGATGTTCCTAAGTCATCTGTACTGTATATGTACTCAAAGACTATCGTGAGTTCCCTACAAATCAATGGCTATCCATCTAGTCTTAATCTGCATATGTGACTTTATAAATGGAAATATATATGTCGAGCACATGCACAGTACGACACAAAAAGATGAACAGAAGTGATGATGGCAGAACACCATAGAAAATTCTACCAAACTTAACAGAATGTTGCTAACAATGACTAAAATAGAGAGAAATCATGAAATATAGTTTCTTATGTTCTTGAGACATTACTTTAATAAATTATTCTTAGCGATGATGGACGAAAGGATAATTTGTACTCGAGGGAAAAGTCTACCTGCGCGTTCGTTAATCAGCGAAACCACCCCCTCCGCTCCGCCTGGGCAAAATATGGCGGCGCAGCGATTACGGCATTCTTCACTGGGATCCTCGCGTGGAAGTGTAGCTACATCGCGAGCAAATCCTTAGCGGTATAGACAATGACTCCGTCCTCCGTCTTGATACCTCCTGCCCCCTCTTGAGCCCTCGACGAGATCATAAGGGAGATCGGCGAGATCCTTCAAATGTTTGCACGGATTCACGATCATGTCGAAGGCCAGGGAGTACATGGGGTACCCCGCAAACGATGCCGCGGCTTACTCTCCGACGAGGCTGTCTCCGTCGTGGAAGGCGACAAGGGTCGGTAACTTCCGCTTGGACATCTCGTTGATGGCGATGGAAATTGGGCTCTGACCGGGCTTCAGATTGACGACGGCTACCTTCATCCATTTGGAGCCGATTCGAAGGGGAATGAAAGACAAGGGCAAGAGTCAGAAGAGAGCCGAAACGATCTTGATCCCGGATGCAGTTCTCATGTCTGGGGAAGATCCGAGCGGCGGCCGCTGATCGAGACCAACAATGGTGAGATCAGAAGCCAGGCCATGTGGAACGGGAAGAGAATTCCACCATCGGATGATGGTTGTGAGTAGGATTTGGATCTTACCACTCTGGGAGACCTTTGAGATCGCCGGAGAGGACAAGCCATGAGGAGCCGAAGAAAGCTCGTTTCCTTTTTTTTTTTTTAGAAAAAAAAATGTCGTGTCCAAGCCAATGGCATTGTGCCATGTCATGAAGAGTTAAACCTGGATGTCGATTCCATCGCAGTGCCTCGACGAGTGGGTTCAGCTTGATGGGGGAGATCGTGACCGTCAAGATACTAATGAGTATGATGACCACGCGAGAATTAAATGGGCCGGTCTAACATAGCAATCGTGTCATCCAATTGAGCCGATACTTAAATACCCCATTAGCCTGTTCCTTTCAGACGTAGACAGTTATTCCGACCAATCTTAGGGTTGACTATATAACTAAGATGAGAACCCTCTTCTTAATTTAGTAACACAAACATGTATAACTTGAGAACACGTAGCCACGAAATGATGCACTAACCACCACAAATAGCATATATAGCAACATCATGAGAAACTTCATCACCACCACCTCTCTCTATTTCGAACAAAAGTACCTACGACTACCCGCCCATTAAACTCGCCAAACTAAAAGAAGGAGAAGAAGAGAAGGAAAACCTGAGAGCGATACTGAAAGATAAAAAGGAACACGACCAAGCTCGAAACATGTGTGAGTTTATCGAAGTGTGGATGCCATGGATTGTGCCGCTCCCTACTCAGCGGCGCCGGGTCGCCGGCTCCTTCTGCGAGTTGAAGTAGACGGTGGCGACGGGGAGGCCGAGGTCGTGATGCGCAGCAAATGACCGCGTGTTGAAGTTGAGGCGCGTCGCAGGCGGCGTCACCCCCGGAAACCGAGACTTCTGCCGGAACAGCACCAGCACGTACCTGTGGATCCCCAACGGCAGCCGGGGACCCATGTACGGCACCACCTCCTCCCCTGCCCATCAGAGACAGACGCCGTCAGCCACAGGCACGTACCATGGGCGACGGTGGCTGCAACTTATCGTGCCCACAGGCTGCCACTTCTCATGCAGTGGCCAAGTGCGAATTGTGTAGCTCGACAAGTGTCTGCTTGCAGGTGAGACGAAATGGAGAAGCTTTCCACGTAATTATCATGTGAATTGCTTTCTTCCGAGAGAAAGATGACAGTACGTGCAAGAAGATCTAAGCTTGTGTTCACCAAGCATGCAGACTACAGTTAGATAATAGAGATTCGAGTCACACACCTTGAGAAGGATATGTTCCACCCGGCATATTAACCATCATCCTGAATTCATAAATAGCCAAGAAAACAATGAAACGAGGACGAAGATCTGCGAAGGTAAAGTTTATAACACACTTGGATGCTTACCAGTGGAGCCACTCCCTCATCGTGGGATCACTAGGGCTCGGCGCATCAGGGTCAGTCATCACCTACACACAAGAAAACTATTCTTTTACTCTCTTATTCTTGTTTTCTGAGAACTTCCAAGTACAGGAACAAGCACTATATAGTCTCCACGGACCAAAGTGTAGAGATCAGACTGCTGGCCTGCGATTTGGACCGTCGGCGGGTTAGTGGCCATGGATGGCTTGATGTCACAGCCGTTGCTCACATGCTTCGATCCAAACCTCACTGTCATGCTTACGGTGGGCACGAAGAGGTCCACCACATCTCCTATCACTCTCCCCACCACAAGTGGATCCACATAGCGAGCCATGCCGAGAGAGAGAGAGAGAGAGTAGCACATCAAGGTTAGGGATGGTGGAGCGAGGTTTCTTTTATGGGAAGAAAAGCATCGTTTGGAGTTGGGTAGAGGTGCATGAGGGAGCACCACCTGGAGGCCAACGTAGCTTATTAACAGCTGTCGATTGCACGAGCGGCTAATGAGGCAAAGACGGGGTGGTCTTGCATGGGACGGAGTTACTCGATCGGAATCAGCAAAGCCACGCGGCGTGCCCCGCACACGGGAGATGGATGTCACATCTGACACTGCGTCGACTTGGACGGACCATTCGCAGCGTACGCGTGTCCCCGGGGCCGTCCATGGCATGCACGCGAGTAACTACTGCTCTGCACCGTCTGACATCGGAAACAAGATACTCCAACTGCGGTATGTGGTTTCCAGCATGCAGTGAATTAGATGCTTCATCACTAAAAAGAAATTTTCTCGTGAGCTTTCATGACGATACATTAACATCAGCGTCCCGTTTTATTTGAACGTGGTGGCGTGGGCACAGGCTTTCTTGGTGGATCATCGAAAGCCGCTGTCGTTTGACGCCCCATTTGGGCCCTGTCAGCCCGATTAAATATTGGGCTTGAATAGCTCCATTGTGAACAGAATGCAACTGTCTGACCCTTCTGGTCATTTCACCAGACGCAGAAGTCCTTTTTATACCACCTGGTCGCTCTAGGGTTTCTTCCCATCGTCTCATCGTCTCGTCGCTGCGTTCTCACCTCTGCAGATTTCTTCGTGTTGATGCTATTGCTGCTCTTCGTTACGTTTTCTTGTTATTTTCGCCCGTTTTGTGTATCTTTTGCTTGTTGGTTTTCTTGATTCTGGAATGAAGGGGGCTGGTGGCCGAAGGGGAGAGCGGGTTGATTTGGTAGCTCTGAAGAAACCCACAGGTTCTCTGTGGGGTGCCCGGCCATTCCCAGCCCCAAATGAAGCATAAGGTGGTCTCATAGTACGGGCTCTGTGCTTCTCTAATTCACGAGCCCGCCTCCAAAGACCATTACACCTCTCTGAATCCATCCTTCGGCTTGGCTTTTGTCTGTTCTCTGCG
The DNA here is from genome assembly GCA_004837865.1 of Musa balbisiana. Taxonomy (NCBI): domain Eukaryota; kingdom Viridiplantae; phylum Streptophyta; class Magnoliopsida; order Zingiberales; family Musaceae; genus Musa; species Musa balbisiana. The sequence goes on along the minus strand of CM017188.1, from coordinate 8,311,082 downwards.
ATTCTTCGTTGAGGATTTTAGAGAGCCAATTTGAAATATATTTTCTTGGTTGAAATGCTTGTCTCAATATGCTGAAAATAATAAGGTATTTGGACATCCTCCTCCTATCGGCGATTTATGTTGCCCTCTCTCCTTTTGCCCATAAAATGATCAAAACAAGTGATTCTAATAAATAAATTCCAATAAACAAATGAACAAATTGATGCGTTCAATTTCCATTTTATTTATAGTAATTAGTAATTCCCGGAAGAATTGATTTATCCTTCCGGTCACAAATGGAGGTACATGTATTGACCAGCTGAGTCAGCGGCACCTAATTATCGATGGCGGAGCATAAATTCCTATTCATACTCTATGAATAGGAATTTATAGAATTTGAATTTTAAAACTGAGATAATGTTATCTGATATTTTGATTATTAAATTATTTATAATTTTTATTAGAAAATTTTATTAATATAAATTATGATTTATCTAAAACTAGATTGGAATAATCTTTCCAATGACTCATATTTTGTGTAAATTATAATATAATTGATTATTTAAATAATTTATGTAATGTTCCTCTCAAATTATGTTAAAATCGAGTTTTGATCGATTTCGTTTATTCTTATTTATTTTTTTAAAATTAATTTTAGTTAAAACTTTTATTTTAATTAAATTTTATATTATTATTTTAAATTCTTATATACTTTTATCTTTTAATTATTTGTATACCTGAATCTAATACATAAAGTTTATATTTGTATCGTAATATTTTGTATAGACATATATTCTATTGTTCTGTGTTTTTTATATATCTTAATTTTGTTATTCATAATATCAATTTATATTAGTGGGATAAATATGAATATTTATTAGAAATGATTAAAATTATAATTAGAGTTAGACATGAAAGACTTATGTTTGGTGATCATTCAAAAATGAATGGATCATATTATGTTATGATTACATTTTATGTGTTTGATATGATATTTAAAATTTTGATTATGTATTTTTAATAAATAAATTATAATAAATAAATTGATATCAGATTTTTATTTTAATTATAGTAATTAATAATTCCCGGAAGAATTGATTTATCCTTCGGGTGACAAACGAAGGTACATATATTGACCCAAATAAGACAAGAAACAAACATTGCACTGCAGCAGCTGAGTCAGCGGACACCTAATTATCGATGGCATCGGTATCTCCCATATTCTTTTTCTCGACTTGAGGAGCAAAAGGATTTGGCGGCAGTGGCAACCTTTCCAGGCTCCCTTCCAACATCTGAACTGCTACCTTCATCGACGGCCTATCAACCGGTCTCCACTGCACGCACCACAGAGCTACCATGGTTAACTTTTTCGCTATTTCAGCATCCTCCACTGACCCTGTTACCAATCCCAGCTCTTCTCCTTGCTTTAATTGGTTATAAATCCACTCAGGAAAGTAGATTTGGGCAGCATTTTCACCCTCATCAGCCGTGTTCTTCCTTCCACCAACCATTTCCATCAACACCATCCCAAAGCTGTAGACGTCAGACCTGTGCGAAACTGTTTTGTTGCTGCCCAAAAACACTTCTGGCGCCATGTAGCCCATGGTTCCTCTGGCGGCAGTCATCGACACGGCGCTTCTCTCCTTGGAACACAGCTTCGCGAGGCCGAAATCGGATATCTTTGGGTTGAATTCTTGGTCGAGCAAGATGTTTTGGGGCTTGATGTCCAAGTGAAGGATTCGTTGCTCGCAACCCTGGTGAAGGTATTCGACCCCTCGAGCTATGCCCATGCTTATGTCGTGCAGCTTTGTCCATGAGAACTTCGTGCTTCTCTCCCCTTCCTCCATTATATACTTGTCCAGTGATTCGTTGGGCATGAACTCGTAGATGAGTGCTCTCTTCGATCCTTCGACGCAGAATCCCAAGAGTCGAACGATGTTTACATTATGTATCGTTCCGATTGCGGCTATCTCGTTCGTGAACTCGTCTCCGCTGACCGTTGGGTTGTCGAGGACTTTGACTGCCACTGGAACTCCATTGTGTAGCTTCCCTTTGAACACGCTGCCGTAGCCTCCTTGCCCAAGTATCGTCTTGAAGTCGTCGGTCATCTTCTTGAGTTCCTGGTAGGAGTATCTTGTAGGCTTCATGGATTTGTACTCCTTCAGGAATCTTTCGACAGCAAGATTCTGCTTTTTCTTCTTCGTCTTGCTGAATCTCTTGTAGACGAGTAGAATTATTATCGTCACTATCGCCACAAATCCGGCAACGCATAGACCTGCATGGACACCGATTAGACTGATGATCCAACCGTGCGTAAATTGTATTGCACGAGATGGGACAGGAGTTCACCTATGGTTACATCTGTAGCATGCGAACCTGCCAAACGAAATAAATGAAAACTACATCAGCGAATGAAGAGGAAATTGAAATCTCTGAATGATTTACTGTGTTCTTTATTACCTTTGTAAGAAGATGTATATATATAGGGATCATAAGAAGATGGATACGTGATACATTCAGTTTTGTTGCTCTTTCTATTTAACCAACAATCTCCATAGCAATTTCTGCAGTCCGGTTCATCCCATACCAAAAAGAGGCTTCGTCTATCATAGGAAAGTTGAAACTGACCTGCCGTCAATGTTCCACATGATGACAGCTCTTCCACCTGCAAGCCGGGATTAACCAAGTAGTAGTGACCAGGAGGATCGCTTAGACAACTGACTGGCACGAAATAACTGTGCGATGGTTCTGATGAACATTTGATGGGCTTACAAGATACAGAGCAAGGATAACTTCTATTGAGAAGAGTGAAGGGCGATGCAGAGAGATTAAGTTTGAGAAGCCTTCCGAAGAGGCAGCCAACTGGGTCAGAGACAGATAGCACCTGGCTTGAGTATGATATATGATCGACAGCCAGTGCTTGATCAAAAGGAAGCTTGAGCATGGTAAAGTGTCCCTGGGAGTAAAGCTCAAACCCCTGAAAACCCCGTGATTCAGGCTGATTATTGAGCCGGAAAGGGAACTTCACTTCGAAAGAGACTTCGCCGGGTCGTCGTGCATCTTGGACATCTTGCTCTGGACAAGATACAAAGTAATTATTCTCGCTCTGGACATCTTGGATGCAGCTGCAGACTTGGAGGACGCTGATGATGAGGAAGGGGGTTAAGTGGAGACCTTTCATGGCTTTGCTAATCCAAACACCTCTCTCTTGTCCAGCCAACTCTGCTCGGAATAAGTAGACGATAGGAAGAAAGAAGATTCAAGATATCAGCATAGGCGAGTTGACTTGTTGTTGTTTGATTGGGTCCTTGTGGAAAGACGACGCATCACTGTCCTTTCTTGCTCTTCTTCAAGGTAAGTTTCTACCGTCGGTCTAAAACGATGACAGGCCAATATCGGTCCACCTTTTCTGTGAGGACAGAATTAAGTCTATCTGTGATATTTTCCACATCATGACTTTGAAGGGATCACTGAGAAGACTTGACTTTTAGATCAATGGGTGATCGTCCTTTGTTTTCCTTTTTTCTTTTTGATAAGAATTGGCAGCTCTCATAGATGCAGTCGGTAGCTGAAGTGCTGAACATGAAGCTGCAACATCTGCTAGCAGTTCATACCTTCTTCTTCTTCTTGGTCTGCGCCTCTTCCGAAGAATACTGTTCTTCGACATGTGGTAGCATCAACATCACCAGTCCCTTCCGCCTTCCAGATGATCCGGCCGATTGCGGAATGCCCGAGTACGAGCTGACATGCCAAAACAATCAAACCCGTTTGAACATCAGCTCCAGGCTTTATGTTGTTAAAGATATCTCCTTCGAGAACGAAACTATCAGAGTGGTCGATCCTGGTCTACAGAGCAACAACTGTTCTTCACCGCCAACATATTCTCTCAACACCCAGGATTTGCAGGATTCCGGTGGATCATATTTTCTTGTTCAACCGTACGGCTTTGTAGACTACACGACCTGCCAGCAGCCGGTAAACGATTCGTCTTATGTAACAACTAGCCCTTGCATCAATTCTACCAACGAGTACCACTACGTTATGGCTGGAGTATCAAGTATTGCTGATCTTCATAAAGAGTGTCAAGTTTTGGCGGTTCCTATCGAGTTTGCCTATGATGGAAATGCTTCCTATCTGAAGATCTGGTCTGCTCTGCTTATGGGATTGCAATTGTCCTGGAAAGCTTTTCGTTGCTCAGAATGTGAAGCTGCTGGCGGGTATTGCTATTATCGAGAAACGTATGACCTTGATGATTCAGACTGGTGCTATAAACCTTGCAGGAATGCACTCCAATCCAAGCACTGTAAGCAAATCTTTTCGTCGCCACCTAAATGCTCCACTTTCGTTAATGGAAATGTACCGCTGTATATTTTTCCCTTGAATAAATAACTAAACATATAAATCTAACTGCGGATCTCTGTCTTGGTACTTTCCTTGGAATCTTTCATTTCGAAAGATACGTTGTCCCTGTTTTTTACATCTATTCTGCAGAACTATGCTTGCTTAACGGGTTTCTGGAAAATATTCAATCTCCATTTTCTCCTCTTTCTTCCTTTGTGCGGGAACATTGATTTAGGGTAATTTAAACTTGCAGGTTTCTTTAACGCCTTGGGACAAGGATTAGAAGGTCATCATCTTTCCTTTACTGCTCTGTTCAATGACCAAACATAATTTCCATCGACTATACATGTATTTAAATCTATGAAAAACAAAAGAAATGAATTACAGTATGATCTTTTGTTCAGATTCATATGTATATATGCGATTCTTAAAGTCTTCTAACATATTTTTTTCATGCCATCCTTGTGGGATTCATATCTTTTCCTCAGTATTCGGGTTGAGGTTTGTCACAATAGCAGGTGAGGTTTCTCAATGTTGGGAGTCACACATCACTTGCTTCATCAATCTGCAGTTTATGGAACCTACTCAATACTTCTTCCATGCAGGCTACGTTTTGGCCGCAAGAACTGCGCTGGGATACGTGTGCCTCTTCTCCTTCCTGATCTATAAAATGCGCAGGCAATACCTCATCCATGCAGGCTATGTTTTGGCTGCAAGAACTGCGCTGGGATTCGTGCGCCTCTTCTCCTTCCTGATCTATAAAATGCGCAGGCAATACCTCCGCAAGAACGAAAGCATCGAGATTTTTCTTGACAAGTACAGGAATCAGATGCCAACGAGGTACTCCTACGGTGCCATCAGGAAGATGACCAGAGGTTTCAAGGAAAAGTTAGGACAAGGGGGGTTTGGGAGCGTCTTCAAAGGCATACTTCCCGGCGGCCGCCCGGTCGCCATCAAGATACTGGACAACACAAAAGGCAACGGCGAAGAATTCATCAACGAGGTGGCGACCATCGGGAGAATTCACCATGTCAATGTGGTGCAGCTCATCGGCTTCTGCTCCGAGGGATCCAAAAGGGCGCTCGTCTATGATTACATGCCCAATGGTTCCTTAGACAAGTACATCTACTCCAAAGAAGGCCAAAGCAGCCCTCCTTCTCTTGGCCTGGACAAGATGTACGACATCGCCATGGGAGCAGCTCGCGGGATCGAGTACCTGCACCGGGGGTGCGAAATGCAGATTCTTCATTTCGATATCAAGCCCCACAACATTCTTCTGGATGCAGATTTCGTCCCAAAGATTTCCGACTTCGGATTGGCCAAACTGTACCCAGCAGGAAGGAGCGCGGTCTCTGTGAGTGCAGTTAAAGGGACGATAGGATACATCGCTCCTGAGTTGATGTACCGCAGCTTTGGGCGCGTTTCGTACAAGTCCGACGTCTACAGCTTTGGGAGGCTGCTGCTGGAGATGATCGGGAGAATGGCCGACCCGAGAGCAGCGACGGAGCATGATTCGAGCGGGTTCTACTTCCCCGCGTGGCTTTACGATCAGCTGTCGAAGGGAGAAGATGTCGTCGTCGATGTCGTGGTGGAATCCGAGTCGAAAGTAGCAGAAAAGCTGGCTGTTGTTGGGTTATGGTGCATACAAATGAGTCCGGACGATCGGCCGTCCATGCACCGGGTTGTGGAAATGTTGGAAGGGAGTGCCGGCGACGTAGCGATGCCGCCGAGGCCGTCGCTTCTATTTCCTTCGGAAGTCGGCGAGGTAGAGTCTCTTGAGACGGAGTCCTCGGAGAGTTCATACATGCTGGAGAATGGCACGTCCGCTGCGTGACTGAAGACAGCAGCAGCAGTATAGGTATTATAATGGGACTGAGCAGAGCGAATTGTAACTCAATTACATGTACGATATTTCAATTTGGTAATAATTATCTATGAAGGATGAGAATTATTATTTTTCTCAATAAAAAAATCATCTAATAATTACTGCCATTTAATCTGTTCAACAGAATAAAAAACCAATCATTCGAGTCGTATTTCTCTTTTTAAAAGAAGTCTTTTTAATTTTTAATTTTTATTTTTTTTTCTCATTAAAAAATTCTACTTAATCAATTTGTCATTCTCATCAAGAAAAATAGAATTTCAAACTCCTTTCTACATTCAAGAAAAAATTTAAATTCTTCATCATTTAAAATTAATTATACGAGTCTTCAGTTATCTTTACTCAAATATAACCATCTTATATATTTTCTCGTATAAATTTTAAAGTATTTATATTTTCTTTCTTTCGTCCTTAAATTCTCTGATACTCTATATTAGAGAAACTTTTGAGCATCAAGTATCTCTCATATTTTATTTTCTACTAAGGTCGAAAGATATATAAAATATTTATAAAATAATCAAATATACTACAATTCCTTATCCTCCGAAGACACTTATTAAAAAAGAAAATTAAAATTACTTATTAAAAGTCTTATTTCTCTTTTAAAAAGAAGTCAATTAGAAGTCTTGTGTATGTCTCTTTTTCTTAAATAAATCAATTACAAGTCCACTTATTCCTCCTCCTTTCATTAATTGTATATGTGTTGATCCATTTGTTCTTATCCTAAGAACAATCTTAAAGTCTAGCTACCGTTCAACCATATATTTTTTTATTTTTTATTCCTTTTCTCATTCATAAAGTCTAGCTAATCAATTTATTGTTCTTATCCAGAAGACTTGGAACTCTCTATTGACCACTCCATCCGAAGAAGAATACGTAGGAAGCCATCATTCAACCACGTTTTTTTTCTAATTTTTATTCTTTTTTTCATTCATAAAGTCTAGTCAATCAATTTGTCATTCTTATCGAGAAGAGTAGAACTCAAAACATAATCTTCTTATATATCTTTGACATAAGTTCTAAAGAACTTATATTTTTTTCTCTTATCTCTTTGAATGTCCTACTAGAGAAACTTATGCGCATCCATATATTCTTCACATCTTGTTTTCCTATATCAAAACTAAAGATACATAAGATATTTATTACATATTCAAATACTAATTGTTAGGATTTTTTCTTCTTCACATCTTGTTTTCTTATATCAAAACTAAAGAATATTTTTCTTAATAGGATACCTTATCATAGTAGTAGCACACTTCCAAATAAAGCAGTGTGTTCGAGTGGTGATAGAGAGGAAGTCAATATTCAACAACGCTAATCAATCACCCGTTGTTTTCCAAGTCTACATCATTGGAAATTGCAGTGCATGTATTGGTTGATGGTGGTGCTTCAGGTCCTCTCCTAACCATGCACCGTTGTAGATCTCTGCCAATTTACCGGTTCTAGTGTTTGAGAATTACCCTGCCAGGCTCTCTCAGCTGTCTTCATGAGGGTATGAACACATCAATCTTAAAAAGAAATAATTCTACGATTGCATATCCCATTATATAATGATAGAATGGTGATTTTTCTTCCTTCATTTTTTTTTTCTCAGGGCAATCAGATCCATTATCACTCTGTTCTCTGAGGGAAACGCGAGGAGAAGAATGTTGCAGGAGATTTGGTAATGGAGGACGTAAGAAGGCATCTCCTTAGCAAGAAAACTCGAAGTGAAGACGACAGCTGCAATCCTCCACATCCCATGAGAATGACTCGTTTAGGGAGGAGGAGGACTTGAAATGTTTGGATGCATTGATATAATTATCAATGGAAGATAATGGAGTTGAAATTGCATGGACAAGTCACGAATTCCAAATTATATTGTAAGCTGAAAGAGAGGCCAAATCAATATTAGTATAGTCATTTGATTCTTATATACCAATTCAAATATCTATCCAAAGATCCCATGATATTAACGAAATATTTAATTCCAAATTAGTAGTTGTATACTAATTTAGCTCCCAAATTAATTATGAAGCTTACTATTTATTATTCCATTTCTACTATTGATAATCTTTTTTTAAAAAATAATAAAATATTATTTTACTATTCATAGTCCTGATATTATCAATTTTATTTATTTATTCTTGTAATCCCTTATTTCATCTTAACATTGCTCCTGTCGACATTATCAACTTTGCTCGCTATGATCGTCGTCTCGTTCTTCCTATGATGCTCCCCTACGATTCATATTATTATTGTTGATCTTATTCGTCGTAGACGTCATTATCATCGACCCCCCGTCATGTTAATCCTCACCTTTAAACTAGTCCCTTCACTATCAACATCAACTAGGAGCACAAGCTTTCTTGGTCTAGTTTGGTCACCAATCTTCCCCTTCATCTTTCTAGATCTTATGTTCTCCTTTATATGTCTTCATCAATTTTACATTTTTATCATGTTTCTAGTCACAAAATTCTTTTTTGCCTTCATCCTTTCGTCTTGATTTATTCTAGATATGTGTAATTTGATGCTTCATCTCTTATATTGATTAAATGTGGATGATTAGAATACGGATAAAAAATTATTTCCTTCTTTTACTTTTTCATATGTTCAGTCTTTCCTTGATATTGTTATTCATATCATTGCGTTCATTTGTTTCTTTTGTATTATTGTTTGAATATGGAACTTTACTCTTTTCCTTTCCCACTATTTATTGAGGATGAGAAAAAAAAAAGAAGAAAAAGAAAAGAAATAAGAGTGGGAAAAAAAAGGATTGACTCGATAAAAGATTTTGTTAAAATTAATTGATAAATGAAGGATATTTATATCCTCAAAAACCAGGTTTGAGTTGATATCTCGATGATTGCATTCATTTGTTTCTTTTGTATTATTGTTCAAATATGCAACTCCATCCTTTTTCCTTCCTAACTATTTCTTGAAGAGGAGAAAAAAATAATAATAAAGAGAAGGGAAAAAACGAAAAAAAAAATTATTATAGATAAGAAATGAGAAGAGCTTATTAGAATTAAGTGATAAATTAAGAATATTTATGTGATTGAAAACTATGTCATCCGATTGACTCGACAAATTATATTATCGAAATGGATTTGAAAGGTAGAGAGTATACGAATTTAATAATCACAGCGATTAGAGAAATATCTTTCCAAACAAAAAATATTTCTTGAATATTTTTTTGTTTTGATACTTGATGTATATGACAATTGACCCCTGATTCGATAAAATAGCTATCGAGTGTCAAACTCGGAAGGAAAGTGAAATTTCATTATCTAAAAATCTCAAGCAAAGTGTCTTGTGGCCTGACATTTTCTTCGGATAAAGCATTTGAATGCATATGGTTTTATGAAATTATATTTTATATATTTTTAGTTAATTAAATTTTAATTAATTAACGTAGCAAATTGACGAGAGTAAATTAAATTGGTCCTCATGATGTTCTTTCTCCTTGATATAAGCCAGTCTAACTGAGAGTAAATTAAATTGGTCCTCATGATGTTCTTTCTCCTTGATATAAGCCAGTCTAACTGTCCATCGTAAAACCCTCGCTCCCGTTTTCCCATCAATTCGGCGAATCCAATTGGGAAGAAACACACCTATATATAACACATGACAAATGCATTATTTGATTCCACAGTATTAGAGAAATGACTTGATGTCTCGTACCCAACAAATTTGTATCTCAGATGCCACCCCATTAAACGCGAGTTGACTCTCTTTTCTGATTTTTCTTTGTGAACTAGTCGCTCACTAACTTTATATTATAGTACAATTTGATATAAATTACATTGTGTCTCGATTATGTTTCGTGTGCTGAGACACGATGAGAGGCAAACGACATAGGAAATATGTGAGGTTGCCAATACCTCATTAACATATAGCCAATACCTTTTCTTCATCGTGTGACTGTTACCTCGTAATTAGGTTCGACGCTATATGATTACGCTTATAGCCAAAGGAAATATGTAAACGTTCTAAATATTTAATTACAATATCAAATATAATAATCCTAAACCTCATTATAAAGAGATCTCTTACGTATGAATTCTTTTCAATGCTTAAGACATAACATTTGTCCGAAATTATTTAAGCATTAAAGGGATCCCATTATGTATGTCCTAAACATAATTTTTTTTATAGGCTTTCTTATCTAACACATTTGAGACACTTTTTAAATATTTTTCAATACTTAAGACATAACACTTGTATGAGAATATTTAAAGATTAAAGAGATCCAGGTTTTCTTATCAAACACATTTGATATCAAAAGAGGATCGAAGAGATCCAGATTTTCTTATCAAACACATTTGATATCAAAAAGGATCGAAGAGATCCAGATTTTCTTATCGAACTGATTCATCTTATCAAACACATTTCTTACTCGAAAATAAGTTGAGTTTGAATCCCTCCATTTGTCGAATAATTAAATTATGCTCCGATAGAAATAAAATATTGGTGCTCATGAGAATATTTTCACAAATTCTGAAAAATATTAAAAATCTTTCTTTTCATAATTTTGTCCGGTCCTCAAGAAGAAAATAAAACTCGTTCTTTTACAATGGATGTCTCAGGGTATATATATCCACAAAAGGAGTATTTTCCTGTATTTTAAACAACAGATAGGGGACAGATTACAATCTTCAATTTCTTCTATTTAAAACCAAAACAACTAACATTTATAAACATTAATAAAAAATATCACAGTTCTCCACCATCTCATTGAAATCAAATGGACAGTGGTACCCTCAAAGCCAAACCATCCGACTCTAGCGATTCCTCGTTCTAACACCAAGAACAAGAAAGGGAAGGAGCTTCTTCTCTTTTCATAAACAACACCAAGAACAAGAAAGGGAAGGAGCTTCTTCTCTTTTCATAAACAGAAGACAAGAAGTGTCGATGAACATGAAAAGAGAAGACAAGAAGTGTCGATGAACAATAACCTTGGTGTAAACCATTTCCATTTGAAATATGAAGCTGTTCATAATTTAGCTATATTCAAGAAATATCCCCACAAATGTAAATCAAACAGAAGGATCAGATCTTAATATAATATCACAGCTCACTGGTTAACAAAGTGAAGAATAACTGAAGGAAAGGATGCATTCATTTTGATTTCATACAAGCATAGTTAATGGCAAAACCAAGACAAAACATGATAATCCGAATAATATCAAAAGACCAAAATGGCCATATAGCACCTAAACTGGTAATAAAGTCTTAACACAAACCGGGAATACAAATTGCCAATTCTTGCAGTTCTGGTAGATTAAGGAAGTACCTGAGGTAAACAAAAACATGCATGATCCAAGAGAGGATGCCTGTTAGCATGTTCCAGTCTACCTCACAGTGATAATGTCGTCAATCTTCAAGATCATCCTCACACACTCGGTGGCTAGTGTAATTGCACTAGTGCTAACCAACAGTGGCTGCACGACATTCTCCTCCAATATGTTTGTGATCTGACCCTTCCTCACATTGATACCAGTGTTGATCTCACCCTGGGCATGTCGGTTCCTGAGTTCCGTAACGATAGCTATTGGGTTTAACCCTGCATTCTCTGCCAGAGTGTAGGGAATAACTTCAAGAGCTTCTGCAAACTCTTTTATACAGTAACTCTCCATTCCTTGAAGTTCTTTTGCCCAAGCACCGAGTTGTCTTGACATCTCAATTTCTGGTGCACCGCCACCAGCAATGAGAAATCTCTTGTTCACCAAACATCTGAGCATGCCATGAAGTATGTAAATTGGAGTCCATATAAATTCTTCATGGAATCAAATAATGTAGTGTAAAAAAAAAAAATTCTGCATCTGAAACAACAAAATACTGTGAGGCGCAACCAACATCGCCATTAAAGCAGATAATAACTTGTTACAATTGGTAATTGGCAAAGATGCAGAAACAGAAAATGGACAGATCAAAGAGAAGGTATATTAAAAACACATGAAGAAGCCACTGACAACATGACTAAAGATTAAACAAGAGGCTTTGCATGGGTATTTGTGTTGTGTATATAAATTGTGTCTGTGTGCATAACACTTAAAACTATCAAACATTTAACATACATATATATATATATATATATATATATATATATATATATATATATATATATATATATATATATATATATATATATGCCTCTTGAAAGCTTGTCTTTGCAAATACTATAAACTTTAGTTAGATAAATCTCCTAGCCATACTCCTGAAACAAGATAAATTGCTGAGAGATTAGAGAAAATTGTGTATAACACTTAAAACTATCAAATATTTAACATATATATATATATTATATATATATATATATATATATATATATATATATATATGCCTCTTGAAAGCTTGTCTTTGCAAATACTATAAACTTTAGTTAGATAAATCTCCTAGCCATACTCCTGAAACAAGATAAATTGCTGAGAGATTAGAGAAAATTGTGTATAACACTTAAAATAGCAAACATTCTGTATATATATGCCCTCCAAAGTTTGTATTTGCATGTAATACAAACTTTAGATAGATTATTTTCCTAGCCATAATTTCTAAAACAAGATACCATGCTAGAAGAAAAAAGAAAGTTTATAGTTGCTCGTAATACAAACTCTAGACGAGATAATTTTCCTGGCTACAATTTCTAAAACAAGATAAAATTCTAGAAGTTAAAAATATTATGGATTTGTGCAATTTAGTTATAAATAAAGCATTTTTCCTATTTAGACTCTCAATTAACCAAACAGAACAATAATGGCAGCAATTCACCTGCACAAATCAAGAAACAGATCTCCTTACCACAGTAATAGGATAAAACAATCTCAAAACCTAACTCAACCAAAAATGTAAATGACATAGAACATACTCTAAATTATATCATCCTTCTCACATAACTCAACCAAAAAATGTAAATGACATAGAACATACTCTAAATTATGTCAACCTTCTCACATATCTAAGATTAATCAAATCATCAAGAGATCACCCATCTCATGATGCTACCACAAGCCCTCACAATCCCAGACAAACTTTATGCATTTCCTGTTGTAAAATTTTATGTCTTCAAACAAATGGTAAGATTAATTCAATCAACTCCCATTAATCCTTCAGCATATTTCACTGGCCTCTGCTACCTAACAATATCAATGAAAGCAACTACAACAGCTCAAGATAGGCCTGACAGGAAAACATCACAAGATCCAATCCCTCTCCAATCACCCCAGTTCTATCCCCTTCCCCAACTAAGACACCTCATCAGGCAATCATACCTGAAAAACAATCCAAAAGCCCTAAGTGTACCTTTTGGCTAAAGCTATGATATTAACCAGAACCACAACAAATTTTAGAGGGAAAAGAACAGATTATTAAACCAATTCATATTTGATTTCAGTAAAGAGATATCAAAACAACAAATGAATGAATTTACCTGACAACACAGAGAGCATCATGGAGGCTGCGCTCTGCCTCATCAAGAACGAGCTGATTCGATCCTCGGACAAGTACAGTTGTCGTCCTGCCCATGTCCTTTATCCCTGTGATCTTCACGATCTTCCCATCCCCAACTGAGACCTCCTCCACACAATTTGCGAAGCCAAGCTTCTCCTCTCGGAAGTGCTCGATATTGGCGATTGGCAGGCAGTTCAATGTCTTTGTCACAAACTCAATCTCATCCCTTTCTACATCCTTAATCACCAGGATCTTCGCCTTGGCCAAGTAGTGTAGCGAGAGATCAGTCACAGCATCCCTAAGAATGCTTTTTTGGATGAGGAGCACGTTACAGCCTGTGGCCTTGATCTTCTTAACCATCCCTAGAATATAATTTCGCTCCTCGCGAAGGATCCGATCCATCTGTGTGTAGTCGGAGACCACAATGCTTTGCTCAATGTCAGTCTTTGGTGGCGAGATCTGGAACTGGATGACTGCAATCTTGGCATTCTCAACCCGAGCAGGGCCGCCGGCTGAATGGCTAACCTTCTTATCAAAGACGAGCCCTTTCACCAGCTCGGTGTCATCTACGGTTCCACCGAGCTTCTTCACGATCTTGACATCACGGAGATCAACGAGGTCCGGATGGGCAGGGTCGACGACGGAGAGGACGGCGTCGACGGCCAAGGGGGCGAGAAGGGAAGAGTACTGGCTGACGACCTTGCTGTTGAGGGAGGTGGCGGCGGACTTGATAAGGGCGTCGCGATCGGAGAGCTCAAGCGGGATGGCCATGCCGTGGAGGATGTCTACGGTGCGGAGGGCGAGGCGGTGGAGGGCGTCGGAGACAGCGGTAGGGTGGACACCGGCTGAGAGAAGGGAGAGGGAGGAGCGGAGGAGGGAGCCGGCGAGAACGACGACAGTGGTAGTGCCATCACCAGCGGCGGCGTCCTGGGAGCGGGAGAGGTCGACGAGCATCTTAGCGGCAGGCTGGAGAACCTCCATCTTATTGAGGATGGTGGCACCGTCGTTGGTGATAATGACCTCGCCGTTGGCGGAGGCGATCATCTTGTCCATTCCCTTGGGGCCCAGGCTCGTGCGCACCGCGTCGGCGACAGCGCGGGCAGCGAGGATGTTAGCCTGCCGTACATCGTCACGCCTCTTCGTGTCGACATAGCTCTCCGTCTTCGAGGAGGAGCCCCGCGGGGCGGCGGCGGCAACGGCGGCCATGAGTTGAGCGACCGTGGAAGCGGAGCAGGAGCGAGAAGGAGAGGCCTGTCAAAACCCAAACCCTAGACACCGACTCAAACAAGAAAAAGAATAATGAGCTTTTAAGAATAAGTCGAGAAGAGCAGGAGCGCGTGGGAGAGTCTGGAAAGCTCCCATGAGAGAGGTTTGGGTCATTGGAGCTACCCAAAAGAACCAGCCCATGGGCCTCAAATGAGCCACCGCTGTCACACCAAGGCTTTGTTGTATCCAATATTGCAGTGTGGTCTGTCACACAGATCACCACAAAGAGACAATCAAACGGTTGCGGAAATAAAGCAGGAAGCACTTGGATCATCGATCCACGCCCGTCGGATGAATTCTCCACACCCGTCCGATCTCCTCACGTCCCCATTCTCACGGCCTCCCTTTTCCCTATCCTGCTCGAAACGTTGAACACCATATCCCGTGCCTGTTCTCTCGGCACGTCAGATGATGGCCCCGCTCTCAACAAGAAGATGATATCACCTGCATCACACGAGCGACCAAACAGCAATCGTTTCATCTCTATTGGTAAAGAATCGTTTCATCTCCAGGATCGATGTATCAACCACAGGGAAACCATCATTCCCTGTTCAGTGACGAGGTCGAGACACAGGATCCCGACTTGCAAATGATCCCACCACTGAACAAAAACCCTAACTCCTCGTATCTCCCACGCCTCACTCACTGTTCCGTGCGCTCTTTCTATCTCTCTCTCCTCTGGGCTCTCCTCCTCTCGTTTCCTGAAAGAACGATACGAAAGAGAGCACGTTTTGGAGTAATTTTATCCCTTGAAGTGGGTATATAAGGTCGGCGGCGGGTTCATGAGAGGCAGCGAGCTATCATGCTCTCCGCCGTCGTCCTCCGGGGCTGCCGCCGCCTCACCATGCCTGTAGCACGCTCTCCCCCCCTCCGCTCCGTCTACCCTAGAAGCACTTGTCCTAATCCCAGAGGTAGCTTGAATTTTCTTAATCCTCGCCTCCTGCCGATGAAGACTGGCGGCGGCGCCGGTGTGTACGTCCCGCCGATCCCGCGGCTCCGGTCCATGATCGCCTCAGCGAACGGCACCCTAACCACAGCCCGGTCGGTGGACTATGACTGGCGGGATGGAGGCGGACAGGGGATCGCGGTCAGCCCGCCGCCGCCTGCGACGACTTCTTCTGGAGGCGATGGGTATCCATCTTACTTCCACCAGCAAAGCTCGCATTATGCGAGGTACGCTTATGATGATTACTCCGATGATGAGTCTGATCGGGACGTGGAGGCGCTGCCGGGGTCTAACAAGGTTTCTGGCGTTTCTTGTTGGTCTTGTTTCTTGATGCGCTTTATTTGCCGGTATTCTTATTCCATTCAGTGTTCTACTTGCATATAATGATCTTATTTGGGAAATTGATATGTTACTAAATGGGAATTGGATCACTCAGTTCTCTTTGTTTGAATTGGTCATCACTGGCAACTCAAATTAGCGTGTACACGTTAGTTGGTGCCTTAATTCTGGCTATGATTCTGTAAGCGTAGGCTCATGTACCTTCTCTTATTGGCTTAGAGCTTAGGAAAGTCATGGAAAATGGTTCCCTGCGGTGACTTAAATTCTACAAAAAAGTGCAAATTTTTGGCTACCTGAGTATAGGTGCAATATTCTTTTAGTGTGGTAACGGTTCAAAGCAGAAACCTGTACCGCACATCAAAGATACCGAAGCATGTAATTGTATTAAAAAAAATAAGAGACTTATAAGGTGCCAGTAGATTATATAATTTATGAACTTATACAACAAACATAAGGAATTAACAGTGGAAATATTTCAACTCCATCACGATCATGTGATCTCAATTCTTTTATTATTATATTATATTTTGTGTGTGGATTTGCTGTCCTGTTTGACATGGTTTGTTACTATTTCTATTCATTTCTCTTTGTAAGAGAATTGAAGATGGGACACTGTTGTAGTTCATATGTCTGGTCACAAACCAAAATACCATCATACAATTTAGGGATTCACACTCTTTATTCAAACATTATTATTTGCTTTCCATCTCTTTGTTTAATCTCATCTCTACCTCACATGTTTTCTTTCCTTTAATCCTGTATATGTACTTCTGACATGTGCACAATTGACACATCCCATAGGTTATTAATAATCCACACACTTATGAAAGGTTGAGCTGGATATACTTGTACTATTGTGCTGCCCATTAGATTATCCTGCCTGAACATAAATTAGTCGAAGTAGGGCACAATGAAGCTTGCATGTATGCTTATTTCTGCATCTGCACATGATCAATTGAGCATTTGCCTATTGTATGTTTTATTAGTCTTATTATCCAGTTTATACTATAACCTGTAATATGTTCTAGCTTTTTTTTTCTCTTATGAATTCTGCTTGCTGGAATGGTTAGGGTGCATCAAGTTTGGATAATGTTGATGAATGGAAGTGGAAACTAAGCATGCTTCTTCGAAGTGAAACTGAGCAAGAAATAGTATCAAGGGAGAGAAAGGACAGGCGTGATTATGAGCATCTTGCTGCATTGGCTGAGAGAATGGGATTGTGTAGGTATGTTTTTGGAATCCCTATCACTCAACTGCTGCAACCTTGCATCTTTTTAAATTACTTTTTAACATACTACACTACCTCACGACATACAATCTTACCCTTTTCAGTCGGCAATATGCGAAGGTCGTCGTCTTTAGTAAGGTGCCTTTGCCGAACTACAGACCAGATCTTGATGATAGAAGGCCCCAAAGAGAGGTACTTCTAAATAACTCTTGATGACCCTTGCAGTAGTATAATCTTGTTGAAACATCCAGATATTTATGGTAGCTGAATCATTAATCTTGTCAAAGTTATATTTATATTGTTTTATATCATTTGGGTCCATTCTTTTTTCTTTCTTTTGTTAGTAGTTGCTTAATGTTCGGACGTTACCTAGCACTTGTGCCTGATAGGTCTCAATTCCTGTTGGTCTGCAAAGAGAAGTTGATGATATACTTGAGGAATATATTGCTCGAAAGCGAACAAATCGAGAAAGCTTTCCAAGTATTGGATTTTCAAGGTCAAGTAGCACTGACAGTTTTGCCACCGATGAAGGGTTTTTTGAACAACAGGATTTACAGACATCCACAAGTGTTGTAATGGAGAAAATTCTCAGACGAAGGAGCTTGCAGCTACGTAATCAACAACAGACTTGGCAGGTCAATTTTTTTCGATTCTTCTAATTTCATAAATAACTAACAAGGTAGCATTTGTTTGCACAATCTCATTATTTGTATCTTTTTCTGATCTTTGTAAAGACATGGTGATGATATGTTTAAAGTATCTGTAAACTTCAGGTTTTTCATTCATTATGAATATATGATGACTACAATTGATTTGTAATGATTCACCATCATGACATTTCCATAACTATATTGTTGATTATAGAGCTTGAACCAAAGTTTTGACTTTCTTGTGGTAGAATGGTTATATCTTTTGCAACCAGCTGAATTGACATCAAACTTCTCGGGCAGTTCCAAATTCTTAGGATGGACTGGCTTAAAAATTCCAGGTCTAGTTTGAAAGATATACCTATCCCATAATGTGAACTCATATATGGCTTGGTGTTAACCCATGACATGTGGATTAGTTGTCATCATTGGGCCAAAATGCTTAAGCTCAATTTGATGGTAATTAACAGCATGTCCTAAGACCAACTCAATTGTCCTCCCATATCCGATGCAGTAATTGCAGTTAGACATTAGTGAAGCCACATATTATTTTTCCAAAATGGGCCCAGTTAATTACATGTGTTGCATATTGTCTTTATATTTCCTTGATTGGAAGCTCCATATTTGTTGCTTGCTAAGTATAAGGTTGATGTCAGCATGACTCATGATAGGTAATGTTTGAGATAATAGCAATATAGAACTGACAAAAGCTTGGGATGAAAGAAAGAAGCTCCAGAGCTCTTGCTTTTTTTTTTTTGGGTGCCCATTGCTAAGGAGGTGAGATTTAGAGAATAGTTGTAAGGAGATTGTTTTTTTACGTTCCATGGCGCCAAGCTCCTACTGTAACTCTCTTATAGTCTCCCAAATATAGTAAAACTTATGTTGCACTGTTCTTAATGGGCGTAGACCTTGTTCCTGAGCCAAACCATGTAAGATTGTGCCTTCATTGTAACTGATATTCTTAGTATGTATTGCTCGTGTTTGGCCAACGTTTGGATGTTCAATGTTTGTGTTCTGATTACATCAACTAAATATTTGTGTAGTTAGTTGGTCCTAACCTTCATGCATCCTTGCTCAACATCTCCTTTCCCCTGCATATGGCCTCTGCCTGCAGGATGGCCAAGAATGTTAAATGACAGACAATAACTAGAAGTGAAAATTGACTTGTTGCTTCTGTGACAATCAGACATTCATATTGCTATTTCCGTATGTAAAATCTTTATGCTGCTCTAGATCTCAAGCTAGTTGCAGATTTTGACAGTTCCACATTCTTGTGTAGGATTCTCCAGAAGGTCAGAATATGCTCGAGTTTCGTAGAAGTCTTCCTGCTTTCAAGGAAAGGGAAGCTCTGTTAGCAGCCATATCTCAAAACCAGGTCTTTCAGAACTATATGGTCTCCTTTATTTTTCCTGTTTCATCTGCCACTGATCTTATATGTATTTTTTTTTTCCTTGAACTTGAGATGTAAGTATTACTGTACACCATTTTTTAATTATCGTTGTTTTTTATCTTCCACGTAATTAGACTTGACTGTAATTATAAAAAATGTATTTTGAGTTTATCAACCAATGGTTTGAGTCAAAGTTGAATGGCATTATTGACACATGATATTAAGATTGTTCACATTGATTGTACCTTTTTTCTGAAGCACAAAAAAACTTTGTTACTTAATCATACAAGATAAAACGTACAGATCTGGGATCTATGCCATCCCCAAAAAAGGGAACTTTATGTTGCACATATTTAGAGATTTACGTCGAGAACAAATATTAGAAGCAATAGCTCAGAGGGACCAATGAATAGTAGAGATTCCTTGGACAAAATTGCAAACATTTACTGCATCCACCTTTAGCAAAATATTGCAGAGTTTAAGCTCTTCAATCTTTCTAATCCCCATGAGTAAGGCTAAGTACTCAACTATAACAGAAGATTCAACTTGACATGTCCCGCCACCCACCTCAGAATGGAGTTGTCCCTAAACTTGATAAAACCCATCCCCGTCCACCTTCCCTGTGAAACAAAAGGAGCCGACAGTTTCTAACGTAAAGTCAAAATTAGACTGCTTGGCTAAAACTTCCCCAACATTTTTCTGCATTCTCCCCTCAGGCATGTTCCATCTAGTGCAGTCACTAGCATAGGACAAAACTCTGTGCAGCAAAGAGGTTGGTTTAACCTGGTGGTTGCTATATTTGGCCCCACTGTGGCTAACCCAAAGAAATCAAAGCCCAGAAGCGATAATGGAAAGAAGCCACTCAAAAGTACTAAGCTTCAAGGATCCAGTCCCCACTCAACCAGGAGTCCATTTAGCACATTGATTGTATTATTAACTCTTTGTTAAGATCCTTATTTTTTTTTCTTATTTTGGATGCTTATGCTATAGCTCGATAACTTGCTTGAGGATAGCTTCTAGCTTATCCATTATCCACAGGACGCCATGTTGCATTTCTTTTTTTACTTGTACTTTTATCCAAAATTGTGATTTTTTTTTCATTCATACAACCAAACATATTGTCATCTGAATTTTGTGCATCCCCTGACAAACTATTTAAATTTAGGGATTATGAGTGCTTTATACCAAGGATCGTCAATTTGGGTATCAAACCCATTTCGATGATCTGGTTTGACCGGTGCATACCAATCAATACCGATGTGCCATGTGTCATAGTGTTTCAGAGAGAAAGAAAAAGGAGAAGAGCAAGGGGTGGTGGAGGAAAACGAAGAAGAGGAAGGAAGAAGGAAGAAGTGAAAGCAGTGGAGGAGGTGAGGGAGGATGAAGAAGAAAAAAGAGGAAGCAATGGAGAAGAGGTGGGAGTGTACTGGGGAGATACATGTTGGCGAGCGACAGCAATGACGATGCCAAATGGCAGTGGCAGTGGCAGTGCTTCATGAGAAGAGAGCAGCGGCGAGAAGAGGGCTTGCGTTCGGGAGCCCTTATTGCAATTTTAGGTTTTTTAATAAATACTAAGTAGGACCGAGCCCAACACTCTCTTAGGTTTTTTTTTTCTTTTTTTTTCCCTCAGTTGTGTCCATGCCCAGATCGGTATGTACTGTCCATTTCGTACCATTTCAGGCAGTATCACAATCATTGCTTTATACCGCATTTGGTCCTAAAGATGTTCAATCTTAGAATTAGGTACATCAACGTATTTAGTAAATTTCTTCTTAATGTACAAGTTTCTGTCCTCATACATAGTGAGTTATACAGGACTATCTGATGAACTCCTATATACAGAAACAAAATACAGTAGTGAATTTTAGTCATTTGTGATGGTAATTTTTGTGGGTTCCTATTAACATAAATCATTGTGCCAATTGTTACAGGTCAGCACATGCTGGTGTGCTGATCATCAAGTCATGTTGGCACATGGTCAGTCAGACTAACATGGTACATACTACATAGTACATAGTACACACCATACTTGGAAGGTATTTTCCTGCCCTCAGACTAATTTTTGTGTTTGTGGACTGGCACAACTTGGTACATAGTCAATACCATACTTGGAAAGTATATTCCTACCATCAGGCCTCAAAACTACAATCCTTACTACTTTATAAGATGATTGCTATTAACTTTCAGTGTGATTTTCTTTCCTTCCATCTAGGTCCCAAAGGATTTTAAAGCTGGGACAGCAGTTCCTAACTTCTGGCCAGCTTGTATAGTGCCATATCCAGTATGTTATTGACAGTAGGTGTCATGCTGTATTGGCATGTCATTGGCACAAGCATATGTCCCCATACATGTTATGCTTTTCCAGACAAAACACAGGGCCATGCCATGATAAGAACAATTGAAGCTTTAAATTTTTCTTGTTTTCACTTTAATGCTAATACTTTTGGAGCATCTTTTTGGAATTTGGAGATTCTGTATGGATTGGATCAAGTATTTAAGAGGTGAATTGAAATCTGACTACTTATTGCTTGTTATGTGAAGATGCAATTTTTTTACAGTTTATCTACTTCCTCTCCAATTCAAGGCAGTATTGATGTTCATACTCCATCTTGAATTGCACTCCTAGCTGCCTACTGACCCAATGTGTTATTTGATGCAACTATTGATAACTATATGAACTTGACACTGTAAACTTATTAGTTCATAAGCGAGCCTCTATATAAATTGTAGCCACCCCTCACTCCTTGGGAGGCCAAATTGCATTACTCATCTGTCCTAAACTTTTGTCATACTTAAAAAGTCATTTTTAAAAGCTTCATTCATCTATGTAGAAATTTGGCACAAAATGATGTCAGCACTAGAATTGTCTAAAAGTGGTGTTCTGAATGGAAATTTTCTTCTGAGTGTTCCTTGTTGTGTCTTCTTGTCATCAATGTTGGGTGCCTATGAAGTGCTTCAGCACTGAATGCAACCATTATTTTTCTGAAGCAACAATTGTAGCTGTCATCTTGTAAGTCCTGGTGTCTATAACAGCTGCATAAACAACAGAGAGAAAATAGAGGGCGATGAGGAAGCACATGAGAATGGGGTGAGAGAGCAAATTTGACAAGAGTATATAAGTGAAAATGTTTGTTGATTTCTTCTTGATGTTGTACACCTCTGCCACTTTGGATGTGTTTCTTTGGGATTTTGCACCAGGCATTCCCATGATCCTGTCAGCATCTCTTCTTATAAAAAGGAAAATGCATAGCTCTCTCTCTCCCTAAGATGCAGGTTTGTTGTTTTTCTGGGTTACAAGGGGTCTGAACATTTGCAATCGACCCTACCTATTGCTCTTTTCTTATTTGGCCTTCATGGGACATCACCAATCTATCATAACTTAATGATCAAAAAGCCATTCATGTCTTAGGCTAATAATTAGTTAGTCATGTTCAACATAGGCCGATGGTTTACTCGCTGCATAGAGAATCATTCATTCTTGTCCATATTTGCTTTGTCATTTATAATACAGTGTACTCTTGTAGCTTCCCTTTCAATTAGCTTTTCCTACATGTAACGGTATGTGTGTCTGGAATTTTTGGGAGAAATAAAACTAGTTGAGGCTGCTAAAAAGTATGTCACAGGTACCTTTGTTTTGTTTCCTTGTCTTTCTAATAGTACCTCCAACTGCTTTTCAATATATCACTGGAGTTTGTTCATGCTGGAGTTTTTTCTGATAAAAAATCTAAGTGCCAATCTTTTTTTTTGCCTATTCTTCCCATATTTCTGCTAATATTTGTTTGGTAATTGCTAAATTTCTGGTCTGTACTGCAGGTGGTGGTTGTTTCAGGTGAAACAGGATGTGGTAAGACAACACAACTACCTCAATACATTTTAGAATCTGAGATAGATGCTGCACGTGGGGCAACCTGTAGTATTATATGTACTCAGCCAAGGAGAATATCTGCGATGGCTGTTTCTGAAAGGGTCGCTGCTGAAAGGGGGGAGAAATTGGGTGAATCTGTGAGTGCTGATATCATGAAGGCGAAAAAGCTACAGATATTCTCTATGTTAATTAGATTTGATTATATGAAAGAATTAGTAATTTGAATTTGCTTTTGTAGGTTGGATATAAGGTTCGTCTGGAAGGTATGAAAGGAAGGGAGACTCGCCTACTTTTTTGTACAACAGGAATTTTGTTAAGGAGATTGCTAGTTGACAGAAACTTGAAAGGTGTTACCCATGTTATTGTTGATGAAATTCATGAACGCGGCATGAATGAAGGTGATATTACATTGGTAAAGAACCTTCATGAATGAAGGCAGATTTTCAGGGCAAAGTACCATATGTTCTATAGAAACTAACCCATCGCTTAATTGTCACCAGATTTTCTTCTGATTGTCCTTAAAGACCTTCTTCCCCGTCGTCCGGAACTTAGATTAATTTTGATGAGTGCAACTTTAAATGCTGAATTGTTCTCTTCGTACTTCGGTGGGGCTCCAATGATACACATCCCTGTAAGTTGTTAGAAAATTGTTAAAAGATCTCATATTGTTCTTTACTAATCTGACCTGTGATGTTCATTTGGTGGTTTTGCAATGAAATTTTAAGTTATTTTACTTTATAATACCATATTGCACCTTTTCTTTAGAAGAAAAGTAAAGCTCCGGGATCTACCTTTTACCATCTGCTCCTCTCTTTTCTGTCCATCGAATTATTCCCATCTCTCTATCATTGCTCTCATATTACACTCTTCCTGTTTATTAGTACCCTTTTTCCCACCCACCTCCCTCTAGTCTCTTCCCCTCTGTTTGCTCCATCTTTGGTCCTCGTATTGCAATCTTCTCTTTATCTTTTTGTGGTCATCTTCTTTTGGCAGTTTGTCATGTTTGTGTATTTTTTTGAACCAGCAACTGCTTGGTGGTTTTTTTTTTTTGGGTGATAGGACATAGGGCACAGAGGACATATAAGATAGAAGGGCGTGAAGTTTGGATTCCTGATACTCTTGATACATATACATTTTTGTTTTCAGCATTTGTGACGCATGCTTGGATTTTCCTTTTACTAATTCTTGCATTTACTTTTTAATGCTTCATTTTGTCCTGGCAATGCAAATGTCTTGGTATCTCTTAATGGATTGCATAATCTGTAGGCCTTCTGATTCAATTTACAGGGTTTTACGTATCCAGTTCACACACATTTTCTGGAGAATGTTCTGGAAATTACTGGACATAGGTTGACTCCATACAATCAAATTGATGATTATGGCCAAGAGAAGATGTGGAAAATGCAGAAACAAGCTATGAGAAGGAGGAAGAGTCAAATTGCTTCTGTTGTTGAAGTATGAAAAGTATTCTTACTCTCAAGTTAAAGCTTTGTTTACAAAACTATTTCTAATGACCTTAG
The DNA here is from genome assembly GCA_004837865.1 of Musa balbisiana. NCBI lineage: Eukaryota > Viridiplantae > Streptophyta > Magnoliopsida > Zingiberales > Musaceae > Musa > Musa balbisiana. Next base: position 8,286,251 of record CM017188.1, on the reverse strand, counting down.
AACATATTCAGGATGCTCTAGAAGCTGCTGATTTTAGGGAGTATTGTTCACGAACTCGTGAATCACTATCTTGTTGGAACCCTGATTCAATTGGCTTTAACCTTATAGAAAGTATTCTGTGCCACATTTGTCGGAAAGAAAGGCCCGGTGCAGTTTTGGTGTTTATGACTGGGTGGGATGACATTAATTCTCTTAAAGATCAGCTGCAAGCTAATCCTCTTCTTGGAGATCCTACAAAAGTATTGCTTCTTCCATGTCATGGATCGATGGCAAGCTCGGAGCAGGTGAAAATTAATCCTGCCTCTCTTTATGGTCTTTCATAGTCTGATTTCGTTTCTTCCTGTTGTATGTCTAGATTATTCATCCCATCGATATGTTCATTTTATCTATGCTTGTGAAGTTTGTTTCATTTCTGATGTTGAGCTGCTTTCTCCTATTCAAGATGTATATTAGTCTTCCCTACTGACTGTATTTGATATAACATGCTGTGTGTTTTCTTATCTTCTTCTGTTAACAGTAGACTTGTTTCTGAGCCAGTATTTTTTTCTTCATATGCAGAGGTTAATATTTGATAAGCCCGAAAATGGTATAAGGAAGATAGTTCTTGCTACTAATATGGCTGAGACAAGTATTACAATTAATGATGTGGTTTTTGTTGTTGACTGCGGGAAGGCAAAGGAGACTTCATATGATGCTTTAAATAACACTCCTTGTTTGCTTCCAACATGGATCTCTAAGGCATCCACTCGACAAGTAAGAATTTATTGTTCATCTGCTTAAAATTTTTGAGTGAAAAATCAGAAGTAATGATTTTACTCAAGTAACTTTTTGTATTTTATTCCTTTCAATTTTTCAAATTTAGTGTGTTCCTCTCCTTTATTCTTATTTGATTTGATGCACTTTCTGTAGTGAGATTAACTGTGATGTAAATCTTAGCTTCCCATCGTTCATTGTGCAGAGAAGAGGGAGAGCTGGTCGTGTGCAGCCTGGGGAGTGCTATCACCTTTACCCAAGATGCGTGTATGATGCATTTGCTGACTACCAATTACCTGAACTTTTAAGAACGCCATTACAATCCCTTTGTTTGCAAATAAAAAGTCTACGCCTAGGAAGCATATCTGAGTTCTTATCCAGGGCTTTGCAATCACCGGAACCTCTGTCGGTATTATTCAATTCTAATTTTTCTACTTTTCATGCCAATCATAGCAGCTAGCGAACAACTGAATCTGTCACTTATTTGCTTCAATGTTTCATATATTTTTTTCCTTTTTTTAGAATAATGAAGGGGGTTGCCCTTCACCTAGAAAATTAACTGGTCCACTACTTGGGAACTGCCTCCACAAGGGTTCAAACCTAGGATCTCTTCAAGATGAAGGGTGTGAACCACCAGGTCCACCACTAGGCCAAGGCCTGGCTGGTGATTAATTTGTATTTATTACGCTTTTATAACCTGGTTTCACTATCTTTCCTCACTTTAGTTGTTCTGGTGCCTTGCAGAAGCACTTATCTGTTTCTTTCTTGTAGGTACAAAATGCCATTGAGTATCTAAAAGTAATTGGGGCACTGGATGACAAGGAAGAATTAACTGTTTTAGGTAGGAAGAGATCTGAGGGTTTATTTTGTGGTTTGTTGTATCGTTCGCCTTTCCTCTTACTTGTTGAAAGAAACTTGTGTTGAATTCTCGTATATTCCTTTCACAGGACGCCACTTGTCAATGCTACCAGTGGAACCCAAATTGGGAAAGATGCTTATATATGGGGCTATATTCAACTGTCTTGATCCTATACTGACAGTTGTTGCTGGTCTAACCGTCCGAGATCCATTTTTGACTCCGTTTGACAAGAAAGATGTATGTGAACCACACATGTGCTTTTAATTGATTCTTTTACTTGACATAATCTGCTGATTATTTCTTCTCGATGTTGCATCCTTATTGTTGATTTAGTATCTTTTTTATTGTTTTTTGTGTATACAGAGTGACCCAGTAGCCCCTGTTTCTTTTGTCTTCTAGTATATCTTTATGAACTTGCCATTAAAAGATGCAGATCTTTGTACCTCTGTTTGGATTTTTTTTTTTTTACATTTCAGTAGTGGTTGCCTTATGATGATGAAGCAATTACTTATTAAGTATCTAGGAGTGTTTTTTTTGCTGATCATTTTAAATGGTATATTGATGTCTATAATTTGTTCTGGTAGTTGGCTATGTATCAGAATCAGTTCAGTTTAAGTCTAGGCATCTCAAAGGAGGAGCATTGCTAAACAAGAGTCCTTGCTATCTATTCATTGGGTAGTTTAAAGATATTAGTTTGTAAGCATGTTAATTTGCTAAGTACGTAGTTCTTCCCAGATAAAGATGCTACTAGAATGGTATGAACTGTTTGATCGTTTAGACATGTTATCTTGGTCTTTTAATGTGATAGCTTGTCATATTATGGTATTACCCATACAGTTGGGTTGTTGAATTGAGATCCAGTTGCAGAAAAGGTCATTCCTGATCTGGTTGGTCATTTACACTAGGAGTCTAACAATGAGAAGTTTGTAATAGTTATATTTTATTATCTTATTGCTTAAAATCAGTTTCATTTATACTAATTGACTGTAAAATTCATCAATGCCATCTGGAAAACCTAATGACTGGGCTTCTGTATTATATGTGGTATCATTTTGTGCATCCATTGCACTATATTGTATTAGTTTGTCTCCTGCAGGTTAAACACTTGCCACCATCTGGGACCTTTGCTTGTTCCATTTTGGTGCAGAAATTAACTTGCTTTGGTGCAGGCTGCAGAATGTTTTGAGTGCTCAATTTCCATTCATTCTATTTCTTACGTTGAATAGCTTGTGTTTCTCAAATTGGTTATTCTTTACCATTCAGGGTTATTGGAATTTAATTGTGCAACAATGTTTGAATTCTTTTTGCAGTTGGCAGAATCTGCCAAATCTCAGTTTTCTTGCCGTGATTATAGTGATCATCTAGCACTAGTTCGAGCTTACGATGGATGGAAGGATTCAGAAAGAGAGCATTCTGGATATGAGTATTGCTGGAAGAACTTTCTTTCTGCACAGACATTGAAGGCCATTGATTCTCTTCGGAAGCAATTTCTTTTTCTTCTGAAGGATACAGGTCTTGTTACCGACAGTTTTAGTACATGCAACAAGTGGAGTCAAGATGAAAACCTTACCAGGGCTGTAATATGTGCTGGATTGTATCCTGGAGTTTGTTCTGTTGTTGTAAGTTCAATCGTTTTTTTTCTATCTTTAATTTTTTATCTTAAGAACCATCCATTTTTTTACAAAATAATATGTTTTTACAATCCATGTTTTCAAATCTTTTTTAATACGAATTTTGTGATGTCAGAACTATCTTGATGATTAACTTGAAACTTTGCAGAACAAGGAGAAATCAATTTCTTTGAAGACGATGGAGGATGGACAGGTCATGCTTTCCTCGGTTAGTTTTTTCCTATTTGGTCTACTTGACTATCAGAGTCCGTGTTACCTGTCCTATAAATAGAAGTTCATGACACTACACAAATAGCTGCTCTATGCGATATAAGATATATTTTTGAGTATCATTTGTTCTTTTCAGAATTCAGTCAATGGCAAGGAGGCTAAGATTCTATATCCTTGGTTAGTTTTTAATGAAAAGGTTAAGGTGAATTCAGTATTCCTTCGTGACACAACTGCTGTGTCTGATTCTGTACTGCTGCTCTTTGGAGGGAACATCTGCCGAGGGGGGCTTGTAAGTTTCTTGAGTTCCACTAATGCTATTTATTTAAAGTATTTTGAGAAGTCTTTGCTACGAGTTGTCTTAATATAATGTTATATTTTGCAGGATGGTCACTTGAAAATGTTGGGTGGGTACCTGGAGTTCTTTATGAATCCTGATTTGCAATCGACTTATCTAAATCTTAAGAGAGAGCTTGAAGAACTTATTTACTTCAAAGTAAGTCTTAATACCAGCTTTTAATGTGCAGTTTGAAGATTTGGATAAGACGAAAGAAAACTAATATTTTATCTTAATATATGAAACATTCACATGTTTCCTGACTAATTAGGATGATTGTCATTAGGTATGTTATCAAACAGCCACTTTCCCATGATTATTGATAGCCAATTGACTAAAAGCTTAAGAGGCTTCACCATAATTTAGCCTACTTTGCTCTATGAAAAAGCTGGTCTTGTCATGTGAAACATCCACATGTTTTATGACCAATGATGATGATCATAGGTATTTTATCAAACAACCACTTCCTAATGATCATTTGGAGCCAGTTTTAACTAATAGTTGAGCTTAAGAGGCTTTGCATAATTGCGTCCATTCTGTCACATGAACTTGCATCTGCTTGTGTTCAATCCAGAGAATACAGAGAACAAAAGACTGAAGCCTTGTTTAAACAACGGTCTTTCTCTCTAATGCCATTACATGCATCATGCATATATAATTCAATTCAGAAATTAGTCTCATTTTCTATATGGATTTCCATTTTATTCATCCCATTTTACTTTCTTCTGATCTTTGAAACAGCTTGTCAATCCTAGAATGGACATTCCGAGCAGTGAGGATCTCCTGTCGGCAATAAGGTTGCTGGTGGCAGAGGATCCATGCAGTGGCCGATTTGTCTTCGGCCGTCAGGAGCTAAAGCCCAAGAAGGAGAAGTCTTTGCTTGCAGGTAGCACAGGTGGTGGTGACAACTCCAAGAACCAATTGCAGACATTGCTCACCAGAGCTGGGCACCAAAACCCGAAGTACAAGACGAAACAACTTAAGAACAATCAATTCAGAGCCATGGTCGAGTTCAATGGTATGCAGTTCCTTGGCCAGCCATGTAGCAACAAGAAGCTTGCAGAGAAGGATGCTGCGGCCGAGGCACTCGAGTGGCTTCAGGGTGGGACTTCATCCGGTTCTCGGGACCCAGATCCTATGTCCATGATGGTTAAAAAAAAGAGCAAGAAGCAGCATCACAGAAGAACTTAAAAAGTGTGATATAAACGATCGTTTCTTTCTCCCAACAACGGAGAAGCTGTAGGCATCATAGGAAGTCACACGCCATATTTTTATTTTCACAGGGCAATTCAAAGTCCGGAGTTGGCATTTTGTAGAACAACAGTTGGATGCTATTTTGGAGCAGGAAGATTAGGAAAGAAGCTTATTAACTTTAACCAGGCAGGTGTCTTTGTACGTCATAATCAACCTTCATGTGCCTCTGTTCTTTTTGCCTTCGACTCCTTCGCCTGTGTACATTTTAAACTCATGTATATGATGCTGCTGATCCGTGGGGCCGACAGTAATTGTATGTCTACCAGCGTCAGCAGTCTATGTTGCTTTTTCTCCATTAATGAACGTCGTGACACGAAGGCAGCATTGGATCATCCATCTTCACCGTCAGAAGAGGGAGGGAGGCAGGCTATCCTTGGTGTCACGCCGGTAGCCTCTCAGTTCAGCTCCGTCAGGCCATATTTTATGGTCTTACACATGGTGAGTGAGACAAAATGCCAAACACCACATGGGCATGCATCTCGGTCCTCTGATCCTATTTTCTTGTCGAGGCACTGATGACCGCGGCAACGCATCTTGACCCGAATCTTTCGATGAAGGATAACATATTCAAGTGTTTTCTTTAATATCCTCAATCGATCGGCATCTGTCCTCGAACTCCTAAACCCAATCTCTAAAAAATTGCCGTAGATTCCCTTTCGCCCGACCAGCAGCTGATTCCAGTTATCATGGCTTTGCAGTGTTTACAGAGGGGAAGACAAAAATACCAAGTCGTCGAGCTAGGGTCAACGGTCAACAACCCGACAGCGGAGCATCGAAGGGCATGGCATGGAATGGCTTCTACTTCAAGAATCTACAGTGCTACCAAGCAAGACACGGTCCTGGAAACAACAACTCATGTGGCTTAGAGAGCACATCACGCGCGTCCGTCATCTCAAGGCTCCCACTCAACACGACGGCCGAATTATTGTGCCGTAACTATCATGGTCGGGCCTCAGAGAGCCAGTCGGAGGTGTCAATGTGTCGGGCATTCGAAGTTAGGTACGTGAGCCCACGGCAGCCCCGAAGCACTCTCAATTTGAGCAGTCGGAGATGTCTTCTTTTTTTTGTGTGTGTGTCTTTGCGGTCCTGTGACTCCCCGGTTGTCCTGTAGCTGAGGAGGGGGTTGGAATGGCACGACCTGTCGGCTATTTTGTCGTCTCCTGCTGACCTTTCTTTTGCTACCATTCGAGATGGTAAGCAAAGAGAGAGAGAGAGAGAGAGAGAGGAGATTTTCAATTTATCTCAATATATTGTTACATGATTAACAGGTTTCAGGTTCGATTCCATGTGCGTACGTATATGCATTTGTAATAAAAAAATAATTAGAAAATTTTAATCTCTGACATTGTATTCATGTATCTTGGTAAGTTGTAATATAGAGAGAGAGAGAGAGAGAGAGAGAGAGAGAGAGAGAGAGGATCGTAAACTTATCAACTAAATCGGATGAACGAATCCAAAAATTTGAAATCAACTTATTAGAAATCGAAATGTGTCGATTGCGAGTTGATTTTTAATAATCACATCATTTCAATGAAACTAATCGTTTGAATTGAACTAGACCGGATGACTAGATCGAAAAAGAAAATAATAAAATCTAGTCGTTTGAAATCGACTTATTAGAAATGGAAATGAGACGTAGTTGATTTTTAATAGTCATACGAATCAATCATATCAATAAAACTAATCATTTTTTTTGAATGGAACTAGACCAGATGAATGGATCCAAAACTAAAAAAATAAAAAAAATTAATCATTAGAAATTGAAATGAGCCGATTTACTTGGTTGATTTTTAATATTCATATGAATCGATCATATTAACAAGAAAATATTTTTTAATATTTATATTTAATTTTAAATTATATTTATAGCATCACGCACTTGTGCAGCTTCTACTAGAATTTTCTTGGTAAGAAGTGGACGAGCTGTGTACTACTTAGTATTAGTCTTCTGGTGAGACACGTTTGTTTTGAATGGGATAGATTTGGATTCAGATGTTGGAGAGCTGATTCATCAGCGTTATAGATCGAAGCTTAAATAATGGAAATGACAATGATATGTTTAAATTCTTCATTATTTTGGATAAGATTCCTAAGAGAATGTCTGTCTCGTACGATTGGAGTTGCTTGATAAAGACCGGACGTCGAGGAAGATTAACTTCTAATCAATGATTATGCCATCATTGATGATGAAATCCTTTCCCGAGCAAAACACATAAGCATTTGGAACGACATTCGAAGAATGAATTTGTATTTTTTTTTCCTGGATTTATTTGTTTCTGAATTTGAAACATCGAATCGAAAGAAGAATTAGAAAAGAAAGATACTTAGGAGGATTGAAAAAAATGCTAAAGAATGGTTGCGATATGTATTGGTTAGATGTGTTTGTGTTCAATCTCATGTATGTTAATTTGATTAGTTTTATGAAGATCACACCTCGGAGTTTAAAATCTTTATATAGTGTTATCGTCATTTGACTCAAAAGAATCAATGGGTCAGAAAAATGATTGAGAGTTGACTTATGAATAAAAGAGATGATTGAATCATATGAATGAGTCAAAAGAGTTGACCTTGAATAAAAGAGAAACACTAAATGAGTGAGACCTATGAATAAATGGAAGACAATGGAACTACACATGAACATAAAAAAAAAAGAAGAAATATTAAGAAATTATTCATGTTTAAGAGAATAAGATTGAAAAGATGATTATAAATAAAATAATCCCATATTACATAAAATTTAAAGTGTAAGATAGTATACGTTGGATTTCATCGATATAAGTCTAAGTTTCTAAATTGCATTGATGGAAATCTCATGCATCTTAATCTAACAAATTTGACTCATATTCATCATCAGAGGGAGATACTTAACTCGACAATGTACAGCATGGGGATTAACTCAGCATGGGAATGGATGGAGTCTACTTAATTCGATCCCCGAATGGGGGACAACATACGAGGATCTTTGGATTATCCAATGACCTACCTTTCAGCTCATAGTGTATGTCTGCCAGTGGACGATAGATAGATCATATACATCGCAACAATGCCTTTACATTCTCTCCCTTTCTGGTTCTGAATGACAACGTACGACAGTCCATATACATCTTAGATTCTCCGAGGCTTAGCGAAATCAACGTTAAAGCTAATCGTCGATTCTAAGCTACCGAGTTGATCTTTGAGGGAATGGAACTTCCAAGATGAGTTCCGAGGTTCTTTGTATTGGTTAATCTTTTACGTTATTCTTTGCATGAAAGATGTCTCCTTTCCAACTACTAAATCAGATCGAATAATAAATGATAAGCTGAAGGCTTGCGTTAATACTGCACATAAATGCGCGGTTTAAGACGGACGCTTATGACCGCTGCTGCTGCCTTACGTGATGTCAAGTCAATTCCATGGACTGATAGAGCCTGATGTTTGTGTCTGTGCATGAGCAATCACAAGTACAAGCACCTTTTCTTCTGTTCTCAAATGAGAGAGAGAGAGAGGGGGGGGGGGGTGTAAAGTGGAGTGTCCTAACCAATCATTCCCCTGAGTTAGATGGCCTAATTAGATTCTGACGCACCGTCCCTCGACATCAGAGGACTGCGGGTGTGGGGGGCATTCGGGGAATGAAAGTTGTGATTCGAATGGACTCCTGGTGGTGGCACAGTGAGTGTACGGTGAGGACGAGGCCATTATTGACACCAGAAATCTCTCAGAGGGATCACTGTTCTGGTGGCAGTGTGCGTGGGAAGGCATATGGAGGACGGCCTTATGGCCCCCTACACCCGTTTGTTGCTTTGCCTTTTGGTGTGTCCTATTCTCCCTTGTGCTCCCATCCCCACCTCACCCTCATTGAGCTTATTCCCTAAATACCCTCCTAATTTTATTATCTTCTTTGAATAAAAAATAAAATATAAATTTGATTTGATACTTTTATTCCATGTTTAGAGAGAAAAATAAAAAAAATTTCAAGTTGCCTTGGATTATTCTCAACTCAATCATAATTCATTTTGTATATCTTCTCATTCTTCTTTGAATCTTAAGATTAATGGATGTATTCTTTTCACATATTTCTCACATCAAGACTTAGATATGTATTTGGTGTTTATAGAATAGCTACTTCTCTTTTTACGCAAAAATATTTCCTAATTTCACATTGATTAAATTATTGTTAATACTGCTTTCATGCTAATAATGATGCCTTTGTTCTTTGCATTCTTTTTTATTTTTCTACTTAGATAGAGACTTGAGAATTTGAGTTTTGATGACTTTTAGGAATAAAAAACCTCCCTCCATTACTTACAAAATTAAAAAAAAAGAAAAAGTAACCTTCACAAATCATTTTTCAGTCTGAATTTAAATTTCTTTGAATTATGTAAAGAATATGCTCCGAAATGATCATAGGAAAGAAGAAAAATAAACCTTCTGAAATGATAAATTTGACATAGGAGAAGGTGACAAGCATGCCCATTATTTTTTTTAATCTTGAGCCATACAAAACAAACTATATTGATCGGATTTGATAAGGTGGATTTCATGTATTATAATTTATATAATTAATTGAATAAATTTTTAGGATGTATATTGATGAGAGAAAACATCATTAATATCCGGGTCTGCTCAATGTGATTCGGATTCATATACATAAGATTGTCCGAGATGTTTCTAAAGTGAATACTTCGAGCTTTCGAAACATCACCTATGCATGAAAATCAAAATCATGAGAAATTTTTCGAACCAATCTTTTCAACGCTCAAGTTAATAACTCAAAATCTTCGAGTACGAACATGAGTAGTAGAAAGAAATAAATCTCATTTTTATTATATTAAAATAAAATTTTTATATTTGATTATTAAGGGGAAGAATATTTTATAAAATATTCTATGAGGAGATAGTTTTTAATCGCCTCTCGAACTGTTTGCCTTGGACTTATTTTGAACTCTTTTCTATACTAAGAATGAAAGATGATTTAGACTCTCTGATGGTTATGTGTCGGATACTAATTAACTGATAGTCTATTTTTTAAAGTTTATAAATATAATAAAGAAAAAAGTCACAAATCCTCTCTTGTGTAAATAACCCAATGTTAAGGGGGCAGTATCCGACATCACCTCTGCTCTCCTCATATATTGAACAGTGCCCTTTGACCGTCTATTCCGTCTCCCCCCTTCTCTCTCTCTCCTTTTCGCCACGCCTGGGGTCGCCTCTCTCGATCGATCAAAACGAAGAAGATTGCGCCTTTTGATCATCTGGGACTTCCTTCGGCGGCCCGGATCTTCTCATTTCCTTATCGTACGGCGGGGGGCGGGCTTGTCGGCCGCTCCTACGTGAGTAATTCTTCAAGAAACGGCGATAAGGGAACCGCCTTTTCTCCTCCGTGTCTGTTCCTTTCCGTTTCTTGACGCGTTCGATCCGTGTTTGCTTTGTTATCTATACAATCCAGTTGCCGAAGAATAAAAAGGAAAGGACGGACGGAAGGTAGGGAGAAAACGAAGAGTACGATTCCTCTGCCAACCGTTGTATGCTGCCATTCCCTTCCTTTTCTTCTGCGTGTGTGGTACTTTGTGCTCTTGGTTTTATTGTATGTGTCTTTGAGAATCTTCTTTTGTTAAAGCCTTATCCTGTTCGCTGGTCTCTTCTTTTTCTTGGTATCGTATCTCGAAAATCTTTTAAAAAAATGTCTTTTTTTCTTTCTAATCATGAAAAGATTATGGTTTTCTTCGTGTTATTTCTTTATATTATTCCATCACACGAGTCTCTTTCGCTGGAAACGGTGTTTCTTGAATCCTCAGTTCGATGTTTGATTTCTGTGGATCCTCGTCAAGGAGATTGATCACCGGTTTTGGCGTTTCCTTTCTACACGGATCGCATATATGCTACCAACTTTGGGTGTGATTAAGGCTTATGAATCCAAGAAATATTTTGGGCATATGTTCTCTGTTTTCTTTTGGGAGGTGTCCACTATCTTCTGCTATTGGCGAAGGTTTTGCTTCTAGGGTTCATTTCTTCCGCTTTCTCTTCTAATGTTGGTGGTTGTATAAAACCCTCAGAGACATAGTCTGGAACGCAGATTTTGAACTTATTTATCATTTCTCTGTACTGTTCTCGTTTCTTGAGATCTGATGCTGCTCATTATAATTGTTCCACTTATCGTTTTTTATTTGTTCGGATATAGTGGTTCTGTTTGTCATAGTAGTTAATTTTTAATGAATCTTCTGCTTTCGTTTGTAATTTGAAGTCATCTGCATGTTAAATATCTGGCTCCATTTGTTCAAGAAGATAATGTTCTTTTATTTCTTTTTGAGTCATGGAAGAGATCCTGGTTATATCGACCGGTGGTTTTATACAACAGTTCATGCAACATACGACTCTGATTATTTCGATATATAGCTAGCTGACATTTCTTGATTCTTTCCAGGGAACTGTAGCTAACTGGATTGGTTTTTAAATTTGTCTCTGAGAAATGATTTCTGCTCTTTTTATGATTCTTTATTTGTGAGCTTTCTATCTTATATATCGATTATTGCCTTCAGGGTGCTCCATTGGATGAGGCTCATGGAGGCCAATGGTTTAGATAGAACAACAAGAAGGGACTACATAGCTCGAGAAGACAGTGATGCAGAATCACTAAATGGTTTTGGTGAATTTGATCCATGGACAGCTTGGGCCTATAAGCCACGCACAATTTCTTTACTACTCATTGGCGCATGTCTGTTAGTGTGAGTCCTGGTCGTTGCCAATTTGACAAAAGTTCTTTGGCATCAAATTTATTTAATATTAAATTATGGTTCATATGTTCATTTATTATATCTCAAATTTGTCCAATGTGTGATAACTTTTGGAAAATTTGCCCTACCTCCCTCTTTCAAGTTTGATTAAGGGGGACATTTGGTATACCATATGCTTATTTCCTCTTATACTTGGTTGGGCAATACTAGTGAAACAGTAAATTTAGATGTAAGCTATGCGCAAAAGCTAGTTTGTGGATTTAATTGTAAACTTTAAATAGTTTACTTTTAGTAACCTACTTTGTCTGTTTTTTTCCTGCAACCATATGGTTGTGCTGAAAATATAAGAGAAGAAATGATTAGAAAAGAAAAGAATGGTCTGCCATATCCAGAAGAATGGTCACTATGGTTTTACATGCAACTATATAATTATATCTGTTCATAGTCCTGTACTAACTCGTAGGTCCAGAATGAAGAACCTTACATGAGAAAGGAGGGTGAGAAGCTATGAAGACTATTAGTGAAGCCTGATTTAGAATGGCAGAAAAGCTCAATTAGCAAGTTGTACAAATATTTCCCATTTGTTAAGCTAACGTCAAGTGTCTATTTGTTGACTCAATTATCAGCGACTTGAGAAAGTACTAAGATAAATATATAAATCTGGCAGTTCTAAAACATATTTACTTGTTGAATGTTGATGTCTTATCATGGATCGCTTGGCGTGTGTACTAAACTATTTTGTCTTTACAGTTGGGCAAGCGGTGCACTTGATCCTGAAAGAACAGAATCTACCGATGTTGTTACCTCAGTAAAGAGGTATGCTCATTACTTACCAAAAAGATCATCCTTTGGAAAGTTTGATCCAATTTCCACCTCATATTCCAGCTATATGAGAATGCTAACTGCAGAGGATTGTTTTCTTTGAATTTAGTGAAGTTTTAATTTGCTTCATCTATTTTAGACTCGTTTATCACTGATGTTCTTTGGTTTCTTAAGGGGCGTGTGGGCAATGATTGCAGTTTACCTAGCCTATTCCTTGCTGCAAGCACCTTCAACGTGAGTTACAGACTTCCATTGCTGGAAAAGTATCTAACCTTTTCTTTTTCCAGTACTCATTCTCACTGTGTTGGAGTGAAATGTACTTCATGATAAGCATATTAGACACAAAAGTAATGGAGGTTGCCTGAACGTTTGCAATCAATGGAACCTAAGTTATTTGCAGTGATTCCACTCTGTTTACAAATCAGAAAACAACTTAGATTTTTATCTGCTAGTTCACTGCCAATATTTGACTTTAAAATTGTATAATGTGTGTATCATTACAATTGTTGCAAAATGGTTCAATAGCTCAGAGGATCAGATTGTACTGCATGTGGACGAATTTTATGTGATTAACTGTATAAGTTTGATGAGAAAATGTCTCTTTTGACCCTAAAAATATATATATTTTTATATTAAAGGTATTTGTTATCTACCTAGACTTAATTACTAAAGCTGTTGTTAGCTATATAACATGACATGACACTATTGATCTCGGACCTTGTTGATGGCATTTATGTTTGTCAGGGTCCTTATAAGGCCACACCCTGCCATTTGGCGCTTGGTTCATGGGATGGCCGTGGTGTACCTTGCTGCCCTCACCTTTTTACTTTTTCAGGTTTGTCCTTGATCTCCTAATCTGGTAAATTTTGAAGTGTATCACTGATTCATTTCTGATTCTTCTCCCTATTTTAATCTTTAGAAATACTTTTCTCTATTGAGATGCTGTGGTCTCTGGTGTTTATTTAAAATAGGATATTTTTTCTAGCCACATTGTTAAGTTTGAATTTCCATGATCTGAAAAATTCTTTCTTCTTCTTATTCTTCTTTTTGAATGTTTATTGTGACAGATTATAATAGACATTTGACTTTATTTTTTTAAGTAACCTACAATAATTACATTTTAGAAGATTCTCTTGCTTCTAGTTGATAGGCTTCATTCTTTCTGTATCATTTTTATCTGTTAGTTCTAAATATAGTCTAGATTTCAATTTATAAGTTCATAGTGTATGAATTTCAATTATTTTCATATGTAATATGACAGCCGTTTATTTGATGTCTTTTGCATGCTCGCCAGAATCGTGATGATGCTCGGCGGTTCATGAAATTTCTCCATCCTGATCTAGGAGTTGGTAAGCATTTGACTTTAAGAGATTTTCAGTTTGTATCATAAAATAGTTTATTTTGAATATATAAAACAAAACCTTTGTTATGTTTATACAGAACTACCTGAAAGGTCTTATGGAGCTGATTGCCGTATTTATGTACCTGAGAATCCTAAAAGCAGGTTTAACAATGTTTATGTACGATGTCTTCATTCACCAACCTAACTTCACTCCTATTCTGTATATCTGAGTGCTTTCGGACAAAAAAAAAAACTGTTGGATTCAAAGTGTCTAACCATATGTCTTAACTGATTCCAGGAGACATTATTTGATGAGTTTGTACTTGCTCATATTCTTGGATGGTGGGGGAAGGCAATAATGATACGTAACCAGCCTCTTTTATGGGTGTTGTCAATTGGCTTCGAATTGATGGAGGTCTGGTTTTGAATTGTTCATCTTTATCAATATGATTGTTAGTTTATTTGCTTTTAGTTCTCAGTGCTCTTTTGACATATCGATCACCTAACGTTGCAGCTAACTTTTCGCCACATGTTACCAAACTTTAATGAGTGCTGGTGGGACAGTATTGTTTTGGACATCTTAATCTGCAATTGGTTTGGTGAGTTTCCCTCTTTGCTTTATTTTATTTGCTTAATAGAAATGATGCTTTTCAAGTTCTAAAATTTTAATTCTGTAGATGCTGGTTATAGTCCAAGAAAGACAATACAACAGTGGATGTTTTCCAAATTGGGAAAATTGTGATGTTTTAGCATGTGCATTGATTTCATACTTAGATGTGTGGATTCAGTTCGTACCATACTTTAACAGAAGTAGCTCAGTGGTAGTTCCGATGATTTGGTGAAACACAAGATCTGCACAATTTCTGACAATTGCTAGTTGCATGCAGTGTTTGGTGAAGAATCTGTCTATTAGCATGATAGCATTTGTCAATAAGAAATGTATATGTTTAGTGATTGTGCCAACCATGATTATTAGCTTTCGTTGGAGGAAGCCTTTCATAAGTTGAAGTCAGATTTAAAAAAATGAATCTAGTGATAGATAAACTGTATCATGTGGGATATGCATACAGCTTGGTGAAGTAGAGATGGAAAGATATCCGGCACAATCGAGTTACTGACTAGAAACATTAATTTTTGTGTCATTTTTATCATGTCTCTCATGTGTACATTTAGTTGATGGTCTATTTTGAGATATCTTGTCGAAATACCATAATCGTGTAGCCAATTTGTGGAACAAGATTTATTATGATAAACATGCAGCCAATCTGTAGAATAAGATTTATCACAAGTATTAGCATTTGATTAGCTTCTTGTGATGTTCTTAAGTGAGAGTCCGTAAATCTTTTGTTTCTCTTCACTGTTGTATCTTTTAAAATTCTTCTTTTTTGAATATATTACATGTAGTCAAGCAAAAACTAAAAAGGGCCTGCCTGGCACAATGATGTGGTTTTGGTCTATGATTCAGGTATCTGGGCAGGTATGCGTACTGTTAGGTACTTCGATGGAAAAACTTATGAATGGGTTGGCATAAGCCGCCAGCCAAATATCATTGGTAAGGTATGTTCTAGTACAATTGTTTTACAGCTTTCATGAAGATTTAAATTTTCATTCAGATTTACAAGTTAGTTGGGCTTTTATTCCTTGGTTTCAGGAAATATAATTAGAATCTACCAATATGAGAATTATGAATTTAATGGTTGCATTATAATGTTATAAAATTCAACTAGATAAGAATATCTTTTCAGAAGTGAAATAAATAATTTTATAGTGCTTGCTGTGAATCTCTTGATACTTTGTTTTTATGTTAGCAGCACCCGCACCCTCCTTGTCACCTTTTGTAGAGTGACAATAATATGCTGGTCGGAGAGGGTTACATGTTGTGCCAGACATACCTTAAATGGTTCTTTACTTATTATTTGGGTCAGGGAACAATCTTTTCATTCTAAGTACCAAAAAAGTGTTTCTGCCATGGACTTATATATTTTCATGAACAAATTTTGGCTTTGTTATCTCGAAGAATTAAGATAGTAGTCATGTCAGAGAAGATTGCATGTTAATCGAGCATCCTCTAATTGATTCTTTGTATTATCTTATCAAGTTTGTGTGTTACGTCAGACTCATATAGTGCCATGTAGCATTGAATGATATAATATTTTTAGACTATGTAAGTTCTGTTGACCCATATACAGCTAATTTGGTACCTAGATGTTGGGGATTTTCTTCTTTTACAATGGCTTTTTGGTTATTGTTAGAATGATAGAGGTTCGCTTTATGGTTGCAGAATTTAAGCTGCACCAGCAATTTAGATTTTCTTTCATTGATGACAACAATTCTGTTTTGCTGTGCATTATCCTTCATGTGTAATGATAGAATGAAGGAACGTAGCAACAGCTTAGATGGTTAATTACAAAAGCATTAGTATTGCTGAGTTCTTGTCAGTTGGCATAGCACCATTATGGAGAAGATTGGACTCGATTTGAACCCCAGTCCAGACCAATTAATCCAAGGTTCCTTTGACGTTAGAGCATGGTATCTAGGGGAATTTTAAAGCCCCATAATGCACATTTTTGAGATGGATTGATTGTAACAGCAGCTGGCCTATTTTGGAAAGGAATGAAGATGGAAACTAACTTCGACAAGAAGATCTATGAACACTTTGATATTAAGATATAGAACTTGCCATAGGAGGCTTTGGACAACTTGGCAATACTTCTCTTATCCATATAGAGAGAAGAGATGGGACAGTACTGCACCATGACTGTAACATATGATTGTAGCACTGATATTATAGCAGTTACTAGCCAAATATCATTTTGTAATTGAGAATGAAGCCTAGATTAAGTTGAAATAGGATTATAATATTCGGTTATGGCACTATATTTAAAAATTGAAATGGTGTAAGATATTCCAATTTGAGCTTGGCAGAGGCCACTGTAGCTTGCATCAAACATTTCTCCTTGAGTCATTTCATCTTTGCTGATCTCGATCTGACCTCTGGACCTAGCTTATCATCCCAAAGCTGAGCCGATTAGGTTTAATGGTTAAAGCTTGTGATTGAGCAAGAATACTTGCCTTGTGGCGAACTCATATCTTTTAGTGCATTTGTCTTAGTTGTTTCATTCTGTGAAGCTAAATGTTCTGCTTTATCAAAGATGAAATTCAAGTTGTCTGTACTCTGTATATCTTTATTGTCCTTTTAATTATTTTGGATTTATTTTTATATTACATGTGGCAAAAAACATTGGGCCAGTTTACACCCCCATGACTTTACATTTGGGGGGTATTCATTTTTTTTGGTGCGTCTTTCTAAGTTGGTTTATCTTGTGAAACTAATTGCTTTCTTACAACAAATGTGAAATATGGGTTGTCTGTAGTATCTTGTGAAACTAATTGCTTTCTTATAGTAAATGTGAAATATGAGTTGTCTGTAGTGTGTTCATTATAGCTTTACTGTCTTTTTAATTTTCTCGATTTACCTTTGTATTTGTGTTCTTGCCAAGGTGAAAAGAACATTGGGCCAGTTTACACCTGCACGGTGGGACAAAGACGAATGGCGTCCTCTGCTTGGGCCATGGAGATTCATCCAAGTGCTGTTCCTTTGTGTTGTTTTTATGACCGTGGAGCTCAATACCTTTTTTCTCAAGTTTTGTCTTTGGATTCCACCTAGAAACCCTTTGGTTATTTATAGATTGATCCTGTGGTGGCTAATTGCTATACCAACTATTCGTGAGTACAATACCTACTTGCAAGACAGGTACCTCCACATCTTCCCAATTAAAAGAATAATCTACAATTGAATTTTCAGGATTCCTAATCATATAAAGCTAATAGTTAGCATGTACCTCAAGTTCTTACTTCTTGGTTTATTAAAACATAACTAGGTAATGTATTTTTTCCTTTTTTTTTTTTTAACAATGATGGGAAAAGATCCATGCATCCGACTCCACATGTAGTTGGGGTATCATGATCTGTTGTTACTCCATTTTTGCAAAGAAGCATGATGACAAGCATTTGATGTAGCTAGAAGGAAGACTAACATGTCAATGGTTTCAGAAAACCTGTGAAGAAGGTCGGAGCATTCTGTTGGCTTTCATTAGCAATATGCATTGTGGAACTTCTAATCTGTGTCAAATTTGGACATGGTGAGTGCGGTAGTGCATTGTTGTTCACCATTTATGCTTTCATGTTTGCTTCCTGAGTGTTCTCATCCTGCTAATGTTCAATTAGTAGTCTGACTGGTATTTTGTTGAGCCAGGTCTCTTTCCCAATCCAATGCCCGCATGGTTAATAACATTATGGACAACAGTGAGCACAGCCTTGATGATTTTTCTTCTTGCATGGTCTTGGCAGATTCATCGAACAGTGACGAAAAAGAGTTTATGATCACCATTTCGGATTCTCTTCTATTAAATTATTTTTCCTCTGTAAATATTCCTTACATTTGTAAATTGACCTAATGCTTTAGACTGGCAACCAGTCTGACTATTAGAGGATATTTCTTTATTTTTTCCCCCTCTTATTTACTGGGGCAAATTATGTGTTCGGTGCAAATTCCTCCTCTGATATCATCATCTCGTTTTTCTTTTTACTCTTTGACCTTTATCTATTCGATTTAACAATGAAAATTTTGTCATATTTACACAAAAAAAAAATGTTACTGGGTCATTTATCTGTGATACATCATCAACTCATGATGTCTTGTTTACGACCTCTAATTGTATTGGTTCTAGCATGGGTGAGGCTACATGGATGTTTGGTCAATGTTAGCTTGCTGATTCAGGTTGGCTTAGTCAGTCAAGTCGGTCAGTATTTCTCATGGCATTTGCTGGTTTGTTCATCAAAATTAATGAATATTTGGTGCAGTTTATATTCATAAAGGAATTGTCATCATGCTCGTGTTTACTATCCTATTGTAAGGATGGCTACTATATACAGTGTAAAACCTGTCTTCTTAGTGTCGCCAAATAAAAAGCCAGAAAGAAGGGGAATCGAATCGTAAATGAATGTCTTCTTACACCATGCAGCAAGCATTGATGCGATCCCTCGGCCATGCTATTGATGGAGAAGTTGACGAGCTTTGAGCAGTATCGGTCGGAACCTGTCGACGTCAAGCTTCACGTTTTGTTTGTCCAGGTACACCTCCCCCATCTTG
Organism: Musa balbisiana; assembly: GCA_004837865.1. Taxonomy (NCBI): domain Eukaryota; kingdom Viridiplantae; phylum Streptophyta; class Magnoliopsida; order Zingiberales; family Musaceae; genus Musa; species Musa balbisiana. The sequence continues at coordinate 8,267,181 of CM017188.1, read as the reverse complement.
TTCCATCCCAGCCTGTGAATGGACTTGGGGTCCCTGAACACGGCGTGGTCCCTCGGGTACAGCTCTGTCAGACTGCTCTCCTCCTCGCTCACACTGTATTCCAGGTAGTGCAAGCCTGCGTCCTGGGAAGGGTATGCAAAGCATGCCCTGGAGACGTCTTCCAGCTTGCCGAAAGGAACTATCTGAATCACCACTGCATTGGTCGGCAGGAACACGAAGTTGGTGAGCCCGGCGCCGTGCACCCCCATCATCACGTCGCAGGAGTTCACCACCCTGGCGACGTCAGCGACGTTACTCCCCATCTTGGCCTCTGTCACCACCACCTCCAAGTCCAACTCCTCGGCCGTCCTTACGATCTCCCCCAAGTTGGTGAACCTTCGACTGCCCTGCCGCGAGATGAGCAGCAGCCTCGGCTTCTTGGCCCCGGCTCCTCCCGGTCTGATCGGGGAATCCCTCTCCAGCGAGTAGGCGACCCTCATGAGCTTCGTGAAGTCGACCATGGAGTACCCGTTCGGAGCTCTCGTGGGGTCGATGGACAGGGCTTTGTGGCTATGGAGGCCGACCACCACACGTCGGTAGCAGTGGACTCGGTCGTCGTTGTTGAAGAAGATGATCTCGTGCCGCGACAGACTTCGAAGAATCTGCTCGTACTTGGAGATCCACCACAGGTTAGTGGTCTCTATGACGAATTGAACCTCCCCGTCGAACCGTCGCGAGGTTATGAACAGTGGAATGAGTACGTCGGTGAAGTCGTGGTAGTAGTTTCCGGTGTATCCTCCGAGCGCGAACACGATGGCCGGGTCGCTGTGGTTCGTGCTGCAGGCGGTGATGCCCCCGAGGCCATTCGACACTCTTACCGAAACCTCGTGGACGTGCGCCATGGCGGCCTTGTCGAACTTGCGAGCGTAAGGCTTGATCCGCCACGACTTCGTTCTTCCTGAGTTGCGAGGTCGGTGATCGGTGACAAGAACTACAGAGGCAGACTTCCCGTGGATTCGAACATCGCCTTCCATGTCGCAGACATCAGTTCTCGGATTGGAGAGATCGCAAGCAGCCTTCCTCCGGGACTTCGTGGACGTACTGATTCTTGGTCCATCTTCACAACAGTCAAAGATCTAAATAAGTTGTCACGAAGAATAGCTGAATTGACTTGCTGGTTCAAACAGATGAGCTTTCGATCGACATAAATGATCACTCGTACCTGGTTGCTTGGATTCATCGACCTCTTCCTTCTGGTTTTTGCTTGGTTGACTGGCCTCCGTCTTCTTATCGCCTTCTGCAAAGAAGAAGATAAATCTGTGGCTGAGGTGCAGCAGGAAACGAAGAGAACTCGCATACCCGACATAAATGATCACACTTACCTGGTTGCTTGGATTCAATGATCTCTTCCTTGTGGTTTTTGCTCGGTTGTCTGGCCTCCGTCTTCTTATCGCCTTCTGCAAAAGAAAAGATTAATCTGTGGCTGAGGTACAGCAGGAAACGAAGCGAACTCGCATACTCGTCATGAACTCTGAAGTCGTCGTTTTCCCATCACATTGAGGTTTCCAACCTCGCCCCTTCCCCAAAGAGAGACCTCTCAACTAATCATTTCTCTGTTCTGTTTCTGAGATCGAGGCTCACCTGACTCCAGATTACTGACCTTGCTCTGTCCACCGGAAGGAGCGTCGTCTCTTGTCGATAATGAAGTCTGCTTCGTTCTGGTAGCGCCATCGCTGCTTGGGTTGCTTCCCTCTGCACCATGTCCTCGACCTGCATATCTTCTCTAACTTAGCAACACAACACGTCTAATCCAAAACTCCCAAATTTCAGAAGCTCTCTGCAAGTTTAGGGACTCTCCTACCTGATCTCTGTGAATAGTTACTGCTCTCTGCCACCGGAGACGCATTAACCACGTAAGGCAGATTAGATAGCTGCTGTTTGGCTGCAGAACAATAAGAATCAACAAGACTTCTACACGATCTTTCATGTTGTTGCAGTTCATCGATCTATTGTTTCTTGGATTTCATAGCTTCAGAACTTACCTGTAGACATCGTCATGGAAATGAAGCAGGCGACTACGCCAACGCAGAATCCTACAAGCAGAGCCAATCCAACCTTCCGCCCCTCCATCCGCTTCAAGCTCTTTATCAGGATCATCTCATACCCCATCTTCTGTGTCACCCTCTGTTCTAGTGCTTCCACCTTTGATCTAAAGATGATTTGCTCTGAAACCTTTGACCGAGTCTTATTCGAGGAAATAGCCATTCTCGTGGAAGGTCATGTTCTTATTTACTGGGATCCGGGCATTGTAGATCATGGTAAATCTTTAGGGATTTCCAATCCAGCCATGGGCTAAGCAGGTGAAATGGATTAAAGGTAGAATAAATATGCAACAAGCATGAAAGCAACCTTGATGGAGATGCCATGATTTGGAATGAAAATGGTACTTTATTCCCACACAGTAGCAGTTCAATAGGGGAACCATATTTTCCACCCGCAAACGTCGAAGATGAGAACAACTCGCCAACGTACAATTTGGACTCCTTTAACAGCCGTAATGCAGCAAACTAACTATATTCGAGTGGAAAATTCCTCAGAGCATGTCCGAAATCCATTGTCGACCACTTCCTGCAACTCATTCCAAGTGCTGTTCTACCTCTTCCCTCCGATGCTGCTTGTCGTTTTCGTAGTTCTTGTTTGCAGCATCGAGAGAATACTTCTATTCTTTCGAGTAGGTTGCGTGATTTTAATACCTCGAAGAAGAGGAGTAATAGCCAGAATGGAGCCTCTCCACCTGTCTTTGTTTCTGTACAGCTAATAATTAAGACAATGTCTCCAAATTGCTCTTCGGGCGACCGATGGAATGTCCCTATCAAGGTGAAAAGAAGCTTAACTAGTCACATTAATAGCATATATATACATGTCCCAATTAGAAGTCCTCTGGTTCACATGCCTAGTGTGCCCACCAAACTTCCACAGAGGGTTCTTTGATATGGCTCCAGAGAAGGAGACAAAGCCAGTACAGCATATGCTAAAGCCAACGACGATGTGTTGTCACATATCACTAGTATTATATTGGCTGGGACTGGATTGTAAATGACAAACAACCCAAGTAACGTAACTTGTTAGCCCAACCTCTGAAGCCCAAGTCAACTAGTATATATTGGCTGGGACTGGATTGTAAATGACAAACAGCCCAAGTAATTGTTAGCCCAACATCTGAAGCCCAAGTAACTTGTTAGCCCAACATCTGAAGCCCAAGTCAACTAGTATTATATTGGCTGGGACTGGATTGTAAATGACAAACAGCCCAAGTAACTTGTTAGCCCAACATCTGAAGCCCAAGTCAACTAGTATTATATTGGCTGGGACTGGATTGTAAATGACAAACAGCCCAAGTAACTTGTTAGCCCAACATCTGAAGCCCAAGTCAACTAGTATTATATTGGCTGGGACTGGATTGTAAATGACAAACAGCCCAAGTAACTTGTTAGCCCAACATCTGAAGCCCAAGTCAACTAGTATTATATTGGCTGGGACTGGATTGTAAATGACAAACAGCCCAAGTAACTTGTTAGCCCAACATCTGAAGCCCAAGTCAACTAGTATTATATTGGCTGGGACTGGATTGTAAATGACAAACAGCCCAAGTAACTTGTTAGCCCAACATCTGAAGCCCAAGTCAACTAGTATTATATTGGCTGGGACTGGATTGTAAATGACAAACAGCCCAAGTAACTTGTTAGCCCAACATCTGAAGCCCAAGTCAACTAGTATTATATTGGCTGGGACTGGATTGTAAATGACAAACAGCCCAAGTAACTTGTTAGCCCAACATCTGAAGCCCAAGTCAACTAGTATTATATTGGCTGGGACTGGATTGTAAATGACAAACAGCCCAAGTAACTTGTTAGCCCAACATCTGAAGCCCAAGTCAACTAGTATTATATTGGCTGGGACTGGATTGTAAATGACAAACAGCCCAAGTAACTTGTTAGCCCAACATCTGAAGCCCAAGTCAACTAGTATTATATTGGCTGGGACTGGATTGTAAATGACAAACAGCCCAAGTAACTTGTTAGCCCAACATCTGAAGCCCAAGTCAACTAGTATTATATTGGCTGGGACTGGATTGTAAATGACAAACAGCCCAAGTAACTTGTTAGCCCAACATCTGAAGCCCAAGTCAACTAGTATTATATTGGCTGGGACTGGATTGTAAATGACAAACAACCCAATGTAACTTGTTAGCCCAACATCTGAAGCCCAAGTCAACTAGTATTATATTGGCTGGGACTGGATTGTAAATGACAAACAGCCCAAGTAACTGTTAGCCCAACATCTGAAGCCCTTTGTGGACTTGGGCTGGCTCACTAATAACGCAAACAATGACACAGTGCTCCGGTAAACCCGGATCCGAAACACTCCGGAGGTGATCGTTGACGTCCTCATCTACCCCTCACGTTTCCTTTTATGCGGTTGAAAGATCGATCCGCCGTCCTCTCTTCTGCGCCCGAACCCGCCGCGCGCTCTTTCCAAATGTTCGGCACACGACACTCTCTGCGTAACGTCCCCCGCTATCGTAAAGCCCCTCATCACCTTGCGCGCTCTTATAAACCAGAGAGGAGCCGCCGGTAAACGCGAACGAATCGTCTTCGATCGATCGCGAGCGCTACCATTTCGAAACCTTAAGCCCTTTCGATCCGGCCATGGCCACCCGCCGGGCCCTCGCTTCCCTCCTCAGATCCTCCGCTCGCCGCTCCCACGCGATCAGGATCCCTGCTCCCCGCCGCCTTCGCCCGTCGATCGCATCCCGCCCCTCCCCCACCGGGTTTCTCCTCTCCCGCGCCGTCGAGTACGCCACCACCGCAGTGGCAACTGGGGCCCCGACGACCCAGCGGTCTCCCTCCTCTAAGGGCCTCACGGGCAAGATCACCGACGAGTTCACCGGCGCCGGCTCGATCGGACAGGTATGCCAGGTGATCGGAGCCGTCGTGGACGTCCGCTTCGATCAGGGTCTACCGCCGATCTTGACGGCGCTGGAGGTCTTGGACTACCCGATCCGGTTGGTTTTGGAGGTGGCGCAACATCTGGGGGAGAACATGGTGCGGACGATCGCCATGGATGGGACCGAGGGGCTCGTTCGTGGGCAGAAAGTTGCGAACACCGGCTCTCCCATCACTGTAAGATTTTCCTCTCTGTGTTTTCTTGGCGGAGTTAGTATGTTGGACTATATAGTTTCTTCGGTACCGATTGATGCTAGCTTCGCTGATACCTCGATCTTGATCTGACGCGTACATAGGACCATTGTAGATCATACTCTGTTTTATGCAACGAAATTGCTTTTCTGGATCTTTGCTAACAATTGAACCTTTCGATTTCAATCATACTCTGTTATATGCAAAGGGATTGCTCTTCTGGATCTTTGCTAACAATTGAACCTTTCGATTTCAATAATAATGGTTACATGTTAATTTCTGTCTGATCTTTGAGAATTACCACTGTTGTCTTTCCTGGGTGTATATCTTCCTAAATTACTTAATGACTGTTCCTACATTCAGGTTCCTGTTGGCAGGGCCACCCTCGGAAGAATCATTAATGTCATTGGAGAGCCCATAGATGAGAATGGTGACATAAGTAAGTTTTCTTGGTCCGTTTGAAAGTATACCATTAGGATAACCACTATGATGACTTATTTTGGGATCATTAGGCACTTCTAAGCTGTTTCTGTTGTGGATATGATTTCTTTCCATGTAAACAGAGACTAGCCACCACCTTCCCATCCATCGTGAGGCCCCTGCTTTTGTTGAGCAGGCTACAGAACAACAAATTCTTGTCACAGGAATCAAGGTAAACTGATACAGGCATGTCTGCTTGTTTACTTAGTTGTCCCTCGTCGTAATAGTTTTAAGCATCGTGTATATGAATCGATCATATCTGTTTTGCTTTCGTTGTTAAGGAGCAGTGATTAGTTGGATATGCCTGCTGCTTATAAGCTTCAATCTCTCTTACAGGTTGTGGACCTTCTAGCTCCTTACCAGAGAGGTGGTAAAATTGGGCTCTTTGGTGGTGCCGGGGTAGGGAAGACAGTGCTCATTATGGAACTCATTAACAATGTCGCTAAAGCCCATGGTTGGTTATACATCAACTTGCCTATTCGCCTCACTTGACATCTTGATAACTTGTTATTATAGGATTTGATCTTATGTAATTCTATGCTAGGTGGGTTCTCTGTCTTTGCTGGTGTTGGAGAGCGAACTCGTGAAGGCAATGACTTGTACAGGGAAATGATTGAGAGTGGTGTCATTAAACTTGGAGATAAGCAGGTTGCAGTGTACTGATTCTTATCTTTATGTAAAGGATCAATGGGTTATTGTTTGCGTCTTAGTGATTTGTGACATTGAATGGTCATATTTGGCAGAGTGAGAGCAAATGTGCTCTTGTCTACGGTCAGATGAATGAGCCTCCTGGTGCTCGTGCACGCGTCGGGCTTACTGGCTTGACCGTGGCTGAACACTTCCGAGATGCTGAAGGACAAGATGTGCTTCTCTTCATTGACAACATATTCCGTTTCACCCAAGTGAGCTTTCACGAATCTGAACTTGTCTTTTCTTTTCCTGTACGCATGACATATAGCTATACTCGGCTGCTTATCCTCTTTATTCTTCTTTCATATGTTAGGCAAACTCTGAAGTGTCAGCTCTACTTGGACGTATTCCTTCTGCTGTTGGTTATCAACCAACTTTGGCTACTGATCTGGGAGGACTTCAAGAACGTATCACGACAACAAAGAAGGGTTCAATTACCTCTGTCCAGGCCATTTATGTGCCTGCTGATGACTTGACTGATCCTGCACCTGCAACTACCTTTGCGCATCTTGATGCTACGACCGTGTTGTCACGACAGGTGCTACTATATAAGTTTCTTTTCTCTGGTGTATCTCCTTTACTCCGGACTAACATGGACATGTTTTTCTTACTAGATATCGGAGCTTGGAATATATCCTGCTGTCGATCCTCTTGATTCAACATCTAGAATGCTTTCTCCTCATGTGTTAGGTGAAGAGCACTACAACACTGCTCGTGGTGTTCAGAAGGTCCTGCAGAACTACAAAAATCTTCAGGATATTATTGCTATTTTGGGAATGGACGAACTCAGCGAAGATGATAAATTAACTGTTGCTCGTGCTCGAAAGATCCAGAGGTTCCTTAGCCAGCCTTTCCATGTTGCTGAAGTCTTCACGGGTGCACCTGGGAAGTATGTGGAATTGAAGGAGAGTGTCAGCAGCTTCCAGGTGAGAATAACAGTTAAATGTGTGGCTAGTTTTGTTCTGACATATTATACAGGTCTGAAACATATCAGTGCATTTGCAAAAATCTTCTTGGGTGGAGCATCAATCATATTAGTCTAGTATAATGAACTTAATTTTCTGACAGTTCGATTATATTATTTTGACAAAATTCATATAGGGTAGGTTGCTACTAATTATATTTTTGTAGTGCCATCTCAAGATGCTCCATGTTGCACAGTTTAATAGAATTATATATTTTTTGTTCTCTGTCATTTTGTTTTTGAAGAAGGTGATTGCTTCTTGTATATAGTATGATGATCTTAATGGTGAGAATAGTTAATTGGTACCACCTACTGCTGTATTGTCTTCTAAAACAATTTGCTTTTCATTGAAGTCATGTATATGATGTATCATTGGTTTCAGTTAGAGGCTTGTTAACCATCTTATATTGTTGCCAATTTCTATTAAATTTGCTGCTTGTACAATGCAGGGTGTTTTGGACGGCAAGTACGATGACCTTTCAGAGCAGTCATTTTACATGGTTGGAGGGATTGAGGAAGTTATTGCCAAGGCTGAGAAGATTGCCAAGGATTCTGCTTCTTGAGGAAAACTTCAAATTTAAATAATCTGAAAAAGGTGTTTATGATGGTTCATGCGCCCAAAAACGTTTTTACTTTTAATTTTAATCTTTAATTTTTTTTTTGACGGATGTTTAGGTCTTGAGAAAAAAGCCCAAGTTTCTGATTTTTAACTAATAAAACCATCTGAACATTCTTTTTTTACCTTTTTTATATTTGGAACAGTATTAAATATGAGAGGGTCATGCCATCATTTATCTAATGAAGTTGAATTTATGAATTTTAAAATATTTGTTGATTTTGATAGTTATTTCTATCCATTTTATCACTTGTAGAAAATACTTGGTTTATTATCTTGTGAGTTGTGACGTTCATTTGCTCATTTCTTTAATGATTATATATATTTTAGTTCATATAAATTCAGTTTTTTTTTTTTTTTTACTTTTTTTCTAGATTGACAAGAGAGAATCGTAGGAACACTTAAGCGTGTCTTATTATATTATTCGCTTAATAATGAAGTATTTATAAATAAAATTCAATTTTTATTTTTACTATTTTTTTGAATTTTTATCATGCTCGAATACGTTGTGCTTCAATAACAAGAAAAGACGAGTACTTCTCACCATCAAGAATATGAGATGGCGGCACTACGCGATGCACGACCATCCGAATGATGCAACTTGAGAGTTCCAGCACGAGCCAGCATTCCGGTGCAAGGCACGACACTAAAATAGAACACTGTTCTCGTCCGCGTATATATATATATATATGTATATATGTATGTATATATATATATGTATATATATGTATGTATATATATGTATGTATATATATATGTATATATATATATATATGTTGATTTTAATTAAACACTAAAATAGAGCGCAATAAGCCCTTCCCTTGATTTATCATTTAATTAAACCGCCACGGAGCCCCGTTTGGAGGTTCGATTCGCTCGAACGGCTCCCTCCGTTCCTCTTTTTCCTTGAACCCGATGGCTTCGGGCCCGGCGAAACCTCTATCTTTGATGCCATTCTTCCGCCATTCCCCGTGTCGATATCAACCTAGCCCTAGACCCGCTGCGCCGCCTTGGGCATGGCGGTCAGGACATGAACCTTGCCCCCTTCTCCTTCCCTTCGTCTCCCTCCTCCTCCTCCTCCTCTTCCTCTCCGCCGTCGTTCGCCTTCTTGGCCCGCCCAGCTACCGGCATTTCAGTGTCACGTCGAACCTTCTTGCCATGATTCACCCAGGATCGCTGCCTTACCCACCTGTCGCAGTACCTGGCGGTCCGCCTGCAGCACGACGGGTTCGTGCACGTTGTGGGCAAAGACGGACCACGACCCCATGGGTTCGTCCGGGATCGCTGCGATGCGGCGTGCCGCGTCGGCGCTCCTTCGAGGCAGGGTTGGTTCGTGACCTTGAGCGCATCGGACTGTCCACCGGTGAGCAAGGCATTCTGTGTTCTTCATCTTGTTTTCTCTTTCAAGATCACATAATCCACGATAATCGCCCTCCCTGTTCATGATCGCATATCATGTTGAAGTCCGCAGTTATCCTGATCGCTTGAGTTGAAATGTGAGGTAATCTACCTTCGTCACCGAGATCACATATCCTCTGATCTACCTTCTTTCACATATCTTGAAATCCGTGGTAATCTACCTTCGACTACAAGATCACAATTCTTGAAGTCCTCGATTATCATTCATCTTCAAGATCGAATTTCTTCAAGTCCACAATGAACAGACCCTCGCCCTCAAGATCACATTTCTTGAAGTCCACAACAATAATCTGCTATATCTAAGCTATTTAACTATAACCTGCTAATCCGCTTGATGATGTTTTTTTGCATGAACCCCCAAATCAGGAGATATTGATGAACTATATATTTTGTAATTACTAATTAGATCAATAGAACAAACCAGATAAAATAGGTCCAATAAATTAACAGATAAAAAGTACAGATTATTCATATGCAGAAATGAATACATATAACGGTTGTTTGTGATGTTTGATTGGTGCACGGTACAAGGATGAGCATCACATTGGTATTAATATTGGCCTAATTAATACCTGTCTCAGATTGTTGTCGAGCACAATAGTGTGTTATAACTCTCATAGAAGTCTCCACCCTACGGATAATTAAAACCTGATAGATGATGAAATCAAAAGCAACACCGAATACGAATTCTCTAACATCAATTAATTCTTCTACCTCTTCAGCATGTTCTTGAACCAGTAGGCTGATTCCTTTGGGTACCGTATGTTGGTTTGAAAGTCCACGTAAACCAGACCAAACCTCGAAGTGTAACCTATCCTCCACTCGAAGTTATCGAGGAGAGACCATGCAAAGTATCCGATCACCGTCGCACCATCATCGATCGCCCTCTTCAGCTCAGTGATGTAGCTCTTGTAGTAGTTGATCCTCTCTGCGTCCCGCAAACCTTCTGGTAAAGTGACATTGCCTGGCTGATCCATTCCTATCATCATCATCATCGTCAAGAGATCAGAAACTGTGATAACGACGAAGGGAGGAGAACATACAATGTCTCATACCATTTTCTGCGAGGATGATGACTGGATCGCCATAATTTTCCTTGACATAGGTCACAGCTTTGTACATTCCCCATGGAACTATGTAGAGCCAGTAGGAGTTGGCCTGAGTAAAATTCCATTACTAACAGGTTAATCGACAGCAGCTTATCAAGTGTAGATCAAGGAAAATTACAGATTGGGTAAGAAAGGATTCTAATTAGCACAAGAAAAGGCAAAATCTTACCCGAGGACCAATCGGGACACCATCTCGGTCAACTGCAAGATATGGAAATGTAAGAAAGAAGGTTAACACAAAGAATGAAGCCATTACGAGGGATCAGCAAATCTAACATTTGAATTCGACGTGCCAGTCGTCTTGGTAGCCGACAGGTTTGGGATTGGTGACTCCATTATCCTTCATGTAGTAAGCTGTGTATTGGTTGACACCAACATAATCATATGAACCTTTCACCATCTTCACTTGATCAGCGGTGAATTTAGGAAGCCTGTCCTTGACAATTTCTTGAATTGATTTTGGATAGTATCCATATGTTAGAGGGTGAAGAAACCTGCAAACAGAGAAAGAGATCAATCGTCATATACTTGAGAGTTTTCTCAATTGGAACAGGCTGCATTGTTACCATCCAATGTGGAAATCCCTGGCTCTCTGGGCCGCAGCTTCGTCATTTGCTGAGTGTGTATAAGGCTCGTACCAAACGAAATCCAAAATAATGCCAATTTTGCCTTTCTGATCTACCTGAATAGAGAGAATACAACAAGAAACATATGTTGATCTTGGTTATATGTTGTATGACAGAATCATGACCTGTGTGCACAAGTCCAAACCTGATACTTTTCGCGATATCTCTTCACTGCAGCTGCATGTGATAAGATGATATTATGAGTGACGATGTAAGGCTCTGTGGTTGAGTTTCCTCCGACTTTGCAGTCGGTACATCTTCCTGGGGCATGAAGGCCGTTGTCATAACCAAGAGCCGACACCACCCTGGGCTCATTGAATGTGAACCAGTTCTTGACTCTATCTCCAAACCTCTCAAAGCAGAAGTCTGCATAGTTAGCAAATGCATCCCTGCATGATACAACTCATCAGACGGGCTTAAACAATCTCCAATGATTTATAATGCGAAGAACATTATAGATTAAGTAAGGCATTGTCAACAGCCAAGGGCTTACACTATCTTGGGGCTCACCCAACCCAGGTACTCTTTATGAAGTGCCAATGGAAGATCGTAGTGATAGAGATTTACATAGGGAGTAATGCCTGAAACACAAATGAAAAGAAAAAAAGATTCTGATATAGCCATTTGTTTCTTTTGATCGTAGAAGGTATAAAGTTTACCTTGCAGTATCAAGTAGTCGATTAGCCGGTCATAATAGTCTACGCCTTCCCAGTTAATCTCTCCAGTTCCATCTAGAAAACAGAAGTTGTCATCTAACAGTAACGGATGATGCAAACTTGGTATGGATCAAGATGAGTCCCGGATGATCAAAAAATTATAGAAAAATATGTTTCCATTACTTGGAAAAATCCTGCTCCAGGAGATGGAGAACCGATATGCATCGAAGTTGAACTTCTTCATGATGTCGACATCTTCCTGAACCATCAGATGTTACCAAGTTAACATTCATTAACTCAGCAATGAGAGATCTAAACCTATGAATTGCTACTGACAGTAGTGACTTGATAAAGACCGTCGAATGCTCTACCTTGTAGTGATGGTATTCATCAACTGATACATCAGCGGTGGCGTTGTTGGGAATCGTACCTGCGGTCACCAACGCAAACTAATAGAAATCCTCCAAGCAAAAATATTCAATCATATCAGTGAAGAGGGAGAACCAAAAGAGAAGAAGAAAGATTGCATGATACCCGGAATTCTAACGAAAGCATCCCATATGCTCGGTCCCCTGCCACCCTCGAGCGTCATGCCCTCGACTTGGTAGGCAGAGGTTGCAGTGCCGAAGACAAAGCCCTCGGGGAATGCATCACGGTTTAGTTGGTGGGCTCCGACCGCGAAGCGATTGCTGATTGATAGGAGAGAGAGCAAGAGGAAGACGCACGAGAAGAAGGATGAGAATCGGATGGAACACATCTTGACCGTAGTCCAATGATGTAGATGGAAGACTCATGCACAAGACATTTATAGGAGGACAGAAGAGTGGCTGGCATAGATGTTTAGAAGGTTCCGACGCATAATTTGGGATTTAATTTGGGATTTAGAAGCGGATAATTTGGGTATGTATGTTAGCATGAGAGGAATTGATGGTAGTCGGATATGTATGCACATTTGTTTTATGGAATATCGATTTATTATTTTGTAATGAATGATGATTTTTCTTAACATAAATTAAATTATTTTGTTTGTGTAATATGGTTAAGGAAATAACTAAAATTGATTTTACGTGAATTTGTTAAAAATTTGATCAATCAATTACATTTTTAATTTATTTATTTCCTAATAAGTGATGTGATTTTTAGAAAGTAAATAATACAAAATTTATTTTTATATATGAATCATAGAAAGTAAATATTATAATTCTATTTATATATATGAAAATAAAATATAAATAAATTAAATATAATTTTTTGAAGAGAAAATTCCTCTAGGGCTCTCCTTCCTCGTTTTTGGATTAAGGATAGATTTCTTGAAGAGAATTAAATCTTTTAATTTTTTATTAATTTTTATTTATATTTTAAAATCTTTGATATTATAATTATTATAATTTATATAATATATAATACTATTTTAATTTTATAATAATTATAATTAAAATTAATAATTATTGAATTATGATATTAGAATGGTTTGTTAATTTAATGTTAATAATAGTTCTAATTTATTTAATTACATATATTTATGTTTTAAGAAATTATGTGTGAATTGTTATGATTTAATTATTTTTAAATTTGGAATCATGAGTCTAAATTAGTTATTTTATAAAAAAAATATATTTAAGATTAATTATTATTTTATAATATTTTAAAATATTTTTAAAAATATTAAAATCTAATTTAATAAGAGGAGTCTAATTAGGATCTGACCCTAGTTAAGTTGATTAGCTAGATCAGCCCATGTGGCCAAGCATGTCTTAGCCCATATCACTAGTTGTAATCCAACTCATATGACCAGTCACGATTTAACCCACATAATGAAGTTTGATGCAATCCATATGAACAAGCATAGTCCAACTCATGTAGTCAAGCATGACCTAACCCATAAGCTAAATATGAAGAATAAGTTTAATGACTCTTTTACAATTTTATTAGATAGTGAGTATGATTTTATCTTTGTGATCCTAGGTGTTAAAAGCTTATTTTTGCCTTCTCATTATCATTGAACTTTTGGAATGTATAAAGTTTTACTTGAAAGAACTAAAATTTTATCTCAACTTGAAGCAAGTCTTTGATAGTTTTGGTCACCTCTAGGATTGTATTATATTCTCCATCATTTTCACCACATACTCCTCTAAATAGAAAAGATATAACATCATTGAGCACTCATGTATTGACTCAAAGTCTTTAACTTTTGATTATCTTGATGAGAAGCTCGTTGACATCGGTCTTGCGAAATTCTCTGATCTCTATCCTTCAATATTTTCTCGGTACTTGAAGTTTATCTCTGCATTCTCTACCTCTTCAACCCCTTTTATGATTATGTGCTCTCTTTCCATGAGAGTAAAAGATCAATAACTCTACAAAAGTTACGCCTCTATGGTATCATAACATTGTCATGCTTATGGATTTACTATCTGTCATCTTGCACTTGTGTCCTTTTTTTTTTGCGATTAGTAGGTCCGCCTCTATAGCACTATGGTACTCCTTTGAGTCTACCCTCATCCTAAATAATGCTTGGTTTTGGGTAGCTAAGTCTCTCTATACTTATTATTGCTTCCTCGCCCCTTTCGATCACATGCTTCAATACATCTATATTCCCCAAGTAATCTCATGCATGGCCTCCATCATTATGTTGTAAGGCTTTCACCGATTCTATTATCTTTTGTATCCTTGGTAGCAATGTTTGCTCGCTTAGTCTTGTTCTTTGACTTGTTGAGCCCCATCAACCAAATATGAGCTCTACAACAGTCCACTGATCAAGTACACTACACATTCGCTTTGATCATACTCTACATTATCAAGTCCCCCTTCATGGGTCTTACTAGTATTTACATATGATAACTCTAAGATGTTAATGACCAAGGCTTTCATTTGATATAAAATTTGATGCACGTATGGAAGACTCACTTTTATGATACCATGAATTTCACTACTTAATTCTATAGCATTTCTTACTATCATGATGTTCACTAAAGTAAAGCTCCCAATAGCTCCCAACCATATCTCTGTATGATCAAGTCCATTATCGGATTTCTCCCATATGTGCCGCATTACCTTGAACTGTTCCACCATAATTCGTTGCATCATATCACCTCCAGGTGATATTTTTATTGTATTATGATCTTTATGAGATGAACTCGGACTGCAATCTCTCCATGTGTTGCCTATGCTATCATATTATAGAGCCTCCACTACCTACGATTGTGTTTACTTCTTTGGCAATCAACCTTCGTCTACCTGCTCTCTGGTCATACATGGATGAAGCACAATTTTATAACAATATATCACCTAGCAGCTCTCGAAGTTTACTGACTTTCCTGAAATCAGTGTATCATTGTTTGGATCCTATGCCTTTGCCCCTAGCACAATCTCTACTACGCATAGCTTCCTTTACAATAACTCAAATGACAACACTATAATATATTATTTAAGAGTATCCACCTATGTATACACTCTTACCCTATGCCAAGATCTTCTAACCCCAACTTTACTTCTACAAGTTGAGTCACCTTAGTCTCCTCATCAATTACTTCATCTATATAAGATGCACATGCCTTAAAGCTCTTCTCGACTTTGGCACTATGCAAGATGAGTCTACTCAATCAGAATGAGAGACTCATGGAACGATGTTATCTCATTCTTACCTCTATAAGAGTTTATGTCCTTGATCTCTATCCAAATTAAATCTCATGCCTCTGCTTCATGTTCTATCTTCTATGTCAACTCCTTTCATGCGACTTAGATATTTCACTAAATTCCACTCAAGTTATTCAATTTCTCAATTTATATTGAGTTGATATGGCCCTCACGCCCATCATTCTATGTGTTAGCCATCCGTTAAGTTCAATCTCTATATCAGCTCTAAGTGTGTCTTCATTTGGTGTTATCTGGGGTCATTCCCCTATATAATTTCATAATGTGTTTACTAACATATTACCTCATACTAGATTATGGGATGACTCCTCATTGCTTTCTTGGTTATTTGAACTTTATTAAATTATTATCTTGAGGTACCCTTGTGGTCCATTGCATATGATTATCCATTTGGAGAACTAAGACTTATCTCTCTTGGGTATCTATTTCATTGGAGCAACTTTTCTTTTCGTATTCTTCTCTATAGAAGTTTTGGAGACCACCATCTTCTTGGACTAAAATTTCGCTATCATAAATACACTTACTAGCTTATGATTTTTCATTAATACGAACCCCGCTACACCCCTTAAGGCCTAACAACATGTTGAACTTACTATGCATTTCAGCCTCCTATGGACATATCCTTCCTATGCTGAAGAAAATGTTTCAATACTCTATGGTACCAAGTTTTGATCACCTTGAGATAGTTACGGATAATCTATCATTTACATACAAGTCCTTGTATGAGTACCATATTCTTCAAGTTAGTAATTCCCCCCCACCTTTGTGAGTATTTTTATAACTTTTTAGGTCATCAAGCAACCCATCCCTCATTACACTACCTCATCCTTTGTCAAATGTTCTACTTGCCTTGAGTAGCACTAAGTTTGGTTGCCAATGTCAAGTTTTCAAACTTAATCATCCCAACCGTTGTGCGTTATACATTCTTCTTTGCGTGCTTATCCTCATGATGCCTCTAATGTGAAGAGTTGGTTATTCCTATGAATGTCAATCTCGAATGCTCACTCTTTTGAGCGACTCCTTTTTTCTACGTCTTTGTATTTATTTTCTTCAAACAGTCACGTGTGATGGCTACCCTCAATGTAGCTTCATTAGGTCCTTTATATTTTCATGTCAAGTGTTTCTATGTATGCTTGTCTCGCTCTAATATTATATGTTATGGACTTAATTGGTTTTGTCTAACTCATGCGGCACTCTTGCATGTTTGCTATCTAAGGGTTAAACTCTCCAAAACATCTTAAGGTCCCTTTAGAATCTATAAAAGAGAAGATGGGTTAGAGAAAATATTTAGCTCGAGATATTACAAATATATATTTCAGCAAACACTTGAATACAAATTACAAATATAAACTTTACAAGTTTTGATTGATCGTACGAAAAATGGTTTAGGTGGTCGACTACTGCAAAAAGTCCCCTTAAGTGCCCGCATGCTACTATTGTAGAACAAGATCGTAACCTATCTCTAGACATTAACCCAAAGGTCATTCCAACTATGTGCTATTTGAGTGATTCTTTGGTGCTTTATTAGTTGACACTCTATACTACTCTATGTTTACAAGACAAAAACAATTATAAAAGCCAAACAAAATAAGCTTCTTAAGCATACTATAAGCTCTCTTCATGTTGTAAAAAATATAAATAAATTCGAAAGATATGGATATAAATGGATATTATATCAAATACGATTTGTCCATCACATTCTTAAATTGAGGAGAGTTTTCTCCAGAAGGGGTAGATCCTCTAATTTTTTCATCAAATTTTATTCATATTTTAAAATCTTTGATATTAAAATTATTATAATTTATGTGACACATAATAATATTTAATTTTATAATTAATAAAAAATATTATTGAATTATGATGTTAGAATGATTAGTTAATTTAATATTTTTAATTCATATAATTAGATATATTTATATTTTAAGAAATTATGTGTGAACTTGTATGATTTAATTAGTTTTTAATTTGGAATCATGAATTTAAATAAGTTATTTCATGAAAATAATGGATTTTAGGTTAATTATTATTTTTATAATATTTTATAATACTTTTAAAATATTAAAAAACTAATTTAATAAGAATGATTAGATTTAACCCAAGTTGAATAGCCAAATTAGCCTATGTAGCCAGGTATATCATAGCTCAAACCCTTAATTTGGGCATGAATTTTCATTTTGTTTCATGCTAATAAATTTTAGAAAATAACTATTCAACATTCCAAGTATTGTGATATCATTTTTGTTAGTAAATTAAATAAAAATAAATAATCATGAACTTCTTTCTTACGGAATTATGACCGAAAGACAATCCTAAACTTCTTTCTTTTGAAATTATGATGGAGAAGATAATTCTAAAATTCATTCTTATGTAATTATGACTAGAAGACATGAATTATGATTAGGAAGACATTTTTATGCTTCTCATTTATAAAATTATTACTAAAAAGATAATCTTGAACTTTCTTCTTATGAATTATGATTAGGAAGACATTTTTATGCTTCTCATTTATAAAATTATTACTAAAAAGATAATCTTGAACTTTCTTCTTATAGAATTATGACAAGAATGAATGCATGTTCTTACAAATAGGAAAAACTTATGTCTCTTAGAGGCTCAAAATTCTATATTCTAAGGACTAATTTATTAACTAGATCGTCAAAAGGACTCTTATCTGCATTCGTCACTAAGATAAGCTTAGTGATGGGAGGAATCAAAAGAACTCTTATATGTATTTCTCACTAAGCTAAGCGGAAGGAATAAGGAGTTATATCTTATCGAGAAGAAGTAGATTTTTCTACCTTTATTGAAAAATAAATTTTTTTCTTTGATTCCTTTAAATGATTAAAATTTTATTTTTAACTTAAAAATATATTATATATAGTTTTAAAATATTTTTTTATTTCTTAAGTGTCAAAATTTTATTTTTATTTTTTTATTTCTTAAGTGTCAAAATTTTATTATTAAATTAAAAGATGTGATATGAAGTTTCTATTATCTTCTTTTATCTCTTTTAAGATGTAGAATTTTATTTTTAGATTGAAACATGTTAAATTATTCATGTATTTCTAAAAATTTTACCTTAAATGCATGATATTTGATTTTTATTTGATTTATACATTAAGAATGTTATTTCCTTCTTATACAGTCTATCTTTTAAATTTATTATTATGTTTTAATTACTTGTAGTTAGTGAATATATACTTGATTATAATTTCATAATATCACAATATGAAATTGAGTGAATTGGTTAAGGTTTAAGTTGAAATTAGCTTAGAGGTTAGACTTGGTTAATAAACTTGGCACAATTAATAGGCCAAGCACAATCCATAGATAAGCCACAACCAATAGGTTAGGCTCAGTCAATATGCTAGGCTCATCTAGCATATTTGTCCCGACCTACATGTCATGCTTTAGCCGGTTGAACTAAATTAGATTTAATTAGTTTAAATGATAATTTTTATTTAAATTTATTTAACATGAATCTAATCTGATCTAAATTATATTATTCTAAAATGATTCTAAATTGGTTAAATGATAATTCTAATTAAATCGAGTTCAATTGGATCGATTAAACTAATTGATATTAATAACTTTTTGAAATAAATATTTTAATATATTATTACATTCCTATATAGATATGACCCGTATAAGATGATATTGTCTTACTATAAAAAGCAGGTATGACAGCTATCGGATGATGATTGGATGATTTCTCTATTAACTATGAAGAAGAATATATTCTCATTTTAAAGGATGAAAGATATTATTTTATTAGTTGAGAGTACAATATGAGTTGGGCTCTTCTTAAGATGATATAAAGCCTCATGTGGAAATATTTATTCAATTATTTGATATACATAAAGAGAATTTAATCGTGTGTTTTATTTTAAAATTAATTTATAAAATTTTTATTTTTATTTTTTTATCCATATCTTTTCCGTAATCCGTAACAGGAGATTTGGGCAATCAAAGTCAAGATGGGACTATGTAGTTATGCTTCTGCCTTAGACGTAATCAAATAGATCCAAACATTGAGTTTGATCGGAGGGTTGTGATCTATGTGAAGCCACAGGGACCGCCCTTAGGGGTCTCTTTCCTCCCTAACGCACCTCCCCTTCTCCCACCACCGCTCTATCTGCCTCTCTAGAAGGTTTCAATCACATAGAAATCCCATCGCTTCTCTCTTCTCTTTACCCTGCCTCGGCGTTTACCCTACAGATAGAAAAGCTATTCCAGGGGTTCAAGAAGGGGATAATCGAAGGAGACAGGAGATGCAAGGGGGGAAGGAGGATGAGGTTGAGGTTCTGCGGTGCCAAATCAACGAATGGTACCCCATGTTCAAGCCTCATACTATTCGCACGCTCTTCCACCCCCTCCCCGGTCCCTTCCTCCGCTACCTCCTCGGTCTCAACCCCGTCTCCCCACCTCCCCACGCCGACTCCCACAGCGACGACGACGATGACGCGCCGCCGCCGTTCCTCCTTCCCCGACCCGCCTCCGGCCGCGACCCCCTTCCTCGCCCCGCCGCCGGCATTGACCCCACCTCCCTCCTCGACTGCTCCTCCCAGCTCTCCGTATCCGACGAAGACGAAGCGGAAGCTGACTCCGCCCCGTCGTTTCCCGAGCTCGAGGCGGCGGTCGAGCGGTCCATTGCCGCCCTGGGTGGCGCCGCCTTCCCCAAGCTGAACTGGAGCGCACCCAAGGACGCCGCCTGGATCTCTGCCGACGGCACCCTTCGGTGCTCCTCCTTCGCCGACGTCGCCCTCCTCCTCCACTCCTCCGACTCCATCGCCCACGACCTCTCTTCCCGGCCACTCCCCTCCTCCTCCTCCTCCTTCCCACTCTTCACCTTTTACCTTGCCCTCCGCAAGTGGTACCCTTCTCTCCGCCCTGAGATGGAGTTCCGCTGCTTCGCCCGCTGCCGCCGCCTCATAGCCATATCCCAGCGCGAAGTCACCAACTTCTACCCCGCCCTTCTCGACCGCCGCCACCACTTCCTGCCTCTCATCCAGTCCTTCTTCTCCGAGGTCGTGGGTCCCACGTTCGAGTCTCGGAACTACACCTTCGACGTTTATGTTACCATTGACGGGCGGGTGAAGCTTATCGACTTCAACCCATGGCGCGCCTTCACATTACCCCTTCTCTTTACCCTGCCTCGGCGTTTACCCTACAGATAGAAAAGCTATTCCAGGGGTTCAAGAAGGGGATAATCGAAGGAGACAGGAGATGCAAGGGGGGAAGGAGGATGAGGTTGAGGTTCTGCGGTGCCAAATCAACGAATGGTACCCCATGTTCAAGCCTCATACTATTCGCACGCTCTTCCACCCCCTCCCCGTCCCTTCCTCCGCTACCTCCTCGGTCTCAACCCCGTCTCCCCACCTCCCCACGCCGACTCCCACAGCGACGACGACGATGACGCGCCGCCGCCGTTCCTCCTTCCCCGACCCGCCTCCGGCCCCCACGTTCGAGTCTCGGAACTACACCTTCGACGTTTATGTTACCATTGACGGGCGGGTGAAGCTTATCGACTTCAACCCATGGCGCGCCTTCACATTACCCCTTCTCTTTACCTGGGAGGAGTTGAGGAAGAAGCATTTAATTCCAAGGAGGAAGAAGTAGACAAAGAGCAGGGAGAAGAAGAAGCAGATTTGTGGAGTTTCGGATTGTCGAAAGCCAATGTGGGGTGAGGCCTGGGTTGAAGACGGCTGTGCCTTACGACTACTTGGACACAGGGGAAGGAAGTGGGTGGGATCAGTTCTTGAGGAGAGCCGACGAGGAGCTGAGGAAGCAGGCCCAGACAACTTTGCACCCCAGTGATGATGCTTAAAGTAGAACAAAAGATCTTTCAGCTTGATTTCTTATGGATATCTAACCAGGTCAATCTCAAAAGAATCACTGCTTCTAGTTTGTACTTTTTTGCTTCTAACTCTAGACACCAGTAGTCTTAAAAATCACTGGTTTTTGTTGTGACTGCTTGTTATTGGACTGAGTATATAATGTACTTCAAAGCGGATTATTACATCATGGATACTGTACCTCAAACAGCCTCAGTGTTGAAGCACTTTGTCTTCTTGACTGTCCCATGCACCCTCGAATCTATTTCATTAGGATCTTTCCCCTTGTAAGAGACAAAATACATAGTTACGCAAAGCTCAGACAAGTGATCGGAGTGGCTATAGAATACATTGCTATTATGTTTGCCAGAGGAAGTGGAAGGTTAACATGGTGAAGAATTGTTACATAGCATTCAGATAACCACCTTTTGTATAGTGTCTACTATCTTGTTAGCCTTCTGCAATGATATAACAATTGCACTTGGCAGGGTTTGATGTTTGCTATAACCAATGATATAACAATTGCTGTAGCCAATGCTATCTTGTTACTTTTATGTCTATCCCTTAAATCTTACTCAAGGCAAAAGCAAAACTAAAAGTTTGTGTTTGAAACATGATGGAACTAACATATATTATTCAAGTGTTCATACATCTAATATGGAGTCCACTCCTGCAGGTTGTAGGTTTTATTGCTACTGGATGTTTGGCCTTATTTCCATCTTCCAGGTTCAGTTCCTCTCCTAACCAACCAAGGCCACCCCTTGCAAAAAGAACTAAAAATTGCTACAGTAAAAATAAGAAAAGTGAATTGACATGTTATTGTTTAGATGGAGCAGAGTAATATTGTAAATCATTTGAAGATGTCCTATATAGATATGAATAAAGCATACAACAATATGGAAAGGAAATTTTGTTTCCATTGACCAACATTTTCTTCATCGAAACTTTCTCCTATGAAATGTACAGCTGGTTGTAAAGCATATCTCTTACCTGATATGTGACCTTGGATGGATTGAACATATATGGCCTTGTTTCAAATTATGTGAGCCCTCTAGAAATTGGTCCAAGTCTATCAAGTAAAAAAACCTAGGAGTCATTTTAGACAACCATGTAGGAAAGTTGCCCTGATGGTCACTGTGGAAGCTGAAATTCCTCTTAGATCTTCTTGCCTAGATGAAGAGTTTGAGATAATTAGTTTTGTCGTGTTTTCTGCATCCAAGGGATAAACATATTTTGAAGAGAAACAAACCACGGTTCCATTTGACAAAATATTTTCCTTCAGTAAGGAGGTTCATACAATTTGCTACAATAAAAATACACTAATATCTTTGTGACTCAGATGCAGAGTTTGCTTATTATAAGGGGACTTCTAACTAAAGAAACTTTGCTTAAAATTTAGAATGGGAGATTTTTCATAAATAAAGAGAGCATGAGAGAGTAGAGTAGTTTTCTCCTTAGCTATTCATATATTTCGAAACAAACGTCATATAGTTGAACTTTCAGCATAGTTGTTCTTCATTTGTGAAAGAGAGTATACTTTAGCACAAACATATGAGCTAGTTTAAGTTTCTTTCATGCAATGATACCATGAATTAAAGTTGTTTCATCATTTGTAGGTTTGAAATTATGGGGGCTGGCTCTACTGAACTTTATACCGGGCAAAGTCTGAGGACAGATGTCATGAGGAATCCGTTGCCAACAAGCCGTTAACTGCATGTGTAGGTTTTTTTGTCGACCTGTGCCATTGTTAATCTTTAAGCAAACAATTGTGCTGTGTTTTGGTTAATCTAGACCCGCTAGTGTTACTTATACTCGAGTTTAGTTTGCTTCAAACTTCTTTGGTGAATGATACAAATTAACTGGAAGCTTTTCCGTGTATGATTTATGTGCGCTGCTGGAATTGTTTTCAATGGAATGAATAGGCCGTGGATTGCTATGTAAATTTCTAAATAAGATGAAGACTCAATATCATGGTGTTATATTTCTCCTTTGGAATTCTCCTGGTTATTAACTGATGATGTTGAGTTCATCTTGTTGCATCTATTCTTGAAAATTCTATTAAAATATTTGTTCAGACAGGTCCAACTTGCGACAGAAGTCTATCGATCAACTGAGGGCTTTGTTCGAGTACAACACTAGTCAGGATTTGTGGTTTTAAAATGACAGGAAGAAAGAATTCGTCATTGACAGGAAGGTAATGCATCATCTTCATCGGACTCATTATGACACATAGAGGCCTCTTTCGAACCGGAATATACAGAAGAGCAGCAATCACGCTTTGGTTCACCGGAGATGTCTCCGGACAGACTAATGCCTCCTGTTTGCAGTCTCTGCTGTACAAGATAGCAATTCAAACAAGAAAACTTCCCTGTAGACTCAAACCCTGAAAGCCGTGATAGAAGGAAGTGCCAAAACATTTTAATTTCTCTGATACACCGCATCCTATAGCGAGGAAATGAAGCTTCGTCTATTTGTACAGGCCAAAAGACACAGAGGAGAGAACATGGTGAGGATTCGGAAGAGAAAAAGAAAGAGACAGACAATGGAAACACGGACGGCGGGGAAAATTACGACCAAGAAACTGACCCTCAATCGAAAAGAAGACTTAATCAAGAAAAAAAAAGGCCATCCTCATCGATTGCATACGATGGTATCGAAGCCCCATTACTAAGATCAAAGACCAGTGGATGGTCTATGAAGTGTCCTTCAAGATCTGAAGGGGGTCAATGTTCCAACTGAGAGCGCAACTGAAGCCCGACCAAATCAAACCAATATAACACAAAGGCACATATAAAAATGTTATAACTCTAATAAAAGTCTCCAACCAGAGGATAATTACAACCTGATTGATTTATGAAATCAAAAGCAAACACCGAAACCGATTTCTCTAACATCAATTATTCTTCTCCCTCTTAAGCATGTTCTTGAACCAGTAGGCCGATTCCTTTGGGTATCGCATGTTTGTCTTAAAGTCCACGTAAACCAGACCAAACCTCGAAGTGTAACCCAACCTCCACTCGAAGTTATCGAGAAGAGACCATGCAAAGTATCCGATCACCGTCGCACCATCATCCATCGCCCTCTTCAGCTCAGTGATGTAGCTCTTGTAGTAGTTGATCCTTTTTGTGTCGCGCAAACCTTCTGGAAGAGTGACACTGCCTGGCTGATCCATTCCTATCAACATCAGAGTCGTCGTCTTCAAGAGATCAGAAACTGTGATAACAACGGAGCGAGGAGAACATGGTGAGGATTCGGAAGAGAAAAAGAAAGAGACAGACAATGGAAACACGGACGGCGGGGAAAATTACGACCAAGAAACTGACCCCAGTGATAGTGTCCTTCAAGATCTGACGGGGGTTCAATTTCCAACTGAGAGCGCAACTTGAAGCCCGACCAATCAAACCAATATAACACAAGGCACATATAAAAATGTTCATAACTCTAATAAAAGTCTCCAACCAGAGGATAATTACAACCTGATTGATTATGAAATCAAAAGCAAACACCTAAACCGATTTCTCTAACATCAATTATTCTTCTCCCTCTAAGCATGTTCTTGAACCAGTAGGCCGATTCCTTTGGGTATCGCATGTTCGTCTTAAAGTCCACGTAAACCAGACCAAACCTCGAAGTGTAACCCAACTCCACTCGAAGTTATCGAGAAGAGACCATGCAAAGTATCCGATCACCGTCGCACCATCATCCATCGCCCTCTTCAGCTCAGTGATGTAGCTCTTGTAGTAGTTGATCCTTTTTGTGTCGCGCAAACCTTCTGGAAGAGTGACACTGCCTGGCTGATCCATTCCTATCAACATCAGAGTCGTCGTCTTCAAGAGATCAGAAACTGTGATAACAACGGAGCGAGGAGAACATAGAATGTTTCATACCATTTTCTGCGAGGATGATGACTGGATCACCATAATTTATCTTCACGTAGGTCACAGCATTGTACATTCCCCATGGAACTATGTAGAGCCAGTCGGAGTAGGCCTGAGTAAAATTCCATGACTAACAGGTTAATCAACAGTTGCTTGTCAAGCGTAGATCAACACAATTACAGATTGGGTGAAAAAGGATTCTAATTACAATAAGAAAAGGCACGATTTTACCTGTGGTCCAATTGGGACACCATCTCGGTCATCTGCAAGATATGGAAATGTAATAAAGAAGGTTACCACAAAGAATGAAGCTAATACGAGGGAGGGATCAGCAAATCTAACGTTTGAATTCGACGTGCCAGTCGTCTTGGTAGCTGACAGGTTTGGGATTGGTGACACCATTATCCTTAATGTAGTAAGACGTGTATTGGTTGACACCAACATAATCATATGAACCTTTCACCATCTTCACTTGATCAGCGGTGAATTTAGGAAGCCTGTCCTTGACAATTTCTTGAATTGATTTTGGATAGTATCCATATGTTAGAGGGTGAAGAAACCTGCAAACAGAGGAAGAGATCAATCGTTATATACTCGAGAGTTTTCTCAATTGGAACAGGCTGCATTGTTACCATCCAATGTGGAAATCCCTGGCTCTCTGGGCCGCGGCTTCGTCAATTGCTGAGTGTGTATAAGGCTCGTACCAAACGAAATCCAAAAGAATGCCAATTTTGCCTTTCTGATCTACCTGAATAGAGAGAACACAACGAGAAATATATGTTGTATGACAGAATCATGACCTGTGTGCACAAGTCCAAACCTGATACTTTTCGCGATATCTCTTCACTGCGGCTGCATGTGATAAGATGAGATTATGAGTGACGATGTAAGGCTCTGTGGCTGAGTTTCCACCAAATTTGCAGTTGGTACATCTTCCAGGGGCATGAAAGCCACTGTCATAACCGAGAGCTGACACCACCCTGGGCTCATTGAATGTGAACCAGTTCTTGACTCTATCTCCATACCTCTCAAAGCAGAAGTCTGCATAGTTGGCAAATGCATCCCTGCGTGATACAACTCATCAGACGGGCTTAAACAATCTCCAATGATTTATAATGCAAAGAGCATTATAGGTTAAGGCATTGTCAGCAGCCAAGGGCTTACACTATCTTGGGGCTCAGCCAACCCAGATACTCTTTATGAAGTGCCAATGGAAGATCGTAGTGATAGAGATTTGCATAGGGAGTAATGCCTGAAACAAAAAATAGAACGAAAAAAGATTGCCGTTTGTTTCTTTTGATCGTTAAACGTATAAAGTTTACCTTGCAGTATCAAGTAGTAATCATGACCTGTGTGCACAAGTCCAAACCTGATACTTTTCGCGATATCTCTTCACTGCGGCTGCATGTGATAAGATGAGATTATGAGTGACGATGTAAGGCTCTGTGGCTGAGTTTCCACCAAATTTGCAGTTGGTACATCTTCCAGGGGCATGAAAGCCACTGTCATAACCGAGAGCTGACACCACCCTGGGCTCATTGAATGTGAACCAGTTCTTGACTCTATCTCCATACCTCTCAAAGCAGAAGTCTGCATAGTTGGCAAATGCATCCCTGCGTGATACAACTCATCAGACGGGCTTAAACAATCTCCAATGATTTATAATGCAAAGAGCATTATAGGTTAAGGCATTGTCAGCAGCCAAGGGCTTACACTATCTTGGGGCTCAGCCAACCCAGATACTCTTTATGAAGTGCCAATGGAAGATCGTAGTGATAGAGATTTGCATAGGGAGTAATGCCTGAAACAAAAAATAGAACGAAAAAAGATTGCCGTTTGTTTCTTTTGATCGTTAAACGTATAAAGTTTACCTTGCAGTATCAAGTAGTCGATTAGCCGATCATAATAGTCGACGCCTTCCCAGTTAATCTCTCCAGTTCCATCTAGAAAACAGAAGTCGTTATCTAACAGGAGTGGATGATGCAAAATTGGTATAGAACAAAGATGAGGACTGGATGATAAAACAAATAATAGAAAAATATGTTTCCAGTACTTGGAAAAATCCTGCTCCAGGAGATCGAGAACCGATATGCATCAAAGTTGAACTTCTTCATGATGTCCACATCTTCCTGAACCATGAGATGTTACCAAGTTAACATTCTTTAACTCAGTAATGAGAGATCGAAACCTATGAATTGCTACAGACCGTAGACTACTCTACCTTGTAGTGATGGTATTCATCAACTGATACATCAGCAGGTGGCATTGTTGGGAATCATACCTGCGGTCAACCAACACACACGAATAGAAATCCTCCAAGCAAAAATATTAAATCATTTCAGTGAAAGGGTGAAGTAAAAGAGAAGGAGAAAGACTGCATGATACCTGGAACCCTAACGAATGTATCCCAAATGCACGGCCCCCTACCGCCCTTGAGTGCCATGCCCTCGACTTGGTAGGCAGAGGCTGCAGTGCCAAAGATGAAGCCCTCGGGAAATGCATCACGGTTTAGTTGATGGGCTCCAACCACGAAGCGTAGATTGCTAGTTGATAGGAGGGAGAGCAAGAGGACAACGCATGACAAGAACCGGATAGAACACATCTTAGAATATAGATGATGATGTGGATGAAAGACTATGCAGAAGATATTTATAGGAGGGTAGAAGAACAGAAGGTGTAGAATTTTAGGAGGTTCGAGTGGATAAGAACTCAGGATTATTAGGGATTGAATAGTTGATTCGTCAACTATTCAACCACCTACTTGAACGGATAGCAACCGAATATCTACGAAGATTTATTCTATATCGATTTATTATTGTAATCTTCCATGATTTTTCTTTCTTAATATGTATCAAACTATATTGTTTGTGTAATGTGCTTAAAAAAAATTAAATTTGATTTAACTGGATAAGTTAGAATTTTTGTCAATTAATTATATTATTAATTGATTTATTTTTTATGAGTAATATGATTTTTAAAAAATTTAAAATTTATTTTTATATATGAATAAATAATACTATATTTCTATTTTGATATATGAAAGTAAAATAATTAAATTAAAATAAAAATATTATTTACTTTTCTCCTCCTTTACTTCTATATGAACGTTGACAAGAGATTTCTCGAAGAAATATAGATATTTTTTATTATTTTTATTGAAAAAATATAAAATTTATTTTTTAGTGAATAAATAAGTATTATATTTCTATTTATATATGAAAGTAAAATAATTAATTAAAAATAAAAAAATATTATTTACTTTTCTCCTCCTTTATTCCTATATTAGCATTGATTAGAGATTCCTTGAAGAAAAATAGATAATTTTTATTAAGATTTTAAAATATTTAATATTAAAATTATTATAATATATATTATACATAATAATATTTTTAATTTTAAAATTTAATGATTAATAAATCATAGTTATTGAATTATGATGTTAGAATGATTAGTTAATTTAATGTTAATAATAGTTATAATTTATTTAATTAGACATATTTATGTTTTAAAAAATCATATGTGAATTTTTATTATTTAATTAGTTTTAAACTTGGAATCATATATTTATATTTGTTATGTCATGAAAAAGAATGGATTTAGAGTTAATTATTATTTTATAATATTTAAAATATTTTAAAAGAAATATTAAAATCTAATTTAATAAGAGGGATCAAATTGAGGTCTAACGTATGAGAAAAAGGATATCCAAGAACAGAATGGAACATATCTTGAACATAGTCTGATTATATGGGTGGGAGACTATGCAGAAGACATTTATAGGAAGGCAAAAGAGCGAAAGGCGTTGAAGTTTAGAAGGTTCGAGTAGATAAGAACTCATGATTATTTGGGATTGAACAGTTAATCCATCAATCCCTCATTTAGACTTACTTAAGGATAACGTACGTATTGAGCATGAGAACTACTTGACCGCATAACGGTTAGACAAGTAGCACATATGTGAGCATGGGAACTACTTGGACGGATAATAGTTAGATTATTTACGAAAATTTGTTCTATAAGGTATTGATTTATTATTGTAATCATCCATTATTTTTCTTTCTCAACGTGTATCAAACTACCTTATTTGTATAATGTGGTTAAAAAAATAATTAAATTTGATTTCCTATGGATAAGTTATAATTTTTAGTCAATTAATTATATTATTAATTGATTTATTTCCTAGTGAGCAATATATTTTTTTAAAAAAATAATATAAAAATTTATTTTTGTTTGTGAATAAATAAATAATATATTTCTATTTTTATCTATGAAAGCAAAATAATTAAAATAAAAATAAAAAAATATTTACTTTTCTTCTCCTTTAATCATATATGAGGGTTGAAAGAGATTTGTAGAAGAAAGATAGATACTTTTTATTAATTTTTATTAAGATTTTAAAATATTTAATATTAAAATTATTATAATGTATATGATACATAAGAATATTAATTTTAAAATTTTATGATTAATAAATCATGATTATTGAATTGTGATGTTAGAATAATTAGTTAATTTAATGTTTATAATAGTTATAATTTATTTAATTAGACATATATATGTTTTAAGAAATTATATATGAATTTTTAGTATTTAATTAGTTTTAAACTTGGAATCATAAATTTATATTAGGGATTGAATAGTTGATTCGTCAACTATTCAACCACCTACTTGAACGGATAGCAACCTAATATCTACGAAGATTTATTCTATATTGATTTATTATTGTAATCTTACATGATTTTTCTTTCTTAATATGTATCAAACTATATTGTTTGTGTAACTGTGGTTAAAAAAAATTAAATTTGATTTCATGTGGATAAGTTAGAATTTTTGTCAATTAATTATATTATTAATTGATTTATTTTTTAATGAGTAATATGATTTTTTAAAAAAATATTTTTATTTTTATATATGAATAAATAAATACTATATTTCTATTTTGATATATGAAAGTAAAATAATTAAATTAAAAATAAAAATATTATTTACTTTTCTCCTCCTTTATTCTTATATGAGCATTGAATTGACAAGAGATTTCTCGAAGAAAGATAGATAATTTTTATTAATTTTTTATTAATATTTTAAAATATTTAATATTAAAATTATTATAATATATATGATACATAATAATATTTTAATTTTAAAATTTAATGATTAATAAATCATAGTTATTTAATTATGATGTTAGAATGATTAGTTAATTTAATGTTAATAATAGTTATAATTTATTTAATTAGACATATTTATGTTTTAAAAAATTATATATATGTGAATTTTTATTATTTAATTAGTTTTAAACTTGGAATCATAAATTTATATTTGTTATGTCATGAAAAAAAATGGATTTAGAGTTAATTATTATTTTGTAATATTTTAAAGGAAATATTAAAATCTAATTTAATAAGAGTGATCAAATTGAGGTCTAACACATGAGAAAAAGGATATCTAAGAACAGAATGGAAAATATCTTGAACATAGTCTGATTATATGGGTGGGAGACTATGTAGTAGACATTTATAGGAAGGCAAAAGAGCGAAAGGTATAGAAGTTTAGAAGGTTCGAGTAGATAAGAACTCAAGATTATTTGGGATTGAACTAGTTAATCCATCAACTCTCATTGAGACCTACTTAACGGATAACAACCAAACATGAGGTACGTATGTGAGCATGAGAACTACTTGAACGCATAACGGTTGGACAAGTAGCACGTATGTGAGTATGGGAACTACTTGGACGGATAATAGTTAAATTATCTACGAAAATTTGTTCTATCGGGTATTGATTTATTATTGTAATCATCCATTATTTTTCTTTCTTAACATGTATCAAACTACCTTATTTGTGTAATGTGGTTAAAAAAATAATTAAATTTGATTTCCTATGGATAAGTTATAATTTTTGTCAATTAATTATATTATTAATTGATTTATTTCCTAATGAGCAATATATTTTTTTAAAAAATAATATAAAATTTATTTTGTTTGTGAATAAATAAATAATATATTTCTATTTTTATCTATAAAATCAAAATAATTAAATTAAAAATAAAAATTATTTACTTTTCTTCTCCTTTAATCATATATGAGGGTTGAAAAGAGATTCGTAGAAGAAAGATAGATACTTTTTATTAATTTTTATTAAGATTTTAAAATATTTAATATTAAAATTATTATAATGTATATGATACATAAGAATATTAATTTTAAAATTTTATGATTAACAAATCATAATTATTGAATTGTGATGTTAGAATTATTAGTTAATTTAATTTTTATAATAGTTATAATTTATTTAATTAGACATATATATGTTTTAAGAAATTATATATGAATTTTTAGTATTTAATTAGTTTTAAACTTGGAATCATAAATTTATATTAGTTATTTCATGAAAAAGAATGGATCTAGAGTTAACTATTATTTTATAATATTTTTAAAAATATTAAAAACTAATTTAATAAGAGGGATCAAATTGAGGTCTAATGCACGAGAAGAAGGATAAGAGCCGAATGGAACACATCTTGAACGTAGTCTAATGATGTGGGTGAGATATTATGCAGAAGACATTTATAGGAGGGAAGAAGAATTAATGTATAATTTTATTTACTGCATAAGAATTATCATTATATTTTTTATGGGTAATTACAAGTTATCCTTTGTAGTTAACTATGAATAGCATCCCGATATCTACATTTTAAAAAGTAGTATTAGGGTCCTTACACTTACGAAAGTGAAATATTTAACTTCAATTCTTCTTACGTTATTAATTTCGTTGATGAAAAAAAATAGCATATGTTCATGCAAAAAGGGCATGAAAGGAAAAAAAAATAAAAACATAATTTTATTATCTTTTAAATTATTAATTTTATATAAATTTTTAATTTCCTTCTCGTTCCAATTTGCTCCCCCGTCGCTCGTCGCACTTGCTCGCCCGCCACTCGCCCACCGCACCTGCTTGCATAACACCCAATTATGGCACCTACTCACCCGCCACTCATCTGTTCCACCCTGATGCCAAAAAGTTTGCTTCAGGCGAGCTGGTGTGGCAAGCAAGCAACGGGCAAGCGATGAGCGATGGGCGACAAGTGTGATGGGCGATAAGTTTATATAAAATTAATAATTAAAAAGATAATAAAATTATATTTTTATCCTTTCCATTCACAATCTTTTTACATGTAACAATACATGCGATTGTTTTTATCGATGAAATTAACAATGTAAGAAGAATTGGAGTTAAATGTTTTATCTTTTTAGATGTAGAGACTCTAATGCTACTTTTTAAAGTATAGGGATTGGGATGTTAATCATAGTTAACTATTAAATCTCAGATTTTAATGATTAAATCAATTGGTGAATTAATGATCTAATCTATGTGTTGAGATAAGTGATATAAGACTAACTACGATCGTGAAAAAGATAAAACAATTAAAGAAGAATCGAAATTGGGCAAGAGTCAACGATCAGATATCGGGCCGGATGAATCGGGGATACACCGAATGATCGTATGATGTAATGAAAGTTCGCCGGGAGTTAGCCAAAAGCTCACTGGAAGTTTGCTGGGAGTTTACCAAAAGCTCGCCAAAAGATCGCTAGTGAGGACTTTAATTTGAGTTAATTTTCAAAAAAATCCTGCTAACTCAATTAGGGGTCAACTGGGCTTTCAATATGGCTTAATTGGACTAGTTGGATGGCCCATTCAGCCACTTAGAGCCACATCAGATACTGGCACCACCCAGACTGGGCGATGGTATCGCCTAAGGCTTAGCCTCCCAAGTGGTTTGGGCAGTGGTATTGCTTAGTCTATGCGATAGTACCATCGGCAGTTAATACTACCAGGAGATGGTACCACCAAAACCCGGTCTCCGATACTTTGTCAAGCGATATTACCACCCAATGTCAATCTATAGTGGTATCGCTAGTACCTTGGAAACCTAGAATGAAACACTTTTTGGCTCCATTTTTGAAGTCATTGGGGCCTATAAATATCTCACTCTTTCCTACATTTAAGAGTACGAAAGTGTGAATAAAAATTTAAGATTTTGGTTGTAAAAGTGTTAAAAAATTGCTAAGTGTCATCCTCCCTCTTTAGCTTTGTGATCAATCTAAAAGATGTGTGAGGCTTATAAAAGGTTATATCCTAAACTTGTAAAAATGAAAAAGAGTTGTAAGAGGGTGGTTAATCTTCGTCTTATTAAAGAAAAACCGTTAGTGGATGCCAATGGCCTCAACAGAGTAAGAATCAGAGTAAATGTAGATTACGACGATCGAACCACTATAAACTTAGTGTGCACTCTCCTTTGCTCTTTATTACTGTTGTTTTCTATTTTTAATTGTTTATTATATTTAGTTTAAGTGAAATATACTTTTGATATTAATTTCAATACGAGTTTCATCGAATCAAGTTTTTTAAAATCATCGAAGTTTTATAAATCGATGAAATTTTATCTTAAGTAGTAATTCACCCCAACCACCCCCCCCCCCCCCTTTTAGTACTGACTTGATCCAAACAATTGGTATCAAAGCAAGGTTACTCTCTATCTGGTTTAAATCTCAAGAGAAATGGCTAGCAATTTTGAGAAGTCTTCCAAATCAATGAATAAATGAAATGATTTAGAAAAAAAAGACTTTATCTTTAAATGCTAAAGTGATGAACGCTCTATTTTGTGCTCTTAATAAGAATGAATTTAATCGAGTGTCTATATACGAAACTACATATAAGATTTGACATATACTTGAAATCACATATGAAGGCATAAATAGGGTCAAAGAGTCAAAAATTAATCTTTTAGTTTATACTATGAGTTATTTCGTATGAAACCAAACAAGACTATTGGATACATGTATTCCCGTTGTACGGATGTCATTAATGGTCTAAAAATGTTTAGTAAATTTTTTTCTAATTTTTAATTTGTTAACAAGATATTAAGATCCCTTTTAAAAAGTTGGGATTCTAAGTAATGACAATATAAGAAGCAAAAGATTTAAATAACTTTCCGCTTAAAGAATTTATTGGGTCCTTGATGATCTATTAAATAACGTGCATAGTATATGATGATGACGACTTAGCACTCCTTATAAGAAAATTTAAAATATTCATAAATAAGAACAAAACAAAACAGGACTTTAAGAACAAAAGTTAACTCAAAAAAATCAAATAATATACTAAGAAACCGTGACACTTCAAAAATAAATGTCCATAATTGAAGAAAAAGCTATAAAAATAAAAGAAGCGAAGGGGCACCTCCGAGACTCATCGCCCAGTTCTTTTCTGAGCCTACATAAATGTAATCCTCAATCTGAGCCTACATAAATTATTATTTTTCTTTCTTTCTTTTTACTATAATAAATTATTAGTTTTGATCGTAGGAAGAACATACGGTATGTTCAAATTTAATCGTTTATCCGTCTTCATGAATTTGTCTCCATCTAATCAGTTTTTCAAATATTATCATATTCAAAAGAGGGAATAAAAAAAAAGGAATCAAAACTTACATAAATTTCAATGAGCAGCTTGCATAACTAAAGATCCAATTTAATATAATTATCACCAATATTTATTATCAATTTATTCTTTTGTATAACTTAATTTTAATATTTTATAATATTACTATTTTAAATTATTTACGTTTTAAGAATTATATTAATTAAATTTCAGATTTTCGTCTTCTTCTTGTGTTTACTAAGTTTTTGAAGAACCCATTGAAATATATTAGATTAATCATATATATATATATATATATATATATATATATATATATATATATATATATATATATATATATATATATATATATATATATATATATATATATATATATATATATATATATATATATATATATATATATATATATATATATATATATATATATATATATATATATATATATATATATATATATATATATATATATATATATATATATATATATATATATATATATATATATATATATATATATATATATATATATATATATATATATATATATATATATATATATATATATATATATATATATATATATATATATATATATATATATATATATATATATATATATATATATATATATATATATATATATATATATATATATATATATATATATATATATATATATATATATATATATATATATATATATATATATATATATATATATATATATATATATATATATATATATATATATATATATATATATATATATATATATATATATATATATATATATATATATATATATATATATATATATATATATATATATATATATATATATATATATATATATATATATATATATATATATATATATATATATATATATATATATATATATATATATATATATATATATATATATATATATATATATATATATATATATATATATATATATATATATATATATATATATATATATATATATATATATATATATATATATATATATATATATATATATATATATATATATATATATATATATATATATATATATATATATATATATATATATATATATATATATATATATATATATATATATATATATATATATATATATATATATATATATATATATATATATATATATATATATATATATATATATATATATATATATATATATATATATATATATATATATATATATATATATATATATATATATATATATATATATATATATATATATATATATATATATATATATATATATATATATATATATAG